>QRFJ01000643.1:0-405000 GCA_006176705.1 Cocos nucifera | reverse complement strand
ATTTATTTTTTTAGGCGCCCTGAAGAAGCCTTCAGGATGCACTGTAGGCCCCTAAAGGCGCCTTCCGCGCTGAAAAAAATTGAAGGACTAAAAAAACATTCAAGCATCTAAAAAAAAGTTTAGAAAAAAGAAAAAAAATGGGGGAAAGAAGTCACCTTCTTTCTTCTTTCCTTTTTTTTTAAAGTTTCTTTTTTTCTAAAATTTTTTTAGGCTTTTTTTCTAGGTTCAGATTTTTTTTTGAATTTTTTTAGACTTTTTTAGGTTTAGCTTTTTTTAAAAAAAATTTTAGATAGATTTATTTTTTTTTCTATTTTTTTTCAAGCACAAACACGCGCCTATTTTTTTTCAGTCGGTGTGCCTTTTCAAGCATGCTCGAAGATATGCGCTAATTGAATGGTTGGAGATCTGACTGGATATAGACTAGGCTCCGATCGATCGGAGCCCAATCTATATATATATATGTAAGTATTTTTGTATGTTTGTATGTATACATATATATATGTACATGTATATACATACATACATACATACATACATACATATATATATATATATATGTATGTATGTATATATGTATATATGTATATACATATATATATACTATTGGGGATAAACCCCGCTCCTGTCGAAGTCAAGTTCGGTGCCAAGTCTGATGCGGTCGTTAGCCATAGAAGAGCTTCAACGGACGGATCTTGGCCAAATTCTTACAGCCGGTCGAACTTCTTAGCGGTCGAGTTCCTTCAAACTGCTTAGTGGCCGAGCTCCTTCGGACTCCCAGCAGTCGAGCTCCTTCGGACTCCTAGTGGCCGAGCTCCTTCGAACTGCTTAGCGGTCGAGCTCCTTCGGACTCTCAGTGGCCAGGCTTTAGCCAAACTCCTACAGTCGGTCGAGCTTCAGTCGGACTCCTGTAAGAGCCGAACTCTCTCTGTGCCCCTCCAGCCAGGCGCCTATGAGAGCCGAGCTCTCTCCGCACTCCTCCAGCCAAACTCCTTTCGAGCTTCCCTCGGTCGAACTCCTTTAGGGGTCCGAACTTCTCTGAAATGGATACACACCAAAGTCCACCAATCAATGTCCGCTTTCTCAGAGCCATGACTATCAAATCTGGACGAACTATCACCATCAGTCTGCCATAGACGACGTGATCGGACGACATGGCCACCACTACTGATGACACCGCTCTCTCCATAGTCGGCCCCATGCGGCGCACGACCCATCAGCATGGCCTTCATTATCCATCTGACGATGCCTTCCCCTCCGTACTGAACTCCATGCTTCTCCGAGCGGCCCACGATCGAACGATATGGCCACCAACATCAATCGATCTCAACATATAAAAAGGACCCTCCAGATATGCTAATCTCTGATCTCTGATCTCTAAGCTCCGTGGAACTCATTCTCGAGCACTCCATTCCTATTGGCCAGAGCTGACTTGATCGTCGGAGGGTCCTACCGGAGCCACCCCCCCATCGGCTCCGGACAGGACTTTGTTTTGCAGGTCTCGATGGCGACCTCGTCCACCTTCGCTCCAGCTGCTTCCGACGATGATCAGTTTATGCTTCAACAGATTGGCGCTGGAAGAAGGGATCGAACCTCCGAGGTTTCCTTATTCTTAAAGGAGTGCTCGATGATGATTTTTCTCTTTCCTCTCCAGAGATCTCCCTTCTTAGAGTTCTTTTCCGAAGAAAAAATGCCTCCTAGGAGAGCCTCAACTCGACGATCGACGGCCTCTACGGCTCGATCCCATCCAGGTCCGTCTGCTCCTACTTCAGTTCCGACAACTTAGGTTCCATCTATACCCATGGTAGATGTGGAGCAGTTCAACCTGCTTGTCTGACAGATCCATAGCCTCATGGATGCAATGCGGGCCATGCAGTAGCCTCCAACGGCGACTCCACCAAGAAATCCACCATTCGGATGTCGAAAATTGGCCCCAAGGAAGGGTACTCGGATCGGTGTACCTGCTACCCCTTGGAAAGGAAAATAGAGAGTCGGGGATCCATGGTCGGATGATAGTTCTCCTCTGGAGGAGATCTTTCCCATTTATAGCCAAAAATCCCCAAAGATCCACGACCAGGACGATGCCCTTGATCATAGACTGTGGGAGATGGACCAGCAAATTGAAGAGCTTAGCCACGTCGCCCTGGCTCATCATGCTGACGTCTGCACTGATCCTCCTTTCTTCCTCCAAATTATGCAAGAGCCCATCCCACCGAACTTCAAGCTTCCTCAACTTGAAAGCTACGATGGGACCTCTGATCCGGTTGATCATCTGGGGGCCTTCTAGACCATGATGCTGCTCCATGGTGCTTCAGACGCCATGCTATACCGAGCCTTCCCATCTACCTTAAAGGGAGCAGCGAGAAATTGGTACTCGGCATTGAAGCCAAGTACGATCTTCTCTTTTGACAAAATGAGTAGTCAGTTCGCGGTCCACTTCATCAGCAGCCGACGTCTGCACCGAGGTTCGGATTTCCTGATGAACGTCAAGCAGAAGCAAGGAAAATCCATCCGGGCTTACGTCACTTGATTTAACGCTGCGGCATTGAAGGTCCGAGACTTGGACCAGTTTGTTGCGATGGCCACACTCAAGAGCGGCCTTCAGAAAAATGACTTGCTATTCTTTCTGAAAAAAAAGTATCCTAGAGACTTCGTCGATCTGCTGGCTCGGGCCGAGAGATATGCCCGTGCAGAAGAAGCCTTCAAGTTGAAGGACGAAGAAGCCTTAAGAGAGCAGCTGGCAGACGATGGAGAGCCGAACGAAGTTCGACCATACTCACGGACTCCCTCCGGGAGCAGGCGGGTCCAAACTCCTTGAGCCTACCACCAAGGAAGCCCCAACAGAGGGGCACGAAGAAGCCCTCCTCCCAAAAGGTTCCGCGACTACGCCCCCCTCAACGCTCATCGAACTCAGATTTTCACCGAAGTTAAGAACCAACTGCCAAGATCAAAAGGGTTACGGTCTCTCCTAAACAAGTGCGATCGAAGCAAGTAGTGCCTCTACCATCGCGACCACGACCACGACACTAAGAAATGCATCCAGCTTCGAGATAAAATTGAGGAGCTCGTTAGAAAGGGATGGCTGGGTAAATTCCTTCGATGCCAACCTGAAGATCGGCCAAGGGCGCTGTCATAACAAGAAACGATAAGTTCGGCCGCCTCACGGCATCATCAATGTTACCCTAGGAAGGAGCTTGGTACATCGACGTCAAAGCCAAGAGAAGCATGCTCCAAAGTGAGGAAGCCAGCATGAGATAGAAAAGGTCGTTTGCATAAAGAAACGCGGAGGAACAACGCTACCACGACCCTAAAATATAAAGAATTTGAAAATGCGTTGCCAGTAACTTCCTTTCAATAAAGTTCTTCCTTTTCAATAATATACTATTTTTAGATGCGAAAACTATGTGATGATAGGAAAAGAAGCAGTTAATAGTCGCCGTGTTAGGAACAGGAGGAGAACCTCATCCTAACACGGATAGATCAAAGACCTTTAACCTCGACAACCTCGGTCAGAGATAAGATCTCGAGCGACAACCTCGGCCAGAGTTAAGATCTCTCTCGAGAAGCAACCTCAGCCAGAGATAAGATATCTCCCGAGCGGCAACCTCGGCCAGAGATAAGATCTCTCTCGCCTTGGCCAGAGATAAGATCTCTCCCAAGCGACAACCTCGGCTAGAGATAAGATCTCTCCCAAGAAGCAACCTCAGCCAAAGATAAGATCTCTCTTGTGCAACAACCTCGGCCAGAGATAAGATCTCTCCCAAGCGACAACCTCGGTTAGGGATAAGATCTCTCCTGAGAAGCAACCTCGGCCAGAGATAAGATCTCTCCCGAGCAACAACCTCGGCCAGAGATAAGATCTCTCCTGAGCGATCGAGTTTACCTCGACTAGAGATAAGATCTCTCCTGAGCGACCGTGGATAACTCGATCAGAGATAAGATCTCTCTCGAGCGACAACCTTGGCTAGAGATAAGATCTCTCCCGAGAAGCAACCTCGATCAGAGATAAGATCTCTTCTGAGCGACAACCTCAGCCAGAGATAAGATCTCTCCCAAGAAGCAACCTCGGTCAGAGATAAGATCTCTCCCGAGTGGCAACCTCGGTCAGAAATAAGATCTCTCCGAGCGACAACCTCGGCCAGAGATAAGATCTCTTCCGAGCGACAACCTCGGATCTCTTTCGAGAAGCAACCTCGGCTAGAGATAAGATCTCTCCTGAGAAGCAACCTCGGCTAGAGATAAGATCTCTCCCGAGCGACAACCTCGGCTAGAGATAAGATCTCTTCCGAGAAGCAACTTCAACCAGAGATAAGATCTCTCCCGAGCAATAACCTCAGCCAGAGATAAGATCTCTCTCGAGCGATCGAGTCTACCTCGGCTAGAGATAAGGTCTCTCCCGAGCGACCGTGGATAACCTCGATCAGAGATAAGATCTCTCTCAAGCGATCGAGCCACATCGGCCAAAGATAAGATCTCTCTCGAGCTTCGAAGAACCTCATCCTAACGCGAGCGGCCCGTTAGGAATAGGAGGAAAACCTCATCCTAACGGGAGCAAAGTTGAAGACTGCATTCATGAAGGATGGGATAGGGGGAGAGGCCCTGACAGCGGTCCTTATGTGCCTCCATAGTTCGTTAGGAACAAGAGAAGAACCTCATCCTAATGCGAGCAAAGTCCAAGTCCGCCCTTAGGTGCCCCCCACAGTCCATTAGGAATAGGAGGAGAACCTCATCCTAACGCGAGCAAAGTCTAAGTCCGAGCTCTAAAGTCTACAAAAGATAGGATCTCCATCAACCTCGGTCAGAGATGAGATCTCTTCCGAGCCTCCATGTCAACCTCGACCAAAGATAAGATCAGAGACAATCTCGCCAGAGAAAAGATCTCCCCCAAGCTTCATTGAACCAGCACGGAGCCCAGAAGATGACTTCGATAGTCGCCTTTTCTGTACTCCCTTCCTTCGAGTTTCGAACTCGAGAGTGAGGGGACTATTGTTGGAGATAAACTCCGCTCCTACCGAAGTCAAGTTCGGTGCTCAGCCTGATGCGGCTGGTAGCCATAAAAGAGCTTCAGCGGATGGATCTTGGTCGAATTCTTATAGCTGGCCGAACTTCTTAGTGGTCGAGCTCCTTCAAACTACTTAGTGGTCGAGCTTCTTTGAACTGCTTAGTGGCCGAAATCCTTCGAACTCTCAGCGGTCGGGCTTTAGCCAAACTCCTATAGCCGGTCGAGCTTCAGTCGGACTCCCATAAGAGCCAAACTCTCTCTGCGCCCCTCCAGCTAGGTGTTTATGAGAGCCGAGCTCTCTCCGCACTCCTCCAACCGAACTTCTTCCGACCTTCCCTTGGCCGAACTCCTTTAGATGTCCGAACTCCTCTGAAATGGATACACACCGAAGTTCACCGATCAATGCCCACTTTCTCATAGCCACGGCTATCAAATCTGAACGAACTGTTGCCATCAGTCTGCCACAGGCGATGTGATCGAACGACATGGCCACCACTACTGGCGACATCAATCTCTTCATAGTCGATCCCATGCGGCCCACGATCCATCAACATGGCCGTCATTATCCATCTGACGATGTCTTCCCCTCCGTACCAAACTCCATGCGGCTTCGAGTGGCCCACGACCGGACAATATGGCCACCAATATCAATCAAGCTCGGCATATAAAAAGGACCCTCCAGATACGCTAATCTCTGATCTCTGATCTTTAAGCTCCGTGGGACTCATTTCCAAGCACTCCATTCCTATTGGCCAGAGCTGACTTGATCGTCAGAGGGTCCTGCCGGAGCCACCCCCTACCGGCTCCGAACGAAACTTTATTTCGTAGATTCCGACGGCAACCTCGTCCACCTTCGCTCCAGCTGCTTCCGACGATGACCAGTTTCTGCGTCAACATATACATACATACATACACACATATATATACACATACATACATACATACATACATACATACATACATACATACATACATATATATATATATATATATATATATTATATATATATATATATATATATATATATATATGTATGTATGTATGTATGTATGTATGTATGAATGTATGTATGTATGTATGTAGGTACATATGTATGTATATACATATATATATATATATATATATATATATATATATATATATATATATATATATATATATATATATACATGTGTGTGTGTATGTATATGTATATGTATATATATACAATTTATCGAGAAATCTAGAAAAAGAGTCGCATTATTTACCTCATACATACTCCAACAAATCCATATAATTTTATAAATTTCTTATCAAATTCTTCAATTCAAAGATCATATCATAATATTTCACTTTTGGACATCTTTTTTTTGAGATGACTATACTCATATACAGAATTGAGTTCACTAATTAGAAAGAATATAGATAATTAAGAAGGACAAAATTGATAAATAGTCATACATAATGGTTTTGATTGATCCAATCATCTAACTTCATCCGATTAAGATTAAGTTAGGATATAGGTGGTTCTGTAAAGATCGAGAGTAATCAAATTAGTACTATTCGATAAGAATTAAGATAGGGACCAATACTATGCTCGATGATTAGAAATCACTTTGATCAAATAACTTTATTTAATCAAGATTAGATTAAGATACAATTGACTCTATAAAGATCAAATAGATCAAATCTAATAGTATCAGAGTTTGACAAAGATAGCTGCCAGCATGCTGTCTGACGACCATGGATCAGGATCCTTCACTAAGTTTAATCAAAATCATCAAAATAAATTTATTTACTCGATCAATCTTAGAAAGATAAAATCCATGTCGAAGAGAAACAATCCAAAGAGAGCCAATTTTAGAGAAAAAATTTATAAAAAGAGAAAATAAGATTTTTAGAGAGAGAAAGTAGAGATAGAAACTAGAGAGAAAATGGAAAAAGAAATAATTCCAAGAAGAGAAAGAAGGAGAGAAGAGGGAAGAAAGAGAAACTCTCTCTTCCTTTTCTTTTATATTTTTTCTTTTTTCTTTTTCCTTTTGTTTTCCTCTATTTTTCTTCTTTCTCTTCGCTCTTGGTGAAACAGGGGACCCACCTATTCCCCATCTATCTTGGAACAGGGGAGCTTCTCCCTGGCGATAGTGGTGGCTAGGGATATAGGCCGCGGCAATGTAGGTGGAGGACTATAGGTTAGCGGTCGGCAGTGATGACTGACACTAGAAAATAAAAAAAAAAGGGCGAAAATCAAAGCAAAATAGGGGAATCAATCCAAGTGCCCTTTTTGACCAAAATTCAGTGGTTCGCTTGTTGAAATCCAAGTTCTAATGACTAAGGAAGAAGGAGAGGAGGGTCAATCAAAGATTACCAGCCATTACTTAACTTCCCAACGATGTTTAGGCTGAAATTCATTGGGCATGGTCATGGGCTTTGGAAAGAAAAGTTTGATGATTTCGCCAGCTTAAGCATTGATCGTTGGTGGGAAGGAAAGGAAGTCTCCTTTCCTTTAAATAGAGGCATAGGTAGGAGTCTAAGTCCTCCTCGATGATGATCTCAAACTCTGATTAGGGGTCTATCAGGGAGAAGACTCCATTCTTTTTCTTTTTGCTACGTATCACATTCTCCCCTTTTAAAAAGAAATAACATCCTCAAAAAAAATTTCTTGCTCAAGTTCTTAAAAAATTTAGAGTTGCTTCTTCCTCTAAGTCATTCTCTAATTTCAAACACAAGTCTTTCATCATAATACTTGGAAATTAAATTATTATTTTAATTAGTTTAAAATAATTTAGACCACTATACTTCTACTGTGCACTCTAATTCAAATTCGCTAATATACTTTTGTTAAATATAGATTTCTAAGTTATGTCAAAATCAGTTTAAGTTATCTTCACAATGTCTCTAATTTCTACCCATCTATATTCATATATGATTATATGTGTCATGATTTGTCCACTTATGCTATAATATCTTATTAATTGTCATGCTCTCGATCCGAGATCGAGACTCAGGGGTCGCGGCAACCACCATATGCTCATGTAAAACTCTTTTCACAAGCATACAAGGCATCTCATCATGATATCATAAAGCAATAATAGAATAAAATTTAAATAATTAATATTTAATATTAATTTAAATAACTAAATCAAATATCTTGTAAAATAATATTTCATAATTTTTTTTAACATCATCAATAAATCTTAATCTAAATAAAGATATCAAATTCTATTTCTAATTTGCTCTTCCAAATCGAATCCCCAAGTCAAGCAAGCTTTCTGAATCTATAAAAATAGTAAAATATAGAGTATTAAGTTAGATATCCTAGTAAGTAATGTACCCATTAACTAGATAAATTAAGTAATATTAATATACTAAAAAATAAACTTGCAAGGTCCATCAATTCAAACATACAGCATTAATTAAAATAAGATCCATCCAAATCAATCTTTTCAAAATTTATTGTTAAATTTATTTTCATTCATAAATCATTTTCTTTCAAAACATATAGTTCATCTAGATAGCTACGAACTATGATCACACTTATATCCTATGGTTAGGCCAAATAAGCTTAATGTGCCAATGTATAACCTCCACTAGAAAGGTATTAATATACTAGTGCATAATCCTCACTAGTAGGATGTCGATATATTAGCGCATAACTTCCATTGATAGGATATCAATATACTAGCATATAACTTTTACTGGCAGGATATTGATATACCAATTCATAACTCTCACTGCTACCTTATCAATGTATCAGCAAACAACCCCCACTGATAGAGTGTCAATATACCAGCACACAATCCCTATTGGTAAGATATTGACGTATTAGCATATAATTTCCACTAGTAAGATATTGATGTACTAATGCACAATCCCCATTGATAGCGTATCGATGAATCAGCGCACAACTTCTACTAGTAGGATGTTGATGTGCTAATATATAACCCCTATTTATAAGATTTTGATATATATTCAGGCTACAAGTCAAGATCCTTTTTGATTCAAATATCTCTTTTTGATAAAATCAATTTTCTATTTCAATCAAACAATTCATAAAACCATCCAGAATCACTATAAGAAAAATGTTGTTTAATAACAAAAATTTTGCAACGAACATAATCCATTTCTAATTAGTTGTTAATTAGCAATGGATTTATAATGGAATGCTCAATTCCATTGCTAATATTGAAAAAATAAATTTATAACAAATTTACAATGGATTGGAAATAAAAAGTTTGCAACAAAATAACAATGGACCTAAAAACTGTTGCTAAATTTTGTAGGAGATTCCTACGTATTATTGGCAACGAAATTGCAACAGATTAGCAACTAAATATTACAAGAAATATGTAATTTTACAACAAAAATTTAGCAATAGATTGAATCTATTTCTAATCCATTATAACTTGGCAATGGATTTGCAAAGGAATATTTAATTTTATTGCTAATATTAAAAAAATAAATTTACAACAGACTTGCAATAGATTAGATACGAAATTTTGCAACAGAATAAAAATAAATCTAAAAATAGTTGTTAAATATTGCAGGAGGTTCTTGCATATCATTGGTAATAGAATTGCAATAATTAGCAATAGAATATAGCAACAGATTTACAACGAACTCAATTTTCATTGCTAATAGTTGGTTAAAGAAATTATAGATTTTTTCAATTAGCTTACAATGAATTTACAATCGAATTTATTTCGTTGTTAATTTAGAAATAAAAAAAATTATAATAAAATTAAAACAGCAATATTTTCATTGCTAATTTCAAAATAAAAGAACTCGCTAGGAGGTAGTTTTGCAACTGAATTACAATAAAATTTTAGTTTATTACTAATTAAAAGATAAAAAAAAAAATATAACTTTCTGTTGTTAGCAAGATGATTTTCTTTCTCTTTCTTTTCTCTCTCTTTTTTTTCTCTTTTAAAAATATAACTAATTCAAGCTCCATTGTTGAAGAGCGATATAATCAATTAATAGTATTGAATTTAGAATAACTTGATGATAAACTCTGCTTTAGTGTTTCTGGATCCCTGGCTTAGAATAACTTGATGTTTGCCATCTATAGTTTAGTTTCCTAGGAACCATAGTTCAATGGGCGTTAACGAAAAGTTAACACAAGGCATTGTGAATTCCAGATCCGTTTGTAGATTACGATTGGAAAAGGTTTTGTATGCATGATAATTATAGGATATATGGATCCATCCGACTGGTCGATCGGTTACAACCCAAGCCGACCTGCAAAACAAGACCCAAGCCAACCATAGTGTTGGGTCGAGCCTGCGGTGATTAGAAACGAAGACCCGTATGAGTATGCTCCTGGGCTGGATATCGCCTCATGGAGAGACGCGGGCCCCCTTGGCCCTTGGAATCTGTTGCCGAGAGCTGGTTCCTGTCATAAATAAATCCTAGAAAATGACCCTTCCAAGTTTTATGGTTGTCTGCCTGTTGCAACCTTCTTGCTTCGCTGCATCTTCGTGCGGCAGTGGTGATCTCTCTTCCGCTCCATCGCGACTGTGCCTCCCTTGGGAGCCAAGAACCACCCATCGCCTGGTATTTCTTGGATATTTGTTTCTTTTCCTGAGTTTTTTTATAATTTTTTTCCTTGGTTGATCGATCGGAAGTAAGGAACGAGAAACCCTTCAGGACGTTCTTTTTTGGTAGGATTTGAAGCAGATTTTTTCCCCCAGGATATGAACTTTTGGGAAGAAATTAAATTGATTCGGTTGAAATAGGTTTGGCAGTTCTTTCGTTTTCGAATTTCTCGCTGAATTCCCTCTTGATCTTGTTTTTGGTTTTAAATTCATTCCCTTCTTGTCTTTCTACAAGCCCTGGCGCTATCCTAATGCCCGAAAGCTGAGAGAGAGATGGGGAAGTGGCGGTGGGCGCTGCCGCTCGCGGTGGCGATCGTGGCGTCGGTGGTGGTCGGAGGCGGCGCTGGCGGGATCCCGACGATGCTGGACGGGCCGTTCGTTCTGGTGACGTCGCCGCTGGATGGCGCCGGGTTCCACGGCCGCGCTGTGGACCTGCCGGACTCCGACCCCAGGGTGAGGCGCCGGGCGCGGGGCTTCGAGCCGGAGCAGATCTCCGTCTCCCTCTCCGCCACCCCGGACTCCGTATGGATCTCTTGGGTCACAGGTTCCTTATTTCTCTCTAATTTCGTGGATCATTTTCGTTAATTTCTTTGTGTTTCAACAAATGATGTCAAGCTTTATTTCTATATGATTTCTTTTTAGCATCAGAATTTTACTTAGATTCGGATGGTGATTATTCGGTAAAATATGGCGTCGTATTATTATTATTATTTTATTGGAAGGAGGTAGGGAAAATGATTTCAACTGTATGAGACAAAGAAAATGAAAGCAGTTTTTGTTTGATATCACAAAAAATAGCATCATTTTACGGTTCTTGATGGTTATTTTGATGGTGAGTTAGTACTTATAGTGCATGAATTATAGAACATCACTAAAATCTGCAACAGTTTCTGACTAATTTTGATTCGCTGAATCAATTTCCTTAAACCATTTTGGTTTTAAATAGGAATAATTACTTAAAAGGTGTTTTTCACTCTTTTTTTTTTTTTTTTTCTGCCTGCTTTAATGTAGTGCCAAAAGTTCATTTGGCTTAATAAAACTGAATCAGCGGATTT
Organism: Cocos nucifera; assembly: GCA_006176705.1. NCBI lineage: Eukaryota > Viridiplantae > Streptophyta > Magnoliopsida > Arecales > Arecaceae > Cocos > Cocos nucifera. Next base: position 393,372 of record QRFJ01000643.1, on the reverse strand, counting down.
TTTAAAGGTTTATCCAAGACTATTCATGAATCAAACAGCGCCTTGATTGACATTGATAAAAACTTATGAAAGTTGGAATAATAATTTGAAAGTTGATGTAATGGAGAGTTCGGTCTATTATATTCTATCTCTGGCTGGCAGCAGCACGAGTTTGTTCTTATGCCTTCTTGATTTGTTTCATATTTTGTTGCATCTAGTTAGGCTGCCATACCATTCTAACTTCCCTTTTATCTATTTCTGCTCCTTGCTACGACACTAAATTTATGTATTCATATTTACATACCATTCTAACTTCCCTTTTATCTATTTCTGCTCCTTGCTACGACACTAAATTTATGTATTCATATTTACAATCTATATGTTGGATGAGGCTTTTCTTTTTTGTTTTTAAGCTTCTGTTTTTTCTCAATTTAATTTCTGTAAGTGGGACACCGTTTGGCTTTCAGAATTAACTGCAAGCTCAAGCAAGGGATTTTGATCTGACCTCCTCATTTTATGTGATTGAAGCATATGGTAGGATGCTCAAGAAGGTAGGCACATTGAAAAGATGTATGCTATTTGGATTAACAGGAGCATCAATAACTAGTACTTAGCAGATGACTAAATTATAGTTATTTTTTAATGATGTGATTGACGAAATGTCATTTCTGAAGAATCAATATACTACTATTTGTTGGAAGCTAAAGTCTCAAGATTCGATCCACAATAAGCTAAGAACGAGATTCAGGAGCCATGAGAAAGATCAGCCAACGTACAGTTGGACTAGCTCGGATACGCAGCCGAGCTAGCTCGGGATGAGATCGAGCAAGCTGGAGGTAGATTCGAGCCAGCTTTCTCAGATGGACAGAAAGCAGTGCTCGGGCCAGATGCAGTCGAACCAACTCGACTATGTACCGAGCCGGCTCGATGGAGGGGAACAGCATGATGGTGAATAGCACACGAGCATGCGAGCGAAAGCCTTTTTCACGGGATCTACAGCCCCTGACTCATGGACCAGGTTTATTCACAGGGTCTATGGAGCTATTGTGCTATCTAGTGGTTAGGAGAGCACACGGAAGCTGATCGGATGGCTATTGAGATGATTAGGACTTATAAGAAGATCTGACGACCTAAGAAGTTGGAGAGTCTCAGAAAAATCTCTCAGATGGTGCAGAGATAAGGCGAGGAGCTCTGGAGTGTTGCAGTAGCACCTTTCTGAAGGCACGGGGGCTGAGAGAGGCTTGGCGGTACAGTAGCCAAGGAGGGTATCTCAACATAGAGTGCTAGAAGCTTCTCAGGGAGACCGAGCACCCAGTCTCAGGAGAGCCAGGGATCTCAGGATGCGCCAAGAGCATCAAGAAAGTCGGGAGTGTTCTGGAATGGTGGGGTTGCCTAGGGATAAAGGCTGGGGCTTGATGTAGAGACTGAGAGGATCACAGAGTGTCTAGGGATGTCGAGGACCCTGGATCGATAAATCTATGAGAGAGATCTTCTTAGGACTACTATGAGAGCATTGTATGGGTGAGTGCTTCTGGATTAAGAGAGAAGGTTGGTGAGTTGAGATTGTATCTCCTCTATTATTCTTTCTTGATAGTGAAGCATTGCATGTCCCGTGGATGTAGGCACTTGGACCGAACCACGTATATGATTGTGTTTGTTTATCTTCTTATATCTTTCCATAGCAATAGATGGTGCCATTTCTCCTATAAATGATCTTGGATGGGTGATCCATATTCTGTAGTTGATGGATCTATCCTAACAGTAGTATCAGAGCTAGGTAGAGTCAGGTTATTCCAAGGGTTGCTACGGTGGTGATTAAGTTAGAAGAAGAGTACAATCAAGGTGGATGCTCTCATGTACAAGAAAAAGTCAGATGGAGCTTAGTGCTAGGTGGAGCTTCAGATGGAGATGGATTGAGCACGAGACTCAGTTTGGGATCGAGCGGCCTGGCTCGACTCTCATGTTTGTCGATCCATGAGCAGCAAGCGATAGCCTCAAAACATGGGGGCGGTATCATATAGAAAGCTCTTAGATTTGAGGTAGAGCCGAATATCGAGTCGAGATGGAGAATATTGGAATCTGGCACCTCGAGATTCAGCCCATAATAAATTAAGAATAAGATTCAGGAGTCATGAGAAAGATCAGCCAACATACAGTCGGACTGGCTCGGATATGCAGCCGAGCCAGCTCGAGGTGGATTTAAGCTAGCTCTCTCTGGAGAATAGAAATCAATGCTCTGGCCAGACATAGTCGAGCTAGCTCGACTGTGGACCGAGCCAGCTCGATGGAGGGGAATAGCACGATGGTGAACAGTGCACGAGCATATGAGCGGAAGCCTTTTTCATGGGGTCTACGGTCCCTGACTCATGGACCATGTCTATTCACGAGGTCTATGAAGCTGTTATGCTATCTGGTGGCCAAGAGAGCATGCAGAAGCTGATCGAATGGCTATTGGGATAATTAGGGCTTATAAGAAGATCTGACGATCTAAGAAGTTGGAGAGTCTCGGAAAAATCTCTCAGACGGTGCAAAGACAAGGCAAGAAGTGTTGGAGTGCTGTAGTAGTGCCTTCCTGGAGGCACGGAGGCTGAGAAAGGCTCGGCGGTGCAGCAGTCGAAGAGGGTATCTCAGCATAGAGTGCCAGGGGCTTCTCAAAAAGACCGAGCACCAGGTCTTAGGGAGAGCTAGGGATCTCAGGATGTGCCAAGAGCATCAAGAAAGCCGGGAGTGTCCTGGAATGATGGGGTTGCCTAGGGACAAAGGCTGAGATTTGATGTAGAGGCTGAGAGGATCACAGAGTGTTCAGGAATCCTGAACCGGTAGATCTATGAGGAAGATCTTCTTGGGATTACTATGAAGCATTGTATGGGTGAGTGCTTGTGGATTGAGAAAGAAGGTTGGTGAGTTGAGATTGTATCTCCTCTATTGTTCTTTCTCGGTAGTGAAGTATTGTATGTCCCGTGGATGTAGACACTTGGATCGAACCACGTATATGGTTGTGTTTATTTGTCTTCTTCTATCTTTTCATAGTAATAGATGATGCTATATCTCCTACGGGTGATCTTGGACGGGTCATCCGTATTCTGCAGTTGATGGATCTATCCTAATACTGTTATTATTAGCTTGCTTTTGGTGGTGAGGGTTTCTTCTATAAACTCTGGATGACTGAAAAGGATAACATTTAATAGAGTCATGTTACCATTTTGTTGGATGTCTGGCTTTCTTTAACCACAACCTCAAGGAAAGCTGAAACTTGGACAGGATTTTGGTTTGGAGGGAAAAGTCACCTTCGCAAGGATGATTGGATATTGTGTTTTACTTGCCATATTCCATCTTTGATATTCCAGCTCAAGTAATTTAAGTAGTATATGGGTGCTTCCTGTGTAAGCTTGAGTTGATAAATTTAAAAAAAAATGTGAATAGTTTGGGGCTTATGATTGCTATGAAGTTTGGCACATGGATCTGGAGGAGGAAAATCAGCCATATGAAGCAGGGTTTCAGGGAGTCAATGGCTCCCAAGATTACAAAGCTGATGGTTTTGGTCTAAAATTCATTTGTGCGAATGAATTCTATAGGTAGAGTGTATTTTAAGGACTCAAGAAATTTGATTTTAGAGGAGGTGAAAAATAAATACTTATTTAGTAAATGTAACAAAGTCTTTGGTGTTTTTGATCCTTACACATTGTAAACATACAGTTATACAAATATGTATATCATGAGAAGATGTCCTGTTTGGCGTGCAAAGATCAAGTGGTAAAGAATAGAAATGTTGTTCTGTCCTCGATTTCTTGTTACTAGTGTTTGTTTATCGAGTGAAAGGGGTATAATTTGGAGATTAACCGAAAATTATGTAGGCATGGTAAAATCTATGAAATTCTCATCCAATGAGGGCCTGTCAGTGCCAGTTGGTGGAGTGTGCAGCAATGCTCATCTATTTATTTGGTTTTAACTTTGTAGTTTCAATTGAGTCTTTATCTCTGCCAGCTATATATGATGTTTCTGGTACTTAATGTTTAGTCGTGGAAATGTTTGTGATGGGCCCCATGAGTGGTGGGTTGTGCTTATATAATGTGAGAGCTTGGGATGAAGCCGCTATTTCAACCATGATCACTTGTTTAGAGTTAAATAGCAGAAGAATAGATGTATAATTTACGTCAAGGGTAAAGCTGATGTGCTGTATAGTCTTTTGCTGGTTTGGCTTTGTATGGCCACATGGCAAAGCATACAACCAGGTGATAAGGTAGCATGAATCCATCATACAAACTTATGGTCATTATAGAGGAATTTAAGTGCATCCTTCCTTAAAATTAAGTAGAACTTATGGTTAGGTTCTTGTTTGTTAGATGTTTGAAGATAGATGTAATCTGGATTGTTGAAAGAGCAGAAGCCCATAATTGTACTGTACCAATTTTAAGCATGTAGATTTTAGACAATTAGATACATCCTTGTGTTCAGGTTTATGCCAATTTCCACTTGCTCATTTTTTTACTGGTTCATGCGTTTCAATATGGTATTTTCCTATCCATGCATTCACTATGCAGTCTAATTTATGATCTTGGTGGACTGCTCCTTTTGGTTGGATACGCCCGCCAATGAATACACAGCGTACTCCTATTGCACCATCTTCAGCTCCATAAAAGGTAAAAAAATATATCATTTTTATTTTTTCTTTACTTATGCTTTTTTTAATTATTTTTTATTTTTTAATATATAATATTAGGCATCTATTTCGGAGCATCATGCATCAGAGGTGATAGAGATGGACAAAATGCCGGTGGCAGCGACATGAACGGAACTCCATAGATCTCATTTCTTATTATTTTTTATTTTATATATGAAAATATTGTTGGGTATATGTACTTTATCTTGATACTATGTATACTTTATTACGTGCATTGAGATACTATCCATATCTTTTAATATAGGTACTTTATTGAATTCTCGATTTCTTTGAATGAAGAAGTGGTATTGTAGTTAGATGGCTTAAAATAATCATGGTTGTTATTGGATGTAAAAAAATAGCACCTTAGCAATGGATTAGCAATGGAAAGAAATTTTAGAATCCATGAATTAGCAATGAATTTACAATACATTAGCAACGGACATTTAAAATTTGTGCAATGATTTAGAAATAAAATTACAATAAAATATTAAAATTTTAGCAACATAGTAGAAATGGATTTGCAATGAAATCCAAAAAAATTGCAATAGAATACTAAAATTTTAACAACTAAATAGAGATGGATTTACAATGGAATACTAAAGATACAGCAACAGCTTTACAATGGAATAGCATCGAACTAGTAATAAATATTAAAAAGTTTAATAATGGATTAGCAACTGAGTTGAACTAGTAATAAATATTAAAAAGTTTAACAATGGATTAGCAACTGAGTTGCAACAAAAGAGCCACGAAAATTATTTGGTTTATAAACCCATTATTCAAAAAATAGTAACAAAATAATTTTGCTACTATTCGATTGCTAAAAAAATTTAGCAATGAAATAGTAACAGATATGAGTTCCATTGCAAATTAGCTATGAGAAATTTAACAATGCACACAAATTCGTTGCTAATCTATTGCTAATTTATTACTAAACATTTTAGCAACGAATCAGCAATGGATTTTGTCCATTGTTAAGTAGCCTTGTTCTAATAGTGAATCAAAATCAATCGATCACAATTCTATAATAAACCAATGCCTTTGATAATGCATCAAATAATATTCTATAATGAAATAAAATTAATAAATAAATATCATGCTTCGTATTTATAAATTACAAATAAGATAATAAAATTAATTGATTTATATTTTATATAATTTGCTGATATATCTAGAAAAAGAGTTGCATTACTTCACATGTACTCCAATAAATGTACATAATTCTATAAATTTTTTTCAAAATTTTTAATTCATAGATCATACCATAATATTCCACTGTTGGGCATCTTTTTATCGAGATGACTATACCCCTATGGAGTATTGAGTCCACTAATTAAAAAGATTATGGATAATTAAGAAAGATGAGATTGATAAAGAGTCGTACTCAATGGTTTCGGTTGATCCAATCATGTAACTTCATTTGAGCAAGATTAGATTAGAATATAGATGATTTAGCAGAAATCTAAAGTGATAAAATCAGTAGTATTCGACAAAAGTCAAGATGGAGGCCAGTATGGTACTCGATAATCAGAGGTTAGTTGATTAAATAACTTTATTTAATCAAGATTAGATTAAGATATAATTAGCTCCATAGAGATTAAATAGATCAAATCTAATAGTACCCAAGTTTGGTCAAGGTGGGTACCGTCATGCTGTTTGGTGACCGTGGATTTAAATCCTTCACTAAGTTTGATGAAAATCATCAAAATAAAGCCATTTACTCTATCAATCTTAAAAAGATAAAATCTATGTAGGAAGAGAAACAATCTAGAGAGACCCACTTTTAGGGAGAAAAACTTGTAGCGAGAGTAAGTGGGATTTTTCTAGAGAGAAACTAGAGAAAGAAAGTAGAGAAAAAAATAATTCTCGAAAGAGGAAGGAAAGAGAGAAGAGAAAAAAACTTCCTCTTTCTTTTCTTTTCTTTTCTTTTTCCCTTTTCTTTTTTTTTTCTATTTCTTTCTTTCTTTTCCTTCTTTCTCTTTTCTCTTGGTAGAACAAGGGACCTACCCACTCCCCTTCTATCTTGGAATAGGGGAGCTTCTTCCTAGTGATGGCAGTGGCCAGGGATGCAAGCCGCGGCGGTGCAGGGGGGACTATAGGTTGGTGGTCGATAGTGATGACTACCATCAAAAAATCAAGAAAAATAGGCAAAATCAAAGTAAAATAGGGAATTAGTCTGAGCGCCCTTTTCGAAAAAAATTCAGCAATTTATTGACCAAAATCCAAGTTCCAATGACCAAGGAAGAAGGAGAGGGTCAATCGTAGATTGTCGGCCGTTACCTAGCTTCCTGACGATGTTTAAGCTGAAATCTAATGGGCACGATCATGGCTTTTGGAAAGTGTTGGTGCGAAATCTAGTTGACATCGGATTCGATGCTGGAGTTAGAGAAGACGAGGCCACCGTCGATGACCTGCAAAATAAGTCTCATCCAGAGTCGGAGGTGGTGGCTCCGGTAAGATCCTCCGATGATCAAGTCAGCTCTTTCAGCCAATAGAAATAGAGTGCTTAGGAAAGAAAGTGGCAGAGTATTGAGAGGGAGAAGAGTGCCTAGGAAAAACATATCTGGAGGGTCCCTTTTATAGATGGAGTCTATAACAAATTGATGTTGACAGCCATAACTACTGAGTAGTGGACCATTCGGGGCCATGTGGAGTTTATTACGAAGGGGGTATCTGTTGTCGTGATGTGCCAGTCCGTTAGAATTTAATAGTTAAAGTTTGGAGGAGGTAGATGCTGGTAGTGAAAAGCTTCAAGTTTAATCAATTTCAGAGGAGTTCGGACTCCTTCAGGGTTGTCTATGTGTAAGTAGGTTCATGCTATGCAGATTGCTGGATCCGTGTAGGCATGGAGATCCTTCCAAGCGACTGCATGGAGTTCGATCGGAAGGAGTTCGGAAGTCCACTAGAGAAATCCTAAAGGAAGTCCACTAGAGGAATCCGAAAGAAGGTATGTTGGAAGGATTCGGAAGGAGTTCGACTAACGGAGAAGTCTGATTGAGGGTGAAATTCGGAAGGAGTCTGATTGATGGAGGAGTTCGATTGGAGGAGAAGTTCGAAAGACTTGCGATCAGAGTAGGTCGGCTGGAGGAATGTCGAAAGGAGCCTACCTAGGATGGAGAAGTTCGACTGAAGGAGAAGTTCGAAAGACTCACGATCGGAAGAGGTTGGCTGGAGGAATGTTGAAAGGAGCCTGCTTGGGATGGAGAAGTTCGGCTAAAGGAGAAGTTCGGAAGACTTGCGATCAAAAAAGGTCGGCTAGAGGAATGTCGAAAGGAGCCTGCTTGGGATGGAGAAGTCCGGCTGAAGAAAAAATTCGAAAGACTTGCGATCGGACAGAGCTGACTGCCTAGGGTGGAGGAACTCGACCACCCCCGCCATTCAAGCTCATCGGGATGAGGTCCAGAGAGATCTTGCGAATTCGATCGAGGGTCAATCTTGATCGTCGCTATCGGATGAGATCATTTAGCAATCATATGTCTGGCAGAGCTTTGGCAGGAGCGGGTTCGCCCCTAACAATAGTCCTTCCACTTTCGAGTTCAAAATTCGAAGGAAGATAGTATAGATGCGGCTGCCGAAGTTCTTTTGACTTTCCGCGCTCATTAGGATGAGATGTTTCGGCATTTACCGCACTAGCATCGAAGCTCTTTAAATTCAAAACGACTTCGAGAAGATGGTCCTTCAAATTTTCCGCGTAATACTACCCTAGGTACGGCATAATTAAAGGTTTGCCTGTTGCCACTCCTCGGCCAGGATGAGTGGGACACGTGACGCATACAGATCAATCAAAGGTGACTCATAATCATAACCACCTTAAGCTTCTTTTCAGCTATTTAAGGCCTTCTCCTCCCATCCGAAAGTACTCTTACCCAAGTCTTCTTCTTCCTTCGGTCCCTGTTCTTCTTCCACCCAAGGGTTTTAGCTTCCTCCCTCGTCTTCTTGAGTTTCAGACGTCCTTTCGACTGGTTCTCTCATACCCATCGTCTTTTAATCCTCTCCAAATAGCTTAGGTCAGTTTTTCAATTTTTCTCTTTGGGTATTCGTGCTTATTTAGCTTGTTGCTCTTTCGATTTCTCTGTAGTAGTATTTATCCTATATTTTTTTTTATTTTTTAGGGATTTTTCTAGGGTCCTATTTTGATTTGAATGTCTTTCAAAACTTCCCACTCCACCGATTCTTAGGGCTTACCTGGACCGACCTTCCTAGACCCTACACCCCTGATCGAGGTTGAACCTAGGAACATGTCTCACTCGTTCTTTGTTTCAGACACTATCTCATCTATTCTTATTCTGAATGATCTTTCTCTGATCCATATTTAATATGGGATCCCTCCAAAATACGACCTCGAACTTTCTAGTTCAGATGACCGAGCCAGTTCTCCTTCGGTCGGTCAATTTTGTTTGTACTTAGAGACCTTGCGTGTCGGGCTTCGGCTTCCACTGTCCCCCTTTGTAGTTGCCCTCTTCTGATTTTTGAACATCTCCTTCACCTCCATCGTACCGAACTCCTTTTGGTTCGTCATAGGTTTCCTTTCCCTCTGCCATTTGGTCGAAGTTCGGCCGACTATCTTATTATTCCAAAATTTCTACATCATCAAATGCCACCCTTCCGTAAAAGACTAGTGGTACTTCTCCCCCCAGTTTGGTAAGAAGGGGTTGCTGAAAGGCACTCCTTCTTCTGTTCATAACTGGAAAGAGAAGTACTTCTTCGTCCGATGCCCCATCTTGTTGCTTGACCTTCCTCCTTGGGGCTTTCTTAGAAAATCTATCTACCGAGCCCCTAGTTAGATGGACCCAACCTTGAATCTTCTAATCGACTCAAGGAGTACCGAGCTCCTCCTCTTCTAGACCTTTTGAGGGAACAAACTTTGTTCAACTTCAATTTGAGTCCTCTTGACCCTGTCGGTATTAGTCATGCATACATACATGTATATGAATTCTTATGAAGTTTCATATGTACCTCGATTGACTATACCTTTTTTTTGTCGTAGAAATGGATATCGATGCCATAAAGACACTTGCCAAGGGCCTGTATGCCCAAAAGAAGAGGAAGGGGAAGGCTCCAAGCCAAGGCTCGAAGCGGGTGAAGGTCGGTGCCTCCGACCTTATAGCTTCTACTGCGTCGATGTCACTCCCGAGGTCCACCCCGGAAATGAGATCATCTCGACCACACATACCGACGTCATAGAAGGGGAATCTCTTCCCCCCGAGCCCACGAATCTCCCCACCGGGGATTGCATGCCCGATCCCTCTGCTAACGAAAGAGAGGAAGGGGAAAGCGGCCATTATGAAAAAGGCCCACAAGGCACATCAGGATGAGCCCAGCCAGAGCAGTGGTGATGACCAAGGGATAGACCCCTTCGATAACCTAGATATCATCCAAAACCTGATAGACAAGTTTGCCCTGCTAGAGGAAGTGGACGGCCTGGCCGACCTTGACCAGAGGCAGTTCATCTGGAAGTCTCTTGGAACTTTCTTTAGGGTAATCATCTTGCCATACTTTTTTTTTATTTTTTCATCCTTTCTTCCTTCACCTTATAGTGATCTGTTCATGGCAGTCGGACCACCACATGCTTGCCCACCTAAAGAGGGCAAATTGCCTGGAGGCGGAGATGTTGAATGTCCAGGAAAGCCTTCAGATGGAGATCAATCACCTTCAGGCGATGGCTGCCGAGGCTGAGCACCTCATGGGGGAGAAGATGGTAGAAAGTGAGAGCTTGCGCAGCGCACTTTGAAAGAAGGAGTTCATCTCAACCGGACTCAAGGCAGCGCTAGCTTTGGAGGAGGAGAGAAGGCAAGAAGCTGAGGGGAGGGTCACTAGAGGCCCAAATGTCGAAGTCAATCTTAGAAGCAGCGGCCCAAATCGTGGGGGAGTTCAAGGCCTCCCCCAAAAAGGACTTGAACATCATCTTTGGCTAGCAGGCGTTCATCAAGGGCTTCAAGCTCTACGAAGGTAGGGTGGCCTAGAGGTTCTTCGAGCTCGACCTCGAATTTCTAGAGGAGGATGATGCAAAAGCAGGATCGTCCGATGCTGCAGTCGATCCTTCCTCCATCAAACTTGCTTCTGGTCTGTCCGAATCTACTGCGGAGGTGCCTGAGCTAGTTCAGAAACCTGAGGTAGCTGAGAGCGCTCCGGCTTCGTTTGCCGCCGTCTCTTCTAAGGTTGAAATTCTCGAGCAGTTATATATATATTTTTTTTATATTTAAAATTTTTAATTAAATAAAAATAAATTTTTTTTATCTATATCTTTGAGCATTTTTCATACTTCAAATGCAGTCTTCCATCAATGCTAATCCACTGCCTCAGGGGGTTCCCCTAAAACCTTTAATAAAAAGCCTGAGGAAGGAAGTCCATCATCTGAAGAAGAAATTAAAGAAGATGGAGGATAACCTTCAAGCTTCGTGGAAGAATGCTTTGGAGGTGACCAAAGAGGTCACTCACCTTCGAAACTTGCCCATGAAGGACTCCACGAGTTTTAGCATTCGGAAGGAGAGCTTCGAAAGGGAGCTGGCCGAACTCTGGAAGAATGCAAGTGATAAATCCTGAGCGCTGACGGCAAAGATCGGCTCCCTCGAGACTCAACTCAAGATGATGAAGGAGAAGATTCAACTTCTGGAGGGAAGCTCGCCGTGGTACTCCAACAAGGCATGATTCGAGTGGAACTGGTCGACGAGGTTCTCCGCACTTCAAAAGTAGCTGCATGATGCTGAGCTCACATATGAGACTTACTAATTGGGCTGGAGTGATAGGATATCCAAGCTAGAACAAAAGCTTCATGCCTCCAACGACGAAGTAGCCCAGCTCTAGCGGCGACTTGATGATCGCTTTCGAGCTGGTACAAGCAGGAAGGCCGAGGAGATCGCCTTCTTGAAGAGGACTGTTGGCGAACTCTTGAAGTCGGTCGGTGCGGAAAAGACTGAGGTACAACGACTGAAGCTCGAGCTAACTTGTAAGCATTAAGCCACCAAGGATGTGGAGGCCAAGTCCGAGGTCCTGGGGGGTGCGAGAGTCAGAGGAAAACTACCACCGAGCTGACAGGATGTTCCGCGATAACATGATGAGATGGAGCTTGAGGAGGAGGTTAATCGTCTAAAGAAATCTTTGGTAATGGCTACCAGTCCAAAGTCTAAGGAGTCCAGCCCTTCCTAGGATTTCAGAGGTCTTTCTCTTTCCCTATTTTCTTTTTTTTTTTTAGTGTAATCAATCTTGTCAACCTATGTTTTGCTTGTAATGAACTTATTTTTGTAATGAAATGATATCTTTTTTGTAATTTTTGTTCCGCACGAATTCGAAGCTTGCCCGTGGCTATACTTTCTTCATTTTATTTTTTTTTGCATTGTTTTCTAATAAAGTGGTTGTTGTGATGCCTATCCGAGGTCTTTTTTGTAGATTTGGGAGCGATTTTTCTTCTTACATCTCATACAGTCGAGTAATTATAAGAGAAATACGTGTAAGAATCGGTGATAGGATTTCTCGCTTCTCTTTGCTTTAGGTTGGGGGTTTATTTAGGACCACTAGATGGACCCCCCTCGCTCCATTTTTTTCTCGGCTTAGGTTAGCAAGGCCTTCAACTTTGCTCATATTAGGATGAGATTCTCCTCCTATTTCTAACAGAACTATAGGGGCATAAAAGGGCTATTGAAGGGGCCTCTCTCCACATCCCAGCTTAAGTAATCGAGGTCTTCGTTTTAGCTCAACGTTAGGATGAGGTTCTTCTTCTATTTCTAACAGGACTAGGGGCACAAAAGGACCGTTGAAAGAGTCTCTCCCCATATTCTGACTTAAGTAATCGAGGTCTTTGCTTTAGCTCAATGTTAGGATGTGATTTTTCTCCTGTTCTTAATAGGGCTATAGGGGCATAAAAGGGCCGTTGAAAGAGCCTCTCTCCACATCCTGGCTTAAGTAACCGAGATCTTCACTTTAGCTCAATGTTAGGATGAGATTTTTCTCCTATTCCTAACAGAACTATAGGGGCACAAAAGAGCCGTTGAAGGGGCCTCTTCCTGCATCCTGATTTAAATAATCAAGGTCTTCGCTTTAGCTCAATGTTAGGATGAGGTTTTCCTCATGTTCCTAACAGGATTATAGGGGCACAAAAGGGCCGTTGAAGGGGCCTCTTCCCACATCTCAACTTAAGTAACCGAGGTCTTCGCTTTGGCTCAATGTTAGGACAAGGTTCTCCTCCTATTTCTAACAAGGCTATAGGGACACAAAAGGGCTGTTGAAGGGGCCTCTCCCCGCATCTTGGCTTAAGTAATCGAGGTCTTTGCTTTAGCTCAATGTTAGGACGAGATTCTCCTCCTGTTCCTAATAAGACTATAGGGGCATAAAAGGGCTGTTGAAGGAACCTCTTCCTGCATCTCGACTGTCACCATCAGTTTGTTATAAGCTCTGCCATTATAAGAGATCCTCCAAATACATTTTCTTCTCTAGGCTCTAAGCTCTTATTTTCTTCTCAAAACTCTACTAAAAAATCTCTCTAAGTACTCTATTTCTGTTGGCTGAAAGAGATGACTTGATTGTCGAAGAGTCTTGCCGGAGCCACCACCCCCAACTCCAGATGAGACTTATTTTATAGGGCACCAATGGTGGCCTCATCTTCTCTGACTCTTGCCTCGAATCCGACGTCAACCAGATTTTGCACCAATCAAAAGAAAAGTTCGGTAATTTTGTTGGCTTGAGTCTTTGATCACCGGTGGGGAGAAAGAAAAGACTTTTTCTCTTTAAACAAAGCCATATGGAGTCCAACTCATCCTCAGTGATAATCTCCAACTCCAATTAGGAGTCTATTAGGTAGAAGACTCCAAATAGGAGTTTTCTCACATCTATTTTTTTGGGGGGGCGGGTTTGGGGTTGGGGGGTGGTAGGGTGGTTTGGGGGGTGCTTTAAAAATCATGGAGAGCCTTTTTTTTTAAGAAATTTAGGCCTTTTCTTTATTGCTGGGTATCATATAATTGGCATATTGTTAATCAATTATGTGCATCTTATTACATCCTATTATAATTCTATAGAATCACAAAAAAAGATACTGGTTTGCCACTATTGGTACTAATAACCCTCATTAGACACATGGCGCCATCAAGGAGACCACCATCCCAGATCATGCGAAAATGATAATTTTCGGACTTAGGTTGGTAAAGTACCGACCTAAAATTTTAGCTGTTTCTTAGTAGTGATAAAAATCAACTAAGTAATCGAGACTAGATTGGTAATATACCGACCACAGCAAGCCCAGAATGGTGAGCTACCATCCCTAGTTTTACATCTGGCATGAGATCGGTATTTAACTGACCTTCCAATAAGTCAGAACTAGATCGGTATTCTTTCAGCCTAAAAGCAAGTGGCAGTCCGCGATCAACAGAAGTCGGGTCTTTATCGACATGAATAACTATTGGGCTCGGGATCTATAACCCTAGCCTCACGAGATTGGTAAAACACCGATCTCATCACAAATCTAGATCGATGATTTACCAACCTCGACACTCTTCAGGAGCCAGCTAAGCACCAACTGTGCTTTCACCTAATTGCGACCTAGGCCTCCAGCTGTACTATAACTGACTGCCACCAAGGCAAAACGACCAACAGCTATAATTCAACTAGTCATAACAAACTAACGGCCTAACAAACTTTTCTTAAAGCCGAAGCAATTTTCTTTATAAATAGAGATAGGGTACTCCTCCAGATAAGCTCACGCTCAAGATTCATGGAGTCGAAACTCTACTGATATCAATTCTCGACTTCTCCATTGAAGGAAGATTGAATCCCCTCCAAAATCCTCTCATTCCATCTTCTAAATTTCTGTTTTTCATTATTTATTCTTAAGACCTCAGTTGACTTAGGCATCGGAGGATCCTAAACTGAAGGGTATCCCACCATTTCTTGGATTTTTATTGTAGGTTCTTCAGCGATCCAGGTCAATCTAACCCATTCGGCTCTCCAGTGCAGGATCTTCGCTCCCTTCTGAAGCCTTACAATAATAGATTGATGCTAGAGAACATTGAAGAAGATATTGGTGAAAGATAGGCACTGATGGGGCCCGTGCTGTTTATAATTGCCCCCGCTTTGGAAGGAGTCATAGATCGGGGGGTCGCAGAGCTAAACTCGACGACTTCTTTTTCCTTCTCCTTTTTCACTAGCAGGGGGTCGAAATATTTCAACTTCCTCTTCTTTTGCTCTGCCAATCTTCGAGGGTCGAACCTTATGAGTGCTGCAGTGAATAACAAAAAGTATGATCAGAAAAAAATCGATCTCAGAAAAGTTAAGAAAGATTTGATGACAAACTCATTCAGGAGAGAGATAAGACTAATGTCAGAGTCGAATAAAGACCGATCCATCACCAGCTAGCTTAGCTTGGGCACCTTCATACCTAGTAGCTCTTCGAAGGCCTTCTTATCCCCAGGAAGGATGGACTTGTAGGAGTTCCAGTTCAGCCGAGGTCTAGCCCAAGGAGTGCTGAAATCCTAGGAAATACCAGAGGAAGCAAGAAAGAAATGACTTTTTTGATCATTGATTAAGAAAGGAAGGGCAGGACCGAATTTACAATTTAGCCGGAGTGAGAAATACCACCAGTCTTTCTTAGTTGGGTGTTTTTTTCAAAATAAAAAGAGCCTTAAACAAAGAGGTCCTAAGATTGATGGCTGTAAAATTGCAATAGATGATGAAAACTAAAATAATCCTAATGGCATTGAAAGTGACCTGAGTTGGTTGCAGGCCGTAGAAGTTTAATATATTACAAATAAAAGGGTACAAGTGAAAGCGCAGTCTAGATCGGAGTGATTCATCATAGAAGGCCATACAACCTTCAGAAGGTTGTGTAATCCAATCACCCGTACCAGGAGCAACAAGTTGAAAATGGTCAGGGATGAAATACTTCTCCCTGAGCCTTTCCAGGTCGGCATCTATCATAATAGAAGGCTCAGTGCTCGGACCGAAATAATCCAAGAATCTCCTTATCGGAGACTCCAAACTACTTCCATCAGACGCACTAGCCTCGACAGCACCCTGAGATGAATTACCCGCCTCAATGGTGAGTAGGGATTGGGTGGACTAGATGTCATGGTCATCCAGGATTATTTCTCCCCTACCCCTGCCGTCAGGAGAGGTACTCTCTAGAGAAGATATTGATAAGAAGAAAGAGGGAAAGGTGAATGAAACCAAAAAAGAAGAAGATGACGGACACAAGAAAAGAAAGTCCTAAGAAGTGAGGGCTCTAAACCTAAAGGAAGGAGGGAGGACCCTATCAAAAAAAGGAAAAGGATTCCCCTTCGCTTCCGCTGGCCTTTCCTAAACTCCGGCGACCATCGGGATCGTCTCCTCTTTCTTCTCCAATCGCTTAAGTATTCAAAAGCTTTTCTGGCAGCATAACCTTCATTTAGGCACAAAAATAGTAAAAAGAAAGAGAAACAAATGGATATCCTATATACAGAGGAAGGCAACGGTCCAGATTAACCTGTCTGTCATTAGATTTCAGCCATTTGTCAACAATCCAAGAGGGCAGCAGAAAGATTGTTTTGAAATACCGGCTCAGATCAAGCCACATAAGCCCTTTCCATGTGGCGGTTCAGTCAACCCATGGATGGTTGCCACGTGCCCCACGTCGCCTGGGGTACAGTGGAGCGACCAATAATGACTCCACGTTTTTCCATGCTTTCTTAAATCTCAAGTACGACGGCCATGGTGATTAAGGCACTCTATCGCCTCAAATTATTAAAAAATTAAATATCACGATCCTGCAGCATGAATCTCGGCACGAAAGACTAATGGCTGACTTCCAAAAGGTAACTTTTCACACTTCTCCTAGAGAAATTTTTGTCCTAAGTCTGAAAAGTGGGGGCAATTGTTAGTACGGACAATCCTCATCAGACATGTGGCGCCATCACGAAGACCACCATCTCAGATAATGTGGAAATGATAATTTTCGGACTTAGGTTGGTAAAGTACCGATATGGAACTTTGGGTATTTCTTAATAGTGACAAGAATCGGTTAAGTAATCGAGACTATATTGGTAATATACCAACCACAACAAACTTAAAACGGTAAGCTACTGTCCCCAGTTTTACATCTGGCACGAGATCGGTATTTAATCGACCTCCCGATATGTCAGAACTAGATCAGTATTCTTTCAGCCTAAAAGCATGTGGCAGCCCACAATCAACAGAACGTCGAGTCTTCACCGACATGAATAACTATTGGGCTCAAGATCTACAACCCTAGCCTCACGAGATCAATAAAACACCGATCTCATCACAAATTTAGATCGATGATTTACCGACCTCAACACTCTTCAGAAGCCAGCTAAGTGCCAACGACGCTCCCACCTAATTGTGATCCTCTAGCTGTACTATAATTGACAACAGCTACAATCCAGCTGACCATAACAAACTAACGGCCTAACAAACTCTCTTTAAGGTCTAAGCAATTTTCTCTATAAATAGAGGGCAGGGTACTCTTCCATGTAAGCTCACCCTCAAGATTCATAGCGCCAAAACTCTATTGAAATTAATTCTCGACTTTCTCACTGAAGGAAGATCGAATCCCCTCCAAAATTCTCTCATTCTGTCTTCTGAATTTCTATTTTTTACTATCTATTCTCAAGGTCTCAACTAACTTAGGCATCGGAGAATCCTAAATTAGAGGGTACCTGACCAATTTTTGGACTTTTATTGTAGGTCCTTCAGCGACCCAGGTCAATCCAACCCAACCGACTCTCCATTACGGAATCTTCGCTCCTTTCTGAAGTCTTGCAGCAACAGCCACAATCATAGTAGTGATTAAGTTTCGTATCGGAACAGAATCATTTGATGAGCTGATAGTAACACGATGATGCATCGTTCATGCTTATTCTATGCTATTGATATGGATGCTGGACTGTATTTTCCAACATGTTGTTCCTTTGGATGGAAAGATTATATCCTTGTTACTAATTAATACTCTATAATATGGTTGCTTGTTCAATTAGTTCCAAAACTCGGAGAGGAGGGAAAAACCATGCAGTGGAAAAAGGCAGATTTGCGACGTCAAGAGGTCAAAGCATCCTCCGATTTCTAAGATAAGGAGGTGATCTCGATGGACGGTGAGGCAAGAAGGGGACCTCAAGAAGATGTCGGCGTTATGGTTTGGAGGAGAGGAGAGATATATATACTTGGAAAAAGGTTGCAGATGTAGTGAATATTCGTCTTAGCTTGTTGGAGATTGTTCTCAGTGCATTGTGGTACGTCATGGATTCTGTGCAGGGTGGCAAAGGCCCCTCGTCTCCGCTGGTGGCGGTGCTGGACGAACCAACGAAAAGATGGCAAGACCAAAATATAACCTAGGAGGAAATAGCTGCTTTACCAGACCACTTCTTCGACGTGGTCATAGTGCTAGAGGAGGAACTGAGGGATGGGCACCAAAAGTGGGAAAACGAGGTGGTTGAATCCCCTTGGACTTGATCTACAAGGAGCTCAGGTAGAAGGGTTGGCCCCTTTGCCACGGCAGAGGATCGCTATGTATTTTGCTTTCAAACTGAGGCTGAGAGGGACACACTGATGTCAAAGGGCCTATGGGTCATATCCGCCCAACTCCTAGCTTTGAACCATGGAGACTAGGCTTGTTCCCCAAGGAAGGAGCCGTTAGATCAGCCCTGATATGGATAAGATTACTCTTGCTTCTAGTAGAATACTGGAGGAAATTGATGATCTGATGCATTGCCCAGCCGGGCAACTGTTGTTAAGCCCATGTTTATGTGTGGATCATGTTGAACCCGTCCCTAAATATTAGGGGCCTAATTGCAACATTATCGCTAAGGATAATTTAAGATAATTAAGATGAGGATTATGAATATTTAAAACTCTTTTGAGATCAGAATAAACTCATATGCATTTGTTTACATTGTTAAGGTTTTGAGTTAGCTAATTAATAAATTTTCCTACAAAATTTTTAAAATATCTGGCATAATTTTCCAATAAACATATTGACAGCTAAATGAAGAAAGGAACGACTAGTTTCTGATCAAGTTCTTGCAACCTGAGTTCAGTTTCATTTTCCTTTTGGCTGTTCGGAGTGGTTGCAATCTGCTGTTCATCCTTCGCTCTGCTCATGTTGAGTTGTACTTTTCTTCTTCCTCTCTGTATTTATGCTGTAACTTTGTAATTATTCTGTAACTTTGTGTGCTTTCAATTAATTGGGTAGCTGAGGGTGGATTAATCCACTCAGCCTCCTTTTTGTTCAAAAAAAGGAACAACTAGTTAAACGGTATGTCGAGAGAATTAATGTAATCTAGAATGTGGCGTCACTACAATAAAAAAGGTTTAATTTATGATTTGCCGTTAATTGAAAAAAGTAGGAGGTAAATCTTCAAACATAAATATTCAGTGTGAAAACCTTTTTCTAATTTTTATTCCATTTCTTATTGGAATAATTTTGTAATGTATGCACTTAAGGTGTCTGAAAGTAAATTTGAATGGGCTTGGTGCAGCATTGCATATAAACATTGACTCGAACGTGTGGATGGCATTCATCATTGAGTTTCAGGATTGCCGTAATGTGTACCAAGACTGATTTAGGATTACTTCAATAAATATCTGTTAGATCTTTTCTTGAGGTCCCCCCAACAAAAAAAATTAAAGAATTCGATAAGCCAGTGGGACTTCGATTCATCTATTTGGCACCCCTCTCCCAAGCATATATAAAAATTGTTTTGGTTGTTAACTACCATTTCATTTTAACACTAGTCATTATGTTAGAATTTAATTCCCTAGCTATCCTGAAGATTTTGAATAGTCTATACTAGAAAGTGCTTTGTGGATCGTTATTAAATACGTTGCTAATAATAATTTTTCTATCATTTTCCTCTGATAAGCAAGATGAAAGTTGGTTTAAATCAAGGGTCTAAATAACAGTTCAAGTATTCATATTAATCATTTGTCGTTATCGTATGTACCAAGATTCATTGTATCAATATCGGGCCCGAACTGGTTCGCTAATGGTGCAGCTTAGTATGCCTCCATGCTAATCGATACCAGATTTGAACCAACACAGCAAAGGGGGCGGAGGAAGAATATGAGAGAGGAAAAGACAAGAGTTGGACATCTAAATCAGAGTGGCTGTATAAATCTTTTGAGAAAAGATTTTAGGTGTGTTTCTTGTGGATTTTTGGAGAGCTACCAAGTTGTGGTACGCTTCATCCTTGAGAAGGAGGGATTGCTGATCTCTTGTGAAGCAGTCTTCTGCATACCAACAGATTGGGAAGGTCCGTGATTGATTCTTATGTGGACTATTATTAGAGGACATCCACTTGGATGTCTAGTGGAGATCATACTTGTCTCTGATCATCATCTGCATGTAAGTATTGTTCTTACCTTAATTATTATGCATATTGTATTTGATTGAAATCAACAAGGTCTACCTAGGATTGGATTTTAGTTTGCTTGATTTTAAGAACAGCGTGTTATAAAAATTTTTGTAAATCATATTCCGCTACATAATCGAAATCCAATAACGTCGATCCTGACCAAACTAGATTCTTCTAGATTTGACTATTCGTGATTTTGGTTGGACCATATGATTACTAATTTAGTCATTATTTGATTAAATCATGCATCTTGATCAAATTGATCAGGATGTCGGACAGTGTCGTCTAATAAGTCTTGTTCCATTTTGTTAATTTTTTTCTCTAACATTCTCTCTCTACTTAATTTATGAAATTAGTAAAAGGTTTAAATCCTGTAGCTTTGAGTCCAAGTTAACCCAGTAGAGAGACTTCGAACAATCTAGTTTGATCATAATCAAATAAAATTGTCATCACTAAATCAATTTGGACTGTTGGATGCGACTATCCTTCATCATATAATCCTGGATTATTTGTATCCTTTTTTATTATTACACTTAATTATGTATGAGGGTGTAGTTATCTCAACAAGATGTCCAATAGTAGGATACTATAATGTGATCTATAAATTTAAAACTTTGAAAATTTTTTTTCTAAAATTATATGGATTTGTTGAAGCATGTGTGAGATAAGTAATGTTTTACTTGTTTTAGATTTATCAATAAATTATAAAATATTTTTTATAATGAATTATGCATGATTTATGAATATAATGTAATGTATTTAAATTATCAAATATGCTCTTTTCTAAAATACTAAATAATTTATAATAGAACATATTAAAATTGATATGAATATTCTCATTAATTTTGGTGTCAAATGGTTTATGAACTTTTCGAATTGGAATATGAAACCATGTTTTGATTTAAGATGGATTTTGACTCATAGTCTGACTATATACCGAATCCTGCCAGTAGAGGTTAAATGTTAGTATTTGATACCTTGCCTATAGTGGTTGTATGCTTATATTCCGATATCTTGCTAGTGAAGATTATGTGCTAGTATTTTGATACCCTACCAGTGGGGGTTGTGCAATGGTATTTTGATATCTTGCTAGTGATGATTGTGTATTGGTATTTCAATATCTTGCTTTTGAAAGTTATGTAGTGGTATTTTGATTTAGTTCATAACTATCAAGACGAACATAATGTTTTGAAAGAAATTAACTTATGAACGAAAATGAATTCGCATAGATTTTATTTTGATTAGTATTATATATTTTAAATTAATATACCTTACATGCTTATTTTTAGTATATTATTATTGCTAAAGTATATATTGCATATTGGGCCATATATCTAGCTCAGTTCTTTATATTTTATTATTTTTACAGATTCAGAGAACTAGCTTGACTTAAGTATTCTATATGGGAGAATAAATTAAAAGTAGAAATTTGATATTTTTATTTTAGCTTGGATTTATTGAAGTTGATGGAAAATTTTAAAATTTTATATTTATTAGGGGTAAAATTAGATCCCATTGAAGTTCGCTAAGCTCTTGACAGTCGACCTCCATTTTGTGAAAGTCTGCCGATCTTCTCAACAACAACAACAACTCTTGATTGCATAACTTATCAAAAGCGTGCTAAAATTTGGCCGAACTTCTTTTAGTCAGACTCCTTCCAATCGGACCTCGTCAAGTTCTCAACCTATAAGATCGCTTCAATAGATTCCAACCAGCTATAGGTTCATCGCTCGTCATCCAAGAGCTTATATTGAAGCTCGGCTAATTCAACCTCAAGCTTTTCTTCCCGACATCAATATGTAGCCAACTGGCATAGCTCCCCAACCCTCATCTAAACTTCAATAAATTGATCTCAACTACCTACAAGTCACGATAAATGACAGTCCACTCTTCGTGACAAACTCTACATGACTTGAACGACCCACTATCAGGTAGTTACAACTATCACCATCAATCTATTATGTGCTCCATCTATTTAAAAGACCCTCCAAATTTATTTTTTTCCTAAGCTCTAATACTCGTCTCTCTACTCTGCTTATTTTCTTCCAAAGTACTTTATTCCTATTGAGTAAAGAACTAACTTGATCATCGAAGGATCCTGTCGGAACTAACTCCAACTAGAATTTTATCTTACAGGTCTTGTTGACGATCTCAACTTCTCCAACTTCAGCAATCTCCAACATCAGCACCATTTTTCATACCAATAAGATTGATGCTAGAGGAAGGGATTCTGAGTCCTTATTCTTAAAGGAGTTCTCAGTTGATTTCATCTTCTTCTTCCTACTTTCAACTCTTTGGTTTTATTTCTTCTGATTTCTTCTTGATTCTGTACGATGCCACCAAAGAAAGCTTCAATCCGATAATCCACCACTTCTGCCATTAGATCTAATCCAAATCCACCAGCATCGACTCCATCACCAGCACCTTAACCCCCTCCACCGACAACTATGGTGGATTTGAAGCAGTTCAACCTACTGATGCAGTAGGTTAGGGGTCTCACTAAAGCAGTGTAGGCCTTGCAGCAGCCTTCGGTGCCGGTTCAGCCAGAGAGACCCTCATTGAAATACCAGAAGTCAGTGTAGAGAAAGCCCACCTGGACAAGCAGGCCAGTAACCCTTGGAAAGGAGAAGCAGAGAGCCTATGTTCTGATCATGATTCTACTCTTGGAGGATCTCTGCCCTTACAGCCAGCCATCCTTTGAGATTTATGATCGAGACGACACTCTCAATCAGAAGCTCCAAGAAATAAATTGATGGATCATGGAACTCTGTTATGCTGCCCTTATTTGCAATGATAACATCTGCTCCGAGCCTCCATTTTTCATCTAGATCATGCAAGAGCCCATCCCACCGAATTTCAAGCTCTCTCAATTTATTGACCCCATGATTGATTTTGATGATTATCAAACTTTGAGTGTTTAAGTATTTAACCATATGTTTCATGAGTAGATGTTTGTCTTTTCAGGTATTTAAATTGAAGAACCACTTCAAGAAAAGATCTACAAAAATTCATCAAGTCAAGATCTTTAAAGAAAAAAATTTTTCTTAAGCTTCCAAAGATTAGAAGAAAGATAGCACTTTGACCAAAATAAGAAAGATATAAAGTAAAATTCATATAAAAATTAAATCTTCTTGATTAAAAGCAAAAACTTCTTAAAATAGCTTTGGAGCAGTTTTCGAGACATCTCCTGAATTTTTTGAGAGGTCTCGTGGAGTCTAGCACAGTGAAACAAAGTTTTGGCACAGTCCCGAAAGGTCTCGAGTTGAACTCGAGACGTCTCGATCTCAGGAGATAGAAATTTAGTTTCTATACTCTGAGAGCAAGAGATCTTGCAGAATTCTTGAGAGGTCTCATAATTTCGATGAGACATCTCATTCAGAACTGAGAGATCTCAAAATCTGATAAGAGATCTCATGAAAAACTGAGAGGTCTCGATTTGCATAGATAATCTTTAATGGATAGTTTTGCAACGACTATTTTTTAACCCCAACGACTATTTCAAAACTTTCAACAACTAGAACTCTCACTCCAACCATCTCTAAAGATATTTAAAGATAGAAAATCAATTAGAAAGTAAAGAAAAAAGGATTTAGAAAGAGAATCCTTCAATTTTGGTGAAGAACATTGAATATCCAAAGAAAAAAAAAATAGAAAAAAGTTATGCACAGATTTCAGCGAGCATTCAAAGTAAGCTTCTCCAAGCATTCAAAGCAAGCTTCTCTAACATCTTTCACATCCTCTCAAGCATAATTTGAAGAAAAGCCAAGCTTCAATCGATCGCATCATCAACTTTTTCTTTAGGATTTAAAAGAGCTTAAACTTTATTTTTTATATTGTGCTAAAACTTTCATTTGTAATTTTAATTTTTTTACAAGTTTTTTTAGAGAAAAGAAACTTAAGAATTAGACCCATCCAAGCCCAAAATTGGATATTGTATATTTTAATTGGTGAGCCCAAAAAACCAACTAAGTTGTTAGTGAATTCAAAAAATAAATGGTGTTAGATTTTGATTGGTGCTCCAGTGAAAATCAACTAGATTTGTTTGTGAGCTTAGAAAATAAACACACTATAATCAAGAATAGATTATAGTAAAAATTTCAAAAAAAGCTTGGAGAGTGGACATAGATGCGGGTTGCACCGAACTACTATAAATCTTTGTATGTTTGTGTTGTGATTTTTTCTTTTTTTCTTTGCATACTTTGCATGCTTATAATTTTTGCTTTACTTTCATAGTTTGATTTTATTATCTTAATTTCGCTGCTTATATTGCATACATTTCAACACATCACTTTGGTTAAAATTGAAGCACATACTTGTTTAGAAAGTAAATTTTAAAAAAAAATTATAAGAATTCAATTCATCCCCCCTCTTGGGTTGCTACCTCTGGGCAATAATTGGTATCAGAGCATGTACTCTATTATTGATTATTGACCTAACCATCTAGAGCTAAAGATTTTGGCAACCTAAAATAGAATTTCTTTTTAATGAAGGCATTCTATAAATAGACCCCCACTGTTTGATGGCTCAAATTATTCTTATTGGAAAGCTAGGAATAAAAACTTCATTTAAGTATATGACTATAATCTATGAAAGATTATTGTCAATGGCCGTCACACATATAATGCATCATTTGTTGATAAAGAATCAATGCACTTAAATGCTAAGGCTATGAACATACTTTATTGCTCCTTAGAGTTAAATGTATTTAATATAATTTTTTTATGTATTTTAGTAAAACATGTATGGAAGAAATTAAAAAGAACTTATGAGGGAGCAAATCAAAAAGAAGATTCAAGATCCCAAGAAAAAAAGAAAGCTCATCCTGACTTATGCCTCATGGCTTATGAGGATGGAAAGAAAAAAAAGATGAAGAAATAAAGAAAAAAGAAAGTTTTCATTAAGGGGGAGCAAAGCAAACAAAAGCTAAATGAGAAAGAGGAAGAAAATGCTACAAATCCTTGTCTTATGGCCAATGACGATGAGATAAATCTTGAGAATTCTTCCAATTTTACTTTTAATAAATTATTTAAAGCTTTCAATGATTTAATGGATGAATTTAAAAAATTGAGGCTCAAAAATAAAGAACTCAAAAAATCTAATCTTTTTTTAGTTGATGAAAAAAATAAATTATTAAATAAAAAAAAGATATTTTAAAAAAAATACTTTGGTTAAAGAAAAAGATGAATGGGTTAAATCTAAAAACTCTTTAGTAAAAAAAAATATTGAGTTGAAAAAGGAATATGAAAATCTGAAATTCTCCCTAGAAAAAAATGAAAAACTTCTAAAAGAAAAGAAAAAAACTTATTGATGAAAATAAAAGTTAAGAAAAGGGATTGAGATTTTGAAATCAATAGCAAAAAAATTTATTCTTAGTCTTTAAAATCTTCAATCAATCGTAAATGACAATAGGGTTGTTTTCAATAAAGCAAAAACTAGTTTTAATCCTTTGAGAAAATAGCAACACACTAAAAATATGTTCATAAGAGCTTCAACTGAAAATCACTCTGTTAAATGCTTCAAATATAACAAAGTTGGCCACTAAATTTCAGAATGTAATATTAAAAGAATTGGCCAAACTTTAATCAAACAAATTTAAATTCCTAAAGGAACCATATGCTCTAACATCCATGGATCCAAGTTGATTTGGATACCAAAGATTAGCAAATGATTTTGCAGGTACACCAAGAATCCAATGGAATGAAATAAGAAATTTATAGTGGATGGATGCCTTGGAAATGAACTAGGATGGGTGATGCTTAGTAAACTTTAGATCTTTCTTACATTACACCATCAATAATTATTTTATTAAATATATTGACTTTAATGATTTGTTAATATGTATGCATATGATAACTTATTTCATATTTTGATAAGTATGATTGATTTTGATGCTTACAATAATTTAAATATTTTATTTTTTAAATTAATATGCCTTCTTCTATATATCATGTTATGAATGAAATATTTTTATCTTAAAAATTCAGCATGATATTTTAAGTCTTTCCATATCAATTTTATAATTGATGAATTTAAATTAAAAGATGCCTAATTAGTTATGAATGTTTTAATTGCTAAATCCATAAGAAAAACTAATTTTTGGCATTACCTATACATTGCTAAATTATCAAAATTTTTCTAAAATTTTATTTGGAATAAGTACTTGAAGATAAGACTTCCAATTATAAAAATCAAATGATTGATATGTTGCTATGCATTGTATCTTAGGTTTACCTCTAAGAATTTGAAATTTTCTAGTTGAACCAAATCCCATAGAACCATTATCTAGATCCTCCTTGATTTAATCATACTTGATTTTCTTGATTTTATTTTATTTGATTTGATTATTAGAACCCTCCAATTGATTACTTTTTTATCCTCTAAATTTACTTAAATATCTTTTTTGATCATTGATCTGATTGCCTCTTTGATCTTAAAAAAAAAAATTATTGATGAATATTTATACTTTGTTCTAATTGATTGATTTCAAAAATTGAATTTGAAAAATACTCTTCTTGAATCTTTTGAAGTTGATATCAAGCAAAATATTTCAAGAAAGCTATCATTTATCTTTAAAGCTAAATATTTAAAGAAGACTTCAGTTTTAACTAATTGGTATCATGAAACAGCTTAATATTTGCCATGTATTTGATTGATTTATCTTTTGATAAAAAAAGAAGAATGTCTTTATTTCAAATCTGATTTTGCATAGCTATATTCTTGATTTGATATCATTTGAGATATTCAAAAATACATACCTCTTCTAAACCTAATTGCTTGATATTTCTTAAGAAAAGGAAGAGATGACTTTTTTTGGGTAATTAAAATTTCTTTTATGATTTGTCTTGATTGTTTTATTGACATCAATTCTAATTGATTTATTATTCTAAATCCTCAAAAGTATTTAATTTGAATCAATTCATCTTTATCAATTCAAAACTAAATTCACTGATATCAAACTAAATTTAAAAATTGATATTTAAGTGATATTAAACTATCAAAAAATTATGATTTGGTGTAAAATTTAGTTTAATTAGTATCAAAAAAATCATTGACTATCTGGTTTGATTTTCAAAATTTAGTATCATTAAAATTTATACTTTTAAATTTTATTTAATTTTTAACATGGCTTTATTTGCAAAAGTAAGGAGGAGAAAATATTAAAAAGGAAATGATCATTTAATTAAAAAAAGCTTTGGAATTGAAAATATCTTTTAAATTTAGAAAATCTTAATTTAATGTTTAAATTCATGTTAAATGTGCTTGATTTGAAAGAAAAAGGAGAAAAAAATTGAAAGATAAAATAATCTAGCTATAGTTATGAAAAATAAGAAGAGATAATATTATTAAAATATTAAAAGAAAAAAGATTTCTTGGTATCTCCAAAATATGAAGAGAAATGCCTTTTATCTTAATTTGATTGAAAATTTTGATTAATTTATTTTGAGATAAATAAATTTTGATCTTAAGTTCTTAATTAATTAATTTATGATCTTCTTAAATTGAGCTTTCAAGTATTTATTCAATTTGATGTGCATGATTTAATTGCCAAGTCATTTTTGAAAACTATTTGGAGTGAAAATGAGTTTGAAACATATTCTTACTCCAAATAAATTGATTTTGATACATTCTTCTACTTTTGAAGGTCATTTATAAATATAATATTGAACTTTTCATGTGCCAATCTTTTAAACTTAATTTGCGTGATCATTCTTGGCAAATGATTGGAATTAAATTGAATTTATTGCATATTCTTTCTAAAAAATAAATTTCTAAACTCAATTTTAAAATTTATTTGAAAATTCAAATTTGATACTAAATTTTTGATGTGCAATGCAAAATTCTTATGAATAATTGGTGTTGAAGTAATTTTACTCAGAGCAATGAATTTTAAAATATGACTATCT
Organism: Cocos nucifera; assembly: GCA_006176705.1. Taxonomy (NCBI): domain Eukaryota; kingdom Viridiplantae; phylum Streptophyta; class Magnoliopsida; order Arecales; family Arecaceae; genus Cocos; species Cocos nucifera. The sequence continues at coordinate 365,497 of QRFJ01000643.1, read as the reverse complement.
TTTGCTTTGATTCTATTTATTTTACTTTACTCGATACATTCTCAATATATATCTTTTTCGAACTTAATTAACTAATTTTTTTTAAAAAAAAAAGATTAAATATTCAAATATATACTATGCTTGATTTCATGATTAAATCTTTCGAAAAGCTCTATTCTCCTTAAAGCTTAAAAGTGCATGTATGAAAATCAGATTAAAAAAATCATATCTATTCAAAAAAGGGGAGAGCTTTTATTATTTAAATTCAAGCTAAGTTTTTTTTTAAAAAAATTATTTTTATTTAAAAAAAGAGAAGTTGATTTCTTCGATTTGACTTCATAAATTTGATATATCTCTCAATTTAAAGCTTTGATGTTGATTTTGATGATTTTGCTTGTTTCTTCTCATGAGCTTTTTAATATTGTCAAAAAGGAGGAGAAGATTTGTTAAGTATATGCTATGTGAGCATATGCTATTTAAATGTGCTTAAGTCTATTCATTTCATGATATTGCTTGAAATATTCAAATTTAAGTTAAAAGAGTTTTGGTATTAGCTTTCATGAAGTGTGTATTTATAATTATGTATATCATTACTTCATGATTTATATTAGTCAATTTATTGAAATATATTAAATTTTATTTTTATACATATACTCAAAGTTTTGCCATCATCAAAAAGAGGAAGATTGTTGACCTCATGATTGATTTCGATGATTGCCAAACTTTGAGTGTTTGAGTATTTAATGATGTATTTCATGAGTGGATGTAGGTCTTTTTAGGTATTTAAATTGAAAAACTATTTCAAGAAAAGATCTACAAAAATTCATCAAGTCAAGATCTTCAAAAAAAAAAATTCTTAAGGTTCCAACGATTAAAAGAAAGAGAGCACTTTGATCAAAACAAGAAAGATATAAAGTGAAATTCATATAAAAATTAAATTTTCTTGATTGCAAGCAAAAATTTCTCAAAATAGCTTAGGAGCAGTTTTTGAGACATCTTTCGAATTTTTTGAGAGGTCTTGTGGAGTCTGGCATAGTGAAACAAAGTTTTAGCATAGTTCCGAGAGGTCTCGAGTTGAACTCGAGACATCTCAGTCTCAGAAGATAGAAACTTAATTTTTGTGCTCTGAGAATAAGAGATGTCATAGGATTCTTGAGAGGTCTCGTGGTTCCGGCGAGACGTCTTGTTCAGAACTGAGTGATCTTAAAATCTGGCATAAGATCTCCTGAAAAATTGAGAGGTCTCGATTTGCACGGACAGCCTTTAATGGATAGTTTTGCAACAACTATTTTTCGATCCTAATGGCTATTTCAAAGCTTCCAACGGCTAGAACTCTCACTCCAACTATCTCTAAAGATATTTAAAGATGAAGAATCAATTGAAAAGTAAGGGAAAAAAGGATTTATATAGAGAATCCTTCAGTTTCGATGAGGAACATTCAATATCCAAAGAAATAAAAAAATAGAAAAAAGTTATACACAGATTTCAGCGAGCATTCAAAGTAAGCTTCTCCAATATCTTCCATATCCTCTCAAGCATAATTTGAAAAAAAGCCAAGCTTCAATCGACCGCATCATCGACTTTTTCTTTAAGATTTAAAAGAGTCTAAACTCTATTTTTTATATTATGCTAAAACTTTTATTTATAATTTTAATTTCTTTATAAATTTCTTTGGAGGAAAGAAACTTGAGGATTAGGCCTGTCCAAGCTCGAAATTGGATATTATAGATTTTGGTTGGTGAGTCCAAAAAATCAACTAGATTGTTAGTGAACCTAAAAAACTAATGGTGTTAGATTTTAGTTGGTGCTCCTATGAAAACCAACTAGGTTTGTTTGTGAGCTTGAAAAACAAACAAACTATAATCAATGATGGATTATAGTAAAAATCCTAAGAAAAGCTTGGAAAATGGACGTAGGTGCAGGTTGTACCAAACTACTATAAATCTTTATATGTTTGTATTGTGCCCTTTTCTTCTTTTCCTTTGCATACTTTGCATGCTTATAATTCTTGCTTTACTTTCATAGTTTGATTTTGTTATCTTAATTCCACTGCTTATATTATATATATTTTAATACATCACTTTGGTTAAAATCAAGTACATACTTGTTTAGAAAATAAATTTTAAAAAAAATTATAAGAATCCAATTCACCCCCCTCTTGAGTTGCTACCTCTAGGCAACATAATTTAAGACTTACAATGGAACCACCGACCCTACCGACCATATTGAAATATTCAAAACTATGATGCTACTTCATGGCATGCTTGATGCCATCTTGTGCCGAGCTTTTTCCTCCGCTCTGAAGGAGGCAGCATGGAACTAGTGCTCGAGCCTCAAACCAAGTATCATTTTCTTCTTTGATCAAATGAGCCATCTATTTATGGCTCACTTCATTAGCAGTCAATGTCAAAGAAGAGGTTCAGACTCCCTCATCCTCATCAAGCAAAAAGAAGGAAAGTTCATCCAGGCCTATATGAGCCAGTTTAATGGTGCTGCCTTGGAAGTTCAAAATTTAGACCAATTTGTTGCAATGGCGGTACTAAAGGATGGCCTTCAGAAGAATGACCTCCTCTTCTTTCTAGAGAAGAAGTATCCCCAAAACTTCATCGATATGCTGGTCCGGGCTGAAGGCTATACTCAAGCAGAGGAGGCCTTCAAACTGAAACATGAAGAAGCTGCAGGAGAGGATGAGCAAAAGAATCCAGCAAGCTCGCAGCTTCAGAGAAGTCAAATGAAGCTCAATCGTGCTCTAGAATTTCTCCTGAGTGCAAATAAGCCCAAACTCTGCCTCGAGCTCGTAGACAAAGAAGCCTGGATTGAAGAATGCGGTGGAGCTCCCCTTTCAGAAAATTCAACAACTACTATCCCTTGAATGCCTCCAAGACCTAGGTGCTGATGAAATTAAAGTAGTTGCTAAGGCTAGAAAGAATGAAGACTCACCCAGCCAAGTGCAACCCTAATAAATACTACCTCTACCATCATGACCATGGTCACAATATTGAAGAATGTATCTAGCTCCAAGATGAGATCAAGGGGCTGATTAGAAGAGATCGACTGGATTGGTTCCTTAGGTACTGGCAAAAAGGAAGAGAAGATCAGCCAAGGGCCCTCCCACAATCTGAACCATCTCGGAGGGATGAACCAAAAGAAGATAGGTCCCTACTTGCGATCATCAACACCATTGTTAGGGGACATCGCCAAGGAGAGGCTAGCGGATTGATAGAGACAGCAAAGAGGTAGAAGATTAAAGAACCCATAGCTTTCATGGAAGAAGATGCTCATGGGGTTCAATTTTTGCATAATAATGTGGTTGTAGTGATTTTAAATATTACTGATTATGATGTATGCCATATTTTGATTAATAATGAAAGCTTTGCTGATGTTTTATTTTATGATGCTTTTTTTAAAATATCCATATCTGACAGTAGAATTGGACTAATAAGCTTTCCGCTAGTAGGATTTATTGGTGATGCAGTATCAGTTGAAGGAGTAATAACTTTACTAGTTGTAGCAGGTCAGTATCCAAAGCAGTCTAGAGCTCAAGTTGATTTCTTAATGGTAAAGACACCCACCGCCTATAATGCAATCCTTGGTCGATCTAGTTTAAATGCACTTCCGTTAGTAGTATCGACTTATTATCTAAAAATGAAGTTCCCGATGGAACGTAGAGTCGGAGAAGTCAGAGGAGATCAAGTTCTAGCTCAGCACTGCTACACCATTGTCTTGCAAGGAGGAAGGCAAGCAGACCCCTATTCGATAGATAGACTTGATGTCCATGATGATCTAACTAAAGAACGGGGGGAGGCAATCAACGACCTTGTCGCAGTCCCTTTAAATGATGGGAATGAAGAGCATACAGTCCAAGTTGGCTCTAATTTATAGGAAGAAGTCAGAAAGTAGCTCATTATCTTCTTGCAAAAAAATGCTGACATCTTCACTTGGGTACCTGCAGATATGCCAAAAATTGATGCTAAAGTGATGGAGCATTGCTTGGGTGTAGATCCCAAACATTAGCCTATAAAATAGAAGAAGTGTAGCTTTACACCAGAGCGATAGAAGACTATTGTGGATAGGGTCGATAAACTTCTTAAAGCCAAGTTCATCCAAAAATTATCCTATCTGGACTGGATCGCAAACATTATCCTCGTTAAGAAGGCAAATGGCAAGTGGAGGATAGGCATAGACTTTACAGACTTGAACAAAGCTTGCCCAAAAGATAGCTACCTCTTATCCAGAATTGACTAACTGATGGATGCAACCTCGGGCCATAAGCTTCTCACTTTCATGGATGCCTTCTCCAATTATAATCAAATCCGGATGGCACCAAAAGATGAGAAAAAAATTACTTTTATTATTGATCATGGTCTTTATTATTATAGGGTTATGCCTTTTAGACTTAAAAATATAGGTGCAACTTATCAGTGCCTGGTAAATAAGATCTTCAAGAAGTAGATCGATCATAATATGAAGGTCTATGTGGATGACATATTGGTTAAAAGTCGATCTTCATTAAATCACATCGCCAACCTGAAGGAGATCTTCAATATGCTATGAAAGTACAAGATGAAGCTGAACCTTATAAAATATGCTTTCGGAGTAACTTCAAAAAAGTTTTTGAAATTTATGGTGTCAAGATGCGGCATCGAGGTAAACCAAGAGAAGATCAAAGCCATCCAAGAAATGACTGCTCTAAAGATAATAAAAAAAGTCTAACATCTTATAGGAAAAGTCGCAACTCTGAACCACTTCATTTCAAGCTTGGTGGAGCGTTGCATGCCTTTTTTTTAGATGCTCAAATAGCTAAAGAACTTCTGCTGGGCTCCTAAGTATCAACAAGCCTTTGAAGAGTTGAAGAATTATCTAAGCTCGCCTCCTCTTCTTGCCAAACCTGAACCTGAAGAAGATTTATTCCTATGCTTGGTTATATCTTTGGTAGCTATTGGAGCTATTTTGGATAGAGAAGAAGCTAAAGTGTAGAAGCCAATCTAGTACATAAGCCAAGTTCTGAGAGATGTAAAAAGAAGATATACCAAATTAAAAAAGCTAACTTATGCTTTGTTGATTGCAGCCAAGAAGCTCCGATTTTATTTTTAGGGGCATACAGTTACACTTCTTATTGATCAACCTATCAAAGCAATCCTTCATCGATCTGATACCTCTAGGAGAATAGCAAAGTGGACGATCGATCTTACTGAATTTGATATCAATTTTCAACCTCCGCCATCCATTAAAGCTCAAATATTAGCCGACTTTATGATAGAATACACCATCCCGAGTCCAACAAACTTAAATTTGTGAGCTCAGAAGTGGCACTCTCAAGTCTTGAAAATATGAGAAGATAGATCATGAGAAGATGGGAGCAAGTCGGAAGAAGAATCAGTCTCAATAGTAAAGTTCAAAAACTGGGCCGGCTCACTCTGAGATTGAGCCGGCTTAGTTGAAAACTGGGTTGGCTCAGTCTAGGACTGGGTTGGCTAGGTCTCAGAGGAAAATTCAGATAGAGAGCAGCATTTTTGAACTATTGGCACGATACACAACTAGATTAGCTCAGTTCGGTCGTAGGTTAGTCGGCTCAGTTTTCGCGGGTTATTATTTTGTGTATGTGGGTTGCTTGGATTTGGAGAGTTTTTCTATAAGCTTGGGCTTGACCCTTTGTAAAGTATATATACTGAAAATAAATCAAGGTTGTAAGAGTGCTGAAATATACTGAATAAAAGCTCTTTTCTTTCGAAAATCTCTTCTTCTCTTCTTCTCTATTTCTTGATTTATTTGATCATGCTTCCGTAGAGATCTCTAAGAAGTATTTTTTTGTTGCTTGGCTAATCACCGACAGCCACGTCGATCTGTATGGAAAGAATGCATATTCCCAACATTTGGTATTAGAGTGATGTTGCACGGAAGGAAGGAAGACACTTAGAATTTACTACATCCAAGATCTATTATATCAGGTTTTATCCTAAAACTTTTAGTTTGCTTCATGGTTGTCTCTAGATTGAGGTAGAGATTGTTTACACGAAGAAACGGTGATACAAAAATTTGGAAAGAGGATCTAGGGCTAGTTAGATCTTCTGTGAAAGATAGTTTTACTAGTATGTGTATTAGATATATGTGCCCTAGAAGCCAGAATTGGCTGACACTTGTAATACACTTCTAGGGGCAAAATTATAATTTTGACTATAATTAATATGGGTTATTTTCTATCACATATATGTATTTAGTGTCTGTGATACATCCTTTGAGTTAATGATAATGATAATTCATATTTTCAAGAGTTGAAAATTTAAGACATGAATAATCATTATTAACTCAGAAAATGCTTTCAACCATAGGATCATCAGGAGGATGGTGATTGATCCAAAAGGTTGATGTACAATCACTTCTCTTTAGTAGATGAGTCTTGAGTCTATGGTGTGGAGACATCGGAGTGAGAGTACAGGTACTCGTTAGAGAATGAGGGCATTGAGCGTGACCACCTCGAATAGTCATTAGGAAGTCTACCTTCTCATTAATGACTAACTCGATGCTGTAGTGGTGTGTCTGGTTCTTTGACCTAAGGTGCATCGATAGTTCACCTTGAGGGTGTTATAGTTTGACTACATCAATACTCGGTCTCCTAGTCATTCAGAATTCTGAGGTGTATGTTGGCTATAGCATGTTCATTATAGAAACTGAATTGCATCAAGATGGAATCTATCTACCTCGGTGGTAGAGGAGTAGCCCTATGATGATCATAAGAATCAAGTCCAGAAGCCCATGGCCATGGCAGAGTGAAATAATAGAAAGAGTTTCTATTTAGGTTTTCACATCGGACTTGAATCGAATAATTACATCATATGACAGAAACTAGGGTTTGACAAGTTCACCTTAACCCTAATCTAATTGGAACTCAAGATAGAAGAACTTAATCACACAGGTAGCTGCACCAAGTGGTTCGCATTCAGCTCTGATGGGTTGCCATCATATACTGTTAGGTATCATTGATGGATTTTGGGAGTAATTAGAATGATTTAGATGATCGATTATTCTAGCTGTTCGAATCAGAAGAGTTCTGATCCATCGAAAGGAGTTTCGATGATGTCAATGATAAAGATCATGACATATCCTATTACCATATAGAACTGTACCTAATTAGGTCACATAAACAAGGGTTTGAATCTGATGATCATCAATTGAACTGATCCAGTTCAATTGATCTAAATGAGATTCAATTAGGTTCAAGAAAATCATGCTAGCACTCGATTGAACCTAACGTTCTTCTTTTACTATCATAAATAGTTATCCTGACTGAGCCAAAGGAGTTTGTGCTCGATCAAAGGTCTTCATTTGGTCTGACTAGAGTCTGTCCAGATTAAAAAAGAATTGTCTTATTTTGTAAGACAATACCTACCATTTTTGGTCACCTGCCATTTTTCGTCCTTTGACTTTGGTCAAAAGTTGACCTTTGACTGGTCAAATATTGATCATTGAACTCTGACTTCTGTCCACTGTTCACCACCTACTGAAGAAGCTGGTGGGGCTTGTCTCCTACCAAAAATTAGCAAGGAGGAGGGCGCATGCCACCCTTGGCATGCACCCAAGTTTGTGGCGCCCAGGAGTCCCTGTTGGATAGGGACTCCTTCTTTTTTGGATTTCGATTAGACTCCTCCTAAGAACCAACTTTGACTGATCTTAGGTGCCATCTAAGGATGAATCCAGGGGACTCTATTTCCACCAATCAGATTTAGATCTGATTTCATAAAGAGTTGTGATTGGTTGGGAAGAAGAGGAGTTGGATCATGCATAGTCTATAAATAAGACCCTGCGCCCAACTCAAAAAAAAATGAAAAATTCTCCATGCCCCAAGGCTGCCTCTCTCCTCCTCCATGCCAAGTCCATCTTCTCCCTCTCCTCTCCACGCCCAAAGTAGTTTAGGATCTAAGTTGGTGCAATCTAGATGAGAGAAAGACGACAGAAAGCTAGAAGGCTGCGCTTGCTGCAAAGGACAACTGCTGATCTTCAAAAGCCGTTTTGAAATCCTCCAAATCAGATCCAGATCTGATTTTTGGAGAATGATAAAAGAGAGATTTTCAGATCAGCTCCGAGTGGATCAGGTAGAGGCCAGGCACTTGCGTGGCTAGATCCAGAACCTTCCGTGCTACAGGATCATAATGATAATAGGATTACCCTACATCAAGGTAAATTAAATATGATTTAATTTATCTATTTTATTTTAAGATTAAAATAATAAAAAATAGATCTAAAATATCTCAAATCTGATTTGATCAAAAAAAAAAAAATTTAAAATATCTCCTAATTGATCAGATCTAAACGAACCTGATCCAAAAAATCAATTTCCCCTTCAATTGGTATCAGTGCCAAGGTTCTAAAATTTAGATCTAATTTTAAATTTTTTAATAAAAAATAAGTGATTTTAGATGTCACATGAGATTGATAGATCTAAAATTCAAAAAAAATTAAAATTAAATGATTTGGATCTAAGCTTAGAATATGCATGACTAGTTCTAAAATAGAATAGTCTATAGAATAGTCTTGCATGTTTATAATTTAATTTGATTAAATCATATTTTAGATCTATTTATTTACTATTTTTTTGATATTATAATTAATTAAAATAATATCTAAAAAATAGTAAATAAAAATTATTTAATTTTAACATCATATGAGATATGATTGATGCATGTCTAGACTAGTTGTAGAATAGTTCTACATAGTTGTCTAGATTAGAGTTTATTTTGATAAGATCAATTTAAATTTAATTTTTTAGATTATTATGAGATAATTTAGATCTTCTGAAAATATGCATGATTCGATACATGAGATGTATGCAAAATATGCCATGATTAGATCTAATTTGTATATGAGATATATGATATAAATCTAAAACTATTTTGTAGTATTACATGTTCCTGATTAAGGCGTTCCTCTTGGCCATTCGATCATAAGAATAAAGAAGAGTTTAAAGGCCCTCTCCTCCCATCTGATGGGATGTTCTTATGACATGTAGGGGTGCTACGCATTCGTCCCTAATCAGAAATCCAAAACTTACTTTCTGCAAAATTCTAGATCCTAAAATCCTAGGATTTATTATATATATTTTGTTTATGAACCCTACTTAATTAAGAATTAAGATTATAGAATATTAATTACATCTAAAATTAAGAATTTTAGATCTAAGACATATTCATAATACTGGATTCGGGCTTGGGTAGCTTAATTAGGTCTAAATGGTTGATCAAACCGAATCAAGAGTTGGTTAGATGGGATCAACAATGCTTAAATTGACCAGCCTAATAGGATTAAGTCTGGGTCAAGATCAAGTCACGATCAAGCATGACCTAAAAGGCTCAGAGGTTAGAGTCTGGATTGTAGGCTAATCCAATTGGTTCTGGCTCAACAATTTGGTGTCTAAGGTAAGTTTGGCACATACGACCGACTGATTTTTAATTAGGAGCTACTCGACCTAAATGCGTTCTTGTACGAGTTAATAATATATCTCTTCCATCGATCTCACTTACCTGGCCATATCTATTGACTCAATTTTGATTTGAGGTGGTCAATAATCCGAGCTAACCCATGCCACTAGGTTAGTCATAATTGTTATGACTATGACAAGTCTAGTTTAATGAGATATGAATCAATTCTTCCTAAGAAAAGATTAAGTCTGAGGTCTTCCATCATTGTAGATATGCGGGCTCTTCTCGAGGTTGATTGTTCTTGGCTGGATACAATGGCTCAGTTTCACCGAGAAGATGCAACCATTTCTATTAGGCATTGCATGCTATGGGCTGGAGGATGAGTTGGGCTCAATATTCTGGATACGATGAGAGACTCAATTAGAAATCCAGTCTGTGCAAATGGTGGATCTGACTTAACTAAGGAGTGGATCAATATTTTGGATACGATGAGATTAATGAATTAGAGACCAAGTTTGGGTACACCATGATTAGAGAATCATTGAACAAGAGTTATTCACTCATTGGCTAACCCATCACCAATAACGTTAGGTGAGGTGATGAGTCAGTTGGTGAGACCGCACCACCCACTAGAAATCATTAACATGGAGATTTTTGCATCTCTACAGAGGAAGTGTAGGGATCCGAGAAAATAGTGGGAGCTAATTTATTTGAAAATAAAATTTCTAAACAAATTGATTAAGTCATAATTACAATATCTAACTAGAATCTTTGACTCTATAGGAAAATGTCTGCGTCCAACCCATTAGCACGTATCCTGGACACACATAGACTGACCGGAACTAATTATAAAGATTGGCTCAGGAACTACAAAATTATTTTGGATTTTGAGAAGTTAACCCATGTATTGGACTAGGACCCTCCCACCTTACTAGCCCGTCCATCCGCTGAATAGAGAGCGTCTTTGAAAAAATGGATAGACGAAGATAATAAGACCAGATATTATATGTTGGGCTCGATGTCTGATGAACTCCAGCACCAACATGAAGATATCAGGATTGCTCGCCAAATGTTGACTCACTTACAAGAGATGTTTGGTAAACAGAGTCGCGCAGCCAAGTATCAAGTCACGAAATGACTTTTTAAGGCTAAGATGCATGATGGACAGTCAGTCCAAGATCACTGCCTGATGATATCAAGAACTTGGAAGAGCTTGAGAAGCTCGGAGTGAAGTTAGACTTGGATCTGCAGAACGATATTATTCTGCAATCCTTGACTGATGCATATGGGCAATTCATCATAAATTACCATATGCATAAACTTTAAAATTCCTTGGCCGAATTAATGAACATGCTGGTCACCGCTGAGCTTTTTATGAAAGGTTCTAAAGGCTCAGTTCTTGCTATGGAACGGACTTCTTTCAAAAGAAAGTCTTTTAGAAAGAAAAAGAAGTCTGCGAAAAAGCAAAAGATGGAAGGAGGAAAGAAGAAGAAGGCAGAGCCGAAGAAGAAGGCCGCTGATCAAAGAAAAGTGTTTTCTATTGCAACAGCGACGGCCACTGGAAGCGGAACTACCCTACTTACCTGGCCACCTGAAGAATAAGAAGGAAGGTCCTTCTGGAGGTATGCTCGTTATTGAGTCTAATCTTATGATTTTTTCTGCATCCAGTTGGGTGCTTGACTCTGGTTCTAGTGCTCATCTGTGCACTTCCATGCAGGATCTTGAGGATAGCAGGAGGCTGAGGGATGGAGACATGATCCTACGCATCGAAAATGGAGCAAGAGTTGCTGCAGTGGCGGTGGAAACATACCCTCTTCGATTACCATCTGGTTTAGACTTAGTTTTGAAAGACTGTTATTATGTGCCTACAGCTAGTAGGAATTTGATTTCTATTTCATGCTTAGCACTAGAAGGCTATGTGATTACCTTCTTTAAGGACCATTGTAACATTCTTTATGAAAGAAATAAAATTGCAAATGGTTTCTTATTAACGGTCTTTATCAGCTACATATTGATGTATCTGTTCTAACTATCGAGCAAAATGTGAATGCCAAATGACCTAGGGATAGTCCAAACGATAGGTATCTATGGCACCTGAGATTAGGTCATATAGCAGAAGATAGGATCAACAAATTGGAGAAAAATGGGCTATTGAGTTCGTTGACTTTCGAGTCATATCCAACTTATGAATCTTGTCTTCAAGGCAAAATGACTAAACTTCCTTTTGTAGGACATGGAAAAAGGGCCACAGATCTTCTTGCCCTAGTACATACTGATGTGTGCGGCCCATTTGATGTGCCGACTAGAGGTAATTTTGTCTACTTCATTACCTTTATCGATGATCTGTCTAGGTATGGGTATGTGTATCTTATGAGACACAAGTCTGAAGCTTTTGAAAAGTTCAAAGAATTCAGACATGAAGTAGAAAAATAAACTGAAAAATTCATTAAGGTTCTTCGATCAGATCGAGGAGGTGAATACCTTAGCCAAAAATTCCTAGACTATCTCAAGAAAAATGGCATAGTCTCTCAATGGACTCCACCAGGAACACCTCAACTCAACGGAATTTCAGAATGGAGAAATCAGACTCTATTGGATATGGTCCAATCCATGATGAGCTTCACAGACCTTCCTGATTTTCTTTGAGGACACTCATTGTTAACTTCAATTTATCTACTGAATAAGATTTCCTCTAAAACCATTCCTACCACACCGTATGAGATATGGCATGGTAAGAAACCAAGTCTGAGTCATCTCAGAATTTAGGATTATCCGGCTCATGTCAAAAGACAACAAGCGGACAAGTTAGAGTTTAGGTCCTTCAGAGCTCGATTCATAGGATATCCTAAAGAGTCATTAGGATACTATTTCTACATTCCAGAAGACCATAATGTGATTGTGAGTCGACATGCCATCTTTCTTGAAAAATAGTTTATTCAAGATAGCAGCATTAGAAAGTAGATTAAGCTTGATGAGAAAGTCTCACAAGTACAACGAGCTAAGGACCAATTGGAACCAAATCAGGTTGAGCCAATAAGAACACTACCTCCTCCACCTCGTAGATCGGAAAGAGTTTTTCGTCCTCCTGAAAGATATTTAGATATTATTTCAGAGAAAGTAGAGAAAATATTCCTCGTAGGTAATGGTGCTCATGGTGATGATCCCAAAACCTACAATGAGGCGATATCAGATATCGACTCTGAAAAATGGCTAGAGGCAATGCAGTCAGAAATTGACTCGATGCACTCAAATCAAGTCTGAATCTTGGTAGATCCACCAGAAGGTATAGTACCTATTGGGTGTAAATGGATCTTCAAAAGAAAGATTGGTGCAGATAGAAATGTGGAGACATTCAAGGCTAGACTAGTGGCAAAAGGTTATAGTCAATGCGAAGGCATTGACTATCAGGATACCTTTTCCCCAGTGGCTATGCTAAAATCCATCCGCACATTGCTTGCCGTTGCAGCCTATTTTGATTATGAAATATGGCAAATGGACGTAAAAATGGCATTCTTAAATGGATATCTTAAGGAAGATATCTATATAGAACAGCCGCTAGGTTTTACATCCAGTGATACTGATCACAAGGTTTGCAAGCTGCAAATGTCTATATATGGACTTAAGCAAGCATCTCGGAGCTGAAATACTCGTTTCAATGATGTGATCAAAATGTTTGGTTTCATCCAAAACGAAGAGGAACCGTATGTCTTTAAAAGGGTCAGTGGGAGCGTTGTTGTCTTCCTTGTATTGTATGTGGATGACATCCTCCTTATCGAAAATGATATTCCCATGTTGACCACAGTTAAAATATGGTTATCCAAGGAATTCTCTATGAAAGACCTAGGTGAAGCATCCTTTATTCTAGAAATTAAGGTCTATAAGGATAGACCGAATAGGATGCTAGGACTTTCATAGAAGATGTACATAGAGAAAGTACTAAAGAGGTTTAGTATGAAAAACTCTAAGAGGGGATTAATATCCTTCAGACATGGTATTCATCTTTCCAAGAAGATGTGCCCTAGCACACCTGAGGAAATAGAACGCATGAGCAAGATCCCTTATGCTTCTGCAATAGGGAGCCTCATGTATGCCATGCTATGTACACGACCTGATATAGCCCATGCTGTGAGTGTCACAAGCAGATATCAGTCAAATTCAGGTAAAGAATACTGGACTTCTGTGAAATGTATCCTTAAGTACTTAAGAAGAACTAAGGATATGATATTGGTCTTTGGTAATGGAGAACTCCATGTCTAGGGATATACAGACTTGGATTTCATGTTCGATGTAGATGATCGAAAGTCGACATCTGGGAGTCTATTTGTGTGCAATGGTGGTACTGTCAACTGAAAGAGTTCCAAGCAAATCATGATAGCAGATTCCACCGTGGAAGCAGAATATATCGCTACATCAGAGGCTGTGAAGAAAGCATTCTGGTATAAAAAGTTTGCTATAGAAATCAGAGTAATGCCATCAGATGCCATTTCTCTATACTGTGACAATAATGGTGCCATAGCCCTTGCTAAGGAGCCGAGGTCTCATCAGAAATCCAAGCACATTAAGCGGCGATACCACCTCATCCGCGATTACCTCGAGAAGGATTACGTCGAGGTCAAGAGAGTCGACTCTGCAGACAATGTGGCGGACCCACTTACAAAGCCATTGGGATAGTAGAAAATCAAAGCCCACCTTGAGAAGATGGGACTTAGACTTATAGCCAATTGGCTTTAGGATAAGTGAGAGATTGATAGATATATGTGCCCTAAAAGTCAGAATTGGCTGACACTTGTAATACACTTCTAGAGGCAAAATTATAATTTTAACTATAATCAATAAAATGGATTATTTTTTATCACATATGTGTACTTAGTGTCTGTGATACATCCTTTAAGTTAATGATAATGATAATTCATATTTTCAAGAGTTGAAAATTTAAGATATTAATAATTATTATTAACTCATAAAATGCTTCCAACCATAGGATTGTCACGAGGATGGTGATTGATCCGAAAGGTTGATGTACAATTACTTCTTTTTAGTAGATGAGTCTTGAGTCTACGGTGTGGAGACACCAGAGTGAGAGTATAGATACTCATTAGAGAACGAGGGCACTGAGCGTGACCACCTCGAGTAGTCATTGGAAGTCTACCTTCTCGTTAATGACTAACTCGATGCTGTAATGGTGTGTCTGGTTCTTTGACCTGAGGTGCATCGGCAGTTCACCTTGAGGGTGTTATAGTTTGACTACACCATTACTCGGTCTCCTAGCCATTCGAAACCCTGAGGTGTATGTTGGCTATAGCATGTTCATTGTAGGAACTGGATTGCATCAAGATGGAATCTATCTACCTCGGTGGTAGAGGAGCAGCCCTATGATGATCATGAGAATCAAGTCCAGAAGCCCATGGCCATGGTAGAGTGAAATAATAGAAAGAGTTTCTATTTAGGTTTTCACATCGACTTGAATCGAATGATTACATCATATGACAGAAACTAGGGTTTGACGAGTTCACCTTAACCCTAATCTGATCGAGACTCAAGATAGAAGAACTTAATCACATAGATAGCTGCACCAAGAGGTTCGCATTCAGCTCTGATGGGTTGCCACCATATACTGCTAGGTATCACTGGTGGATTTTGGGAGCAATTAGAATGATTTAGATGATCGATCATTCTAGCTGTTCGAATCAGAAGAGTTCTGATCCATCGAAAGGAGTTTCGATGATATCGATGATAGAGATCATGACATATCCCATTACCATACAGAACTGAACCTAACTGGATCACACAAATAAGGGTTTGAATCTGGTGATCATCAATTGATCTGATCCAGTTCAATAAATCTAAATGAGATTCAATTAGGTTCAAGAAAATCATGCTAGCACTCGATTGAACCTAACGTTCTTCTTTTACTATCATAAATAATTATCCTGACTGAGCTAAAGGAGTTTGTGCTTGATCAGAGGCCTTCACTTGGTCTGATTGGAGTCTGTCCAGATCAGAAAAGGGTTGTCTTATTTTGTAAGATAATACCTGCCATTTTTTGTCACCTACCATTTTTCGTCCTTTGACTTTGGTCAAAAGTTGACCTTTGACTGGTCAAATATTGACCATTGATACTTTAACTTCTGTCCACGTATCACACACCTATTGGAGAGCTGGTGGGGGCTTGTCCTCCTGCCAGAAACTGGCAAGGAGGAGCCCAAGTTTGAGGCGCTCAAGAGTCCCTATTGGACAAGGACTCCATCTCCTTTTTTGGATTTCGATTAAACTCCTCCTAAGAACCAACTTTAATTGGTCTTAGGCACCATCTAAAGATGAATCCAAGGGACTCTATTTCCATCAATCAGATTTAGATCTGATTTCACTAAGGGTTATGATTGGTTGGGAAGAAGAGGAGTTGGATCACGCATAGTCTATAAATAAGACCCTACGCCCAACTCAAAAAAGAAAATGAAAAATTCTCCACACCCCAAGGCTGTCTCTTTCCTCCTCCTCCATGCCAAGTCCATCTTCTCCCTCTCCTCTCCACGCCCAAAGTTGTTTGGGATGTAAGTTGGTGCAATCTAGGCAAGAGAAAGGCGACAGAAAGCTAGAAGACTATGCTGCTGCAAAGGACAACTGCTGATCTTTGAAAGCCATTTTGAAGATCTTCCAAATCAGATTCAGATCTGATTTTTAGAGATATGATAGAGAAGAAGATCTCCAGATTCAGCTCAAGTGGATATCAGTAGAGGCCAAGCTCTTGCATGGTTAGATCTAGAACCTTCCGTTGCTTACAGGATCATCAATGGGTAATAGGATTATCCTACATCAAGATAAATTAAATATGATTTAATTTATCTATATTTTATTTTAATTATTAAAATAATAGAAATTAGATCTGAAATATCCCAAATCTAATTCGAATCAAAGAAAAAAAATTTTAGAATATATCTCTTGATCCAATCAGATCTGAACGAACCTAGTCCGAGAAATCAGGATTTTCCTTCATTGTGATCGTGAAGGGTGTTAGGGATCTGTTCTTGACTTATTTGAAGTTATGGGATCAAGTGGATTCAAGATGAATTTTGAAAAGTTTGATGGCAACGGAAACTTTACTCTATGGTAGCAAAGAGTAAAGGACTTGTTGGTTCAGTAGAGAATCTACAAGATCTTGATAAAAGAAAAATCAAAAAAGATCAGTATTGAGGATTGAAAAGAGTTGAATGAAATTGCTTTTAGCACAATCCAGATATGCTTGGCCAATCAGATTTTGCCTGAGGTTTGCACAAAGACTACGGCAAAGGGGCTCTAGGAGAGACTGGAGAATACATACATGGAAAAGAACATGACGAACAAGCTATGGTTGAAGAGACAGTTGCATAGTCTAAGGATGCCCGAAGGCAAAGATCTTATTGTATATATCCAAAAGTTCAATCAGGTGTGTTCTGAGGTGATGAGTTTGGATGTAAAGATCGACGAGAAGGATCGGGCATTGCTACTATTATGTTCTCTCTCAGGTGCGTATGGTGGTCTCATAACAACTTTAGTTTATGGAAAGAAGATCCTAAACTATGAAGAGGTTGTTGGTGTGCTCAGATCAAATGAGCAAAGGGAGAAAATCTACAAGAAAGATCCTAAGTCTGAGATCTTGACTGTGAACGAAAGATAGGAAAGATCAAAGAGGAAGACAAGAGGAAAATCCAAGGGTAGGTCAAAGTCTCACGATCAGAGGAAGATAACATTAAAATGTTATAATTATCATCAGACTGGACACCTGAGGAAAGATTATCTCCTTTTGAGGTCAGAAAAAGGAAAGGCCAGTGAGGGAGATGATACGGCTTCTATGAGTAGTAGAGAAGACCTGCTAGTTGCATCAGATGGATCCACAGAGTATGATACTATATGGATATTAGATTCAACATGCTCTCACCACTATACTTCTCATCGAAAGTAGTTTGCTATCTATCAGAAGGTCGATGATGAAAGTATCAGCCTTGGAGATGATCATCCATGCAAAATAGCTGAAATTGGCTCTATCAGGATGAGGATGTATGATGGAACCATTCGTACATTATTAAATGTCAGGCATGTATCGGAGTTGAAAAAAAATTTAATTTCTTTAGGCTACTTGGAGGAGCAGGGTTATGCTTTTAATAGCCAAGTTGGGAGTGGATGTTTGAAAATTTTTAAGAAAGCTTTGGTGGTGATGAGAGGTAAAAGATTAAGCAATAATCTTTACAAAATTGCAGGCTCAGTGGTAAATGATAGTGCAGAGGTGCTAGCAGCGGCATAGGAGGAGCAGATTTTATATCGACTGTGGAACTATCGGATGGGTCATATGAGTGATCATGGGCTCATAAAACTAAGCAGAAGGGGTATGATCCCAGTCCTAAAGAAGGAGAGCATAAATCTTTATGAGCCGTGTATCTTTGGCAAATAGCATAGGATGAAGTTTGCTAGAAGTACCAAGCACAGCGAGGGAGTACTGGATTTAGTGCACTCAGATGTGTGGGGACCAGCTTCTGTATCAGCTAGAGGTGGGGCAAAATACTTTATTACTTTCATTGATGAGTTCTCAAGGAAGGTATGGGTTTATCTGATCAAAGAAAAATTAATGGTGTTTGCCCGATTCAGAGCCTGAAGAGCTGAAGTAGAGAAGACTTCAAAGAGATGGGTAAAGTGTCTGAGGTTGGATAATGGAGGAGAGTATACTAGCTTGGAGTTTAGGAGGTACTGTGACGAAAATGGCATCAAACACCATTATACGGTGAGGATGACTCCCCAACAGAATGGTATCATGGAGAGGATGAACCAAACATTGACTAAGAAGGCACGAAGTTTGAGGCTGCAGACATCACTCCCAAAGTCCTTTTGGGGTGATACTTTAACTTTTTCTTATTTTCTTGTGAACAGGTCCCCTCATTATAAGCTGAATGGAGGCATTTCAAAGGAGATCTGGAGTGAAAAGAAGGTGGAGCTTGGCCACCTAAAAGTCTTCGATTGCATAGCCTATGCACATGTGGAGGCAGTTGAGAAGAGCAAATTGGATCCGAAATCTCAAAAGATGATGTTCATAGGATATCCATAGGGAGTCAAAGGGTACCTGTCGTGGAACTTTCAGGCATAGAAGTCAGTGATTAATAGAAATATTTTTTTAATGAGAAGAGCATTTTGAGGAGGTCTGAGATAGATAAAACTGAAAAAACAAAGGTGAACAGTAATAGCCAGTCAGAGAATGATGGCATGCAGGTTACATCCACTTATAGGAGTATTTCTATTGAGGTGGAGCTGGACAGAAAAGTATTATCTCAGATTAAACATCAGCATGGAGGATCAGCATTTCAGATAGATGTATAGGAGCAGCCACAGACATCAGATAGAGATGTGCCAGTAGGAGTGGCTTTGCACAAGCCCTAGCATACTATTAGGAGATCGGTCAAATATGGCATTGATGAGGTTATCTCCTATGTACTCATCACTGCTAATGAAGATCCAGAGAATTATGCAGAGGCCATGGAGAGTGAGGATCATGATTCATGGATGCAGGCCATGATGGAGGAGATGGAATCACTTGAGAAGAATCAGGCATGGCAGCTGATGGATCTTCTAGAGGGTGCTCGACCTATTGGCTCAAAGTGGGTGTTCATAAAGAAAGAAGCACCTTCAGAACAAAGTGGAGTCAAATTCAAAGCAAGGCTGGTAGCAAAGGGATACTCACAAAGAAAAGAGATTGACTATATAAAATTTTTTTCTCCTATGGCGTGTCATACATCTATTCAAGTTTTGCTGTCACTGGTGGCACAGCATAACATGAAATTAGAACAGATGGACGTGAAGATGGCCTTTCTTTATGGGACTTTGGAGGAAATAATCTACATGAAGCAGTCAGATGATTTCATGGAGATGGGATAGAAAGAAAAGATGTGTTTACTCAGAAAGTCTTTGTATGGCTTGAAATAATTTCCTTATCAGTGGTATCAAAGGTTTGATAGCTTTGTCTTGAGCCTGGGTTTCAACAGATGTGAATATGATTGTTGTATCTATGTCAAGGATGTAGATGAGGAGGATGCCCTGTACCTATTATTATAAGTAGATGATATGCTAATAGTCAGTAGAAGCATGGATTCTTTGAAAAGATTGAAAAGAGCATTATCATCTGAATTTGAGATGAAAGATTTGGATCCAATTGAGAAAATTCTTGGAATGGAGATTTGTAGAGATAGGTGCAAAGGAGTGCTCCATTTATCATAAGAAAAGTATGTCCAGAAGATTCTGAAGAAATTTAGAATGGAGAAAGCCAAACCTACAAAGACACCATTGCCGAGCCATATGTCTCTCTCTAAGTTATAGTGCCCCCAGTCAGAAGAGGAGAGAGAGTACATGGAACGAGTTTCTTATGCAAATATTGTAGGCAGTGTGATGTACACTATGGTGTGCTGTAGACCAGATATAGCACATGCTAGATACATGGCTAACCCTAGGAAGGAACACTGGAAAGCATTAAAATGGATATTGAGATATCTGCATGAAACAAGGAAATATGGTTTGGTGTTTGGTGGGCAGCCGAGAGGATTTGGAGAATAATCTATGAAGATGTGTGAAGGTTCAGATCCTCTGGAAGGATTTGTTGATGCAAATTATGCTGATGATTTTGAAACAAAGAGGTCTACTACTGGATACCACTTCTGCGTATATGGTGGACTGATATCTTGGAGATCAACCCTTCAGCCAATCATGGCCTTGTCTACCATAGAGGCTGAGTACATTGGGATAACAGAGGCTGCAAAGGAAGTCTTTTAGCTTAGGAGGCTGATTGATGAGTTGGAGGTGGAGCAGAGTAAGATTATACTATTTAGTGATTGTCAGAGTACTTTGTTGTTGGCATAGAACCCAGTCTATCATGCGCGCACAAAGCATATAGACGTGAGATACCACAGGATCAAAGAGCTGGTGGAGGAAGGTGAAGTAAAACTGATGAAGGTCCATACTAAGGAGAATCAGTCTGATGCTCTCACGAAGGTACTCCCTAGAGATAACTTTCAGAGATGTGTGGCACGGATGGATCTGTTGAGAAGAGTTGAGTTCATAAGGACTTGGAAGCACCAAGGTGGAGAATATGAGCTTAGAAGTGGCACCCTCAAGTCTTGAAAATATGAGAAGATAGGTCATGGAAAGACGAGAGCGAGTCAAAAGAAGAATCAGTCTCAATAGTAAAGTTCAGAAACTAGACTGGCTCACTCTGAGACTGAGTCGACTCAGTTGGAAATTGGATCGGCTTAGTCCAGGACTGGGTCGGCTAGGTCTCAAAGAAAAATTCAGATAGAGAGCAGTATTTTTGGACTGTTGGCATGGTATACAACCAGACTGAGCCGACCCAATCGTAGGTTTGCTGTCTCAGTCTGAAACTGGGCCGGCTTAATTTTCGTGGATTATTATTTTGTGTACGTGGATTGTTTGGATTATTTTGTGTACGTGGATTGTTTCGTTTGGAGAGTTTTTCTATGAGCTTGGGCTTGATCCTTTGTAAAGTATATATACTGAAAATAGGTCAAGATTGTAAGAGTGCTGAAATATACTAAATAAAAATTCTTTTTTTCCAGAAATCTCTTCTTCTCTTCTTCTCTATTCCTTGATTTATTTGATCATGCTTCTGTAGAGATCTCTAAAAAGTACTTTCTTATTGCTTGGCTAATCATCAATGGTCACGCCAATCCATATGGGAAGAGCGCATATTCCCAATAGAATCTCAGGAAGCCTGTACACCCAACTTGCAACCAAACTCCTCCAAAGAAAAAGCAATTCTTTCTAAAGGTTTCTGAGCTTTGTATGTTGATGGTTCATCCAATACTTTAGGGATAGGCACAGGCTTAATTTTAATCAATCTAGAAGAAATTATTGCTGAATATGCTCTATGCTTCGAGTTTTTCATTACTAACAATGGAGCAGAATATGAAGTTTTGATTATGGGACTAAGAATAGCCAAAGAATTAGAGGCAGAACATTTGAAAGTTTATAGTGACTCTCAGTTGGTTGTAAGGCAAGTTAATAACAATTATGAAGCTCGAAAGGAAAGCATGAAAAGATACTTGAAAAAGGTAAGAAGCTTAATACTAAGATCGATCTTCTCCAGAACAGAAAATACTAAGGTCGATCTTCTTTTCAAGTTGGCTACTTTGGCTCCAAATAAATTGCCCAGATAGGTCTTCTTTGAAGTTCTGCAACGTCCAAGTTCGGAGGGGCCTCAAATAGTAATGCAAGTCAACCATGAGCCCAGTTGGATTGACCCATTAATTTCATACCTTAGAAATGGTGTTCCTCCTAGAGATCCTAAAAAAGCTAGAAAGTTGAGAAATCAGGCCTCACGCTATGTTTTATATAAAAACAAGCTATATAAGAGGTCATGTTCTTTTTTACTCCTCAAGTGTCTCTGACCTTCTGAAGCTGATTATGCTTTAATAAAAGTTTACGAAGGAATATATGAAAACCACCTCGGAGCTAGATCTCTATCTTATAAACTACTTCGGCAAGGATATTACTGACCAACTATGTACCAAGATGCCATAAAATATGTGAAACAATGCAACCGATGTTAGAAAAATACTAATATTCAGAGTCAGCCTCATACCTTTAAGCGCTCCTTGGCCGTTTGCTTAATGAATGATGGATATACTCAGGCCCTTTTTCATGGCATCTGGACTGCAAAAAATTCACTTAGTAGCAGTGGACTATTTTACTAAATGGATAGAGGCCGAACCTCTGACAAAAATTATTGAAGCTAGGGTGCAGAACTTCATCTAGAAGTCAATAGTTTATAGATTTGGCCTACCTCAGACTCTAATCACTAATAATGAATGCCAATTTATCGAAGTAAAATTTGTCGAGTTCTGTGAAGACCTAAATATTTTTCATTATTTCATATCTGTGGCTCATCCTCAAGCAAATGGTGAGGCCGAGGTAACCAATAAAACTTTGCTTTAGGGGATAAAGACAAGGCTTGAAAGGACAAAAAGAACATAGATGGATGAACTCTATCATGTGCTCTAGGCTTACAGAACCATCCAAAGATTGCCAACTAAAGAAATTCCTTTTGTATTGGCTTTTGGAATAGAGGCAGTCCTTCCAATTAAACTTGAACTTCCTTCAACACGAGTTAAAGCTTTTAATGAACAAAATAACTCACAAGACCTGAGAGCAAATCTTGATCTGTTAGAAAAAAAGTGAGAGAATGCTCAAATCAGGATGGTAGCTTACAAGCAAAGGATGACTTGCTATTACAACTCCAGAGTGAGAAGCAAAATATTTAAAGTAGAAGATCTGGTGCTTCGATGGGCAGATATTTCACAGTTCTAGAATCAAGCAAAGCTCGTCCCAAACTGAGAAGGCCCTTATGAGGTCGTGAAAATCATCCGACCAGGAACTTATTATCTAAAAGAGCTTGGAGGGCCAACACTCATGCGATCTTGAAATTCAAAAGACCTACGAATGTACTATCAATGATCTCATTTCAATAAATTTTTTTTACTTGAACAATTTTGTTCTTGGTGCAAAATTATGATGACAAAAAATGACCAACCAAATTTCATTCTTAAACAAAATAGAAGACTTCTGGTTATTTAAGACAGGAGGTTAACCTCGTCGTAGCGACGGTGAAGACCTTTGGTTATTTAAGATATGAGGTTAACCTCATCAAAGCAAGGATGAAGATCTTCAGTTATTTAAGATAGAAGGTTAACCTCATCGTAGTGAGGGTGAAGGTCTTCGTTATTTAAGATAGGAGGTTAATCTCATCGTAGCAAGGATGAAGACCTCTGGTTATTTAAGATAGGAGGTTAACCTCATCGTAGCGAGGGTGAAGGTCTCTGGTTATTTAAGATAGAAGGTTAACCTCATCATAGCGAGGGTAAAAACCTCCGAATGGAGGATGATCTCATCCCAACAAAGCCTGAAAGCTGGTCACATTAAAAATAGAAAAAAGATCTCATCCATATATGAAGGACATGAAGGTCTAGTTACACAAACAGGAGAAAGTCCATTTCCAAGCTACATTCAAAGGTCTTCTTTTGCAAGCAAGGGAAACATGTTTTATAGCAAACCAGAATTATTATTGTGAAGCAGCCCTATAATTGCAAACAATGGAAAAGCGAAGAATTCTACAAATACACCATTGAGACAAGATAATAAAAGAGCAAAAAAAAGTGGTATTTCATTAAAATAAAAAATTCATTATAAGAGAAGGTCTGCAAGATCGGTTACAAAAAGAAAAGAAAAAAAGAAAACGAAGTCCTATTCAGAAATAGACTTCGGACTGCCACCTCTAGCTAAT
This sequence comes from Cocos nucifera, assembly GCA_006176705.1. Lineage (NCBI taxonomy): Eukaryota > Viridiplantae > Streptophyta > Magnoliopsida > Arecales > Arecaceae > Cocos > Cocos nucifera. Next base: position 341,797 of record QRFJ01000643.1, on the reverse strand, counting down.
ATAAGATCATGTTTCAAGTCATTAACATTTTCTTCGAGATCCTTCCTTGCTGCTATAATCTCGCCAAGTAACTTATTGGACCTCTAAAGATCATCTTTTGTCTCTCTCAACCTCTTACTAAGAACTGTAGATTTGGCTTTAGCATCCTTAACGGCATCCTTTTGAAAGACCATCTGCATTTTCAATTCTCACAGCTCTTTCTGGTCGTTTCCATATGCCATGGACTGTTCCTCAAGGAGAGAAGTTCGTTTGAGCCCCTGCTTGGGCTAGCCTGAGCCTTGTCACCCAGTTATTTTTGGAGTCACATCATCTCATCATTTGTTGTCCTAAGCTTTTTCTTATAATCATCGATTTCTTTGCATCAGCCAATTTGGTAAGAATTATAGGCACTCTCAGCATCATGTAGCTATTGTTGAAGATCAAAAAATCTCTTTGACCAATCCTAGCTAAATTTCACTTGACTCTGAGATTGAACCGAATCTTTTTCTAATTGGCCGATCTTCTCCCTTACCTCACGAAGTTCAGCTTCAAGGGAGAAAATCTTGGCAGTTAGAGTCCAAGCCTTATCGCTAGCAAGCTTTTTTGTGTTTTCCAATTCTTTAGTCAAATGGTATTTCTTGATGGTACATTTCTTGAAGAATTATTTGAAAGATTGGCAAAGCAGGTTGATTTCAACATTAGCTTTGGCATAATTCTTCTTAAACTTCTGATGCTCCCTTTCTATCTTCTCTAATTTTTTCTTTGTTTGTCGAACTTCTCTTTGCAAATTCTGAATATGAGCCTTCAGGAAAATATCCTGAGATAGAGGATCGACTTCAACAGGAGACTGCATTTTAATGCATAAAAATATTATAATACAAAGGTATTGCAAAAAAAAAGTTTGCTCTCATTAATCAAAATATTTTTGAGTATAGAAAAAAATAGAAGAAAAAAAATACAATGATAAAAAACCTCCAACCTCTAGAGGAGAAGCAGCAGATAAGTTCGGTGCTCCCTGGGCAGCCTCAGGTTCTGGAGCTGGTTTGGGCGAGGTGGTAGGGGATGCAGCAGATTTAAGTTTAGTGGATGGAAGATCGGCACCTACAGTAGATGTCCCCATTTCATCTCGGAGGAGGCCTTGAAGTCTTGTACAGGCTGAATCTTGGCCTCTGAGATTTGCCTCAAGGTCTATCATTCCTTCTCTGCCATTTCGGCCCCGATCTTCTTTCTCTTCTCAATCTCTGAGGTTAGCTCCTCCTTTGCCTTCATTAAAGCATGTTCAGTGTTTCAGACCATCTCCTAAAGGCCTTTGATCTTGGCTGATTTCTTCTTAAGAAGACATTGATCTCGACTGATTTTTTTCTTAAGGAGGTGGCTGATCTTAATCTGATGCTCTTCCTGAACCATCTCCACCTCCAACCTTTGATGATTCATCACCTTGATATTGATGATCAGTTGGTGATCCATCTATAAAAAATGAAGTGAGTTATGCTAATGAAAGAGCACACAGACAAGTCAAAAAAAAAAAAAAAAGATGAAGTGGTTACCCCGAGAAAGGACCCAAGAGAGTCTCAAGTGTGCTGCTCAAAATCGGCATTGACGATCCTATCCATGACTTCGAGTAGGGTGCATCCATCGATCAAAGATCTGATAATTGTTCGGTTATTGAAGGAGTTTTCTTCCAGATCCTCGTTATCACTATTGGACCTGCTAGAATGGGACTTGCACCGAACCTTTCTAGTTGCCGACTTCTTCTTCTCTCTTCCCATTTCTTTCTCAGTGGGAGGTTCTTGAATCTGGATCTCAACGGGAGGACTTGAGGACATCGGAGGCACTACAATCTCAATGGCAGTGACAACCTCAGTGGCAGCAGTAGAGTCAGCGGGCACGGCAGAGCTCGGGGTGCTAATCTTTGCCTTTTTGGAGGGCTCGTCGGGCATAGTATCTTTTCTCTTATGAGCTCGAAGCTCCTTGAAAAGTTGTTGAAGTTCTTTAGCATCCATTTCTGCAATAATGAAAGAGTTATGATTAGAGGAAAAAACAAGAAAAGTAAGTTGTAAAATTTGGAAATATACCTATTAGATTGAAGGGACTCAAGCCAAGATTGAACAAAGTTTGATCTTTTGTTAGTTCAGATAGAAAAGAAGCTTGGTAATTCCTATGTTTACTGGCAGAGTCAAGATTTTCCTTTTCTAAACTAGGAGCTTGGTGAACCGAGTCCTTCAGATGCCCCCAAGAAGAAAATCCTAACTCTAAGGTCAGGCAAGAGATGAAGAAAAACTTTTCCTTCCACTCGTGAATAGAAGAAGGGGTACCCTTTAGTAGCCCTTTCTTATCAAACTAGAGGGAGAGATACCACCAGTCTTTGGTAGTGGGATGATACTTGAAGGTATAATAATTATGAAATAAGATGGTAGGATGGACTTCGACTGAGATACAAAGAGAGAGAAATTCTATGATAAATCTAAAGAAGTTCGGCACTATGGAAGCTAAGAAAATATTCAAAAAATAAAAAAATGGTACCACAAAGAAAGAAAGAGGGAGTCTTAATCTAGCATGGAAGACTTCCAAATGCAAGCAGAAATGACCTGGAAGAGGGGTGCAAGCTCGGCCGCTTGATCCGAGAAGTTCTAGATCATATTCAGGAGGCACCCCATACTGAATTCCAATCAACGATAGATCTTCAGAAGATAGGGTGTAGGGGATAGTTTCAGGCATAAAAATTGAATGAGGTGCCTCCCTAGGTTCAGCCTTTACCCTAGGGGATGGATTCTGAGAGTTCAGCCCAGACGAACTCCCAAAACCACTGGACTCGGGAATGTTAGAAGATATTTGGATCAAACTATGTGAAAAATTCCTCCAAAAATTGAAAAGAAAAGGATTGAGAAAGTCTTGAAGAACAATAAACTCCCATGAAGAAACCAAAAACTTCAAAAGTGAAAGAAAAGCAAAGAAATGAAGGGAGAAGGATGAGGAACTAACCTATATCGATCGAAGAACTTGGGAAGATGATCGAAAAGGTAGAAGATGGTCGAGAAGGACGTCAACGGTCGGAGAAATCATGATGGAAGGTGAACAGGGTGCTTGGAGGAAGTGAAGAACAAAGAAGGAGAAAAGTTTAGATGAAAATGAAAAGTCGGGGAAGGAGGAGTTCAAATAGTTGGGAGAAATGAGAAGCAATTTTGATTGCAGACCCTCTTCGGCCAATCCTAACCTGCCATACATCCCATCCATCATGCATGCCCTAGATGTCTGATGGAGCAATTATTGCGCCATACGTGGAGCTCCGCGTCGGACGAGTTTTCAAAGGAATGCATCTTTTCAAGTCACTCGTCCATTAAGAAGCTTTGACGTCGGACAGTAAAAGCTAATTTTTTTTCATCTTTCAAAGGCGGAAAATAGAAAAAGAACTTCGGCTGCTATATTTTTTGTACTTTCTTTCATTCAAACTTTAAACTCGGAAGCAGAGGAACATGTGTTGGGGATAAAATTAGATTTCGTTGAAATTCGCTAAGCCGTTGACAGTCAACCTCCATTCTGTGAGAGTCTGCCGATCTGCTCAATAACAACAACTCCTGTTTGCATAACTTATCAAAGGCATGCTAAAGTTTGGCCGAACTTCTTCCAGTCAAACTCCCTCCAGCTAGACTCCTTCCATTCGAAGATTCCAACCAGTTGCAGGTTCATTGCTCATCATCGAAGAGCTGATATTGAAGCTCGGCTAATTCAACCTCAAGCTTTCCTTCCCGACATCAATACGTAGCCGGCTAGCACAACTCTCCAACCCTCATCCGAACTTCAACAAATGGATCTCAACTACCTATAAATCATGATAAATGATAGGCCACTCTCCGTAACAAACTCCATGTGGCCTGAATGGCCCACTATCAGACAGTTATGACTGTCACCATCAATCTATTACGCGCTTCGCCTATTTAAGAGATCCTCTAGATATGCTTCTTTTCTAAGCTCTAATACTCATCTCTCTACTCTGTTCATTTTCTTCTTAAGTACTTCATTCCTGTTAAGCAGAAAACTAACTTGACCGTCGGAGGATCCTACCGGAACTAACTCCGGCCAGGACTTTATCTTATAAGTCTCGTCGACGACCTCAACTTCTCCAACTCCAGTAATCTTTGATGTCTGCACCATTTTCCATACCAATAATATTGTAAGACATTTGATTTAGTCATCTGGATTAAAGTTGAATATTAATTATTTGAATTTTGTTCTGTTGTTCCTTTATGATATCGTGATGAGATGTCTTGTATGCTTGCAAGGAGAGTTCTCCATGAGTATGTGAAGGTTGCCATGATCCCTGACTCACGATCTTGGATCGAGAGTATGACATAAGGCTTCATGCACAACGTTCATACTCCAGAATAACTATGTACTGTAGTGTTAGAACAATTCTTTGGAATTTTTGTGAAAGACTTCATCCAGGTACATATGCTGTTGAACTTTTAATTACATAGGCACAAAATAAAGAAATTTTTTCATATATGTATATTAATAACTCCAAACTTTCTATACACTTGACTATTTATCCTCCATAATCTACTTTGCTACATATCCTCCAATCTTTACTTTTGAATATTCGTAGACCAGGCCCCCACCAATCCCCCTCTCCCTATCCTTTCCTTTAATGTCAAAACAGTCGATAAAATTGAAAGTGCGAGTAAAAAGTTGAAGGGATTATACATAAATGTAAAAGGTTATAAGATTATAGGGATTAATGTGCAAATATAAAAATTGAAGGGATTATACATAATACGAAAGATTGTAGGAAAGAGATTGATAAGCAAATTTAATTCATTCTGTTGCAACTAATATAAAATAAAAGAAGACCCGAGGAATTTAGTTCTGTCGACCTTTCATAGCTGAAACAGTTATATCATTTACAATACATTCCTCTCGCGTACTTGAAGGCGGGTAAACCATGTCCACATTTCTTGCATAAGAGAAAATAGGTTTCTTAGTAGTTTTCAGAGAAATGCTTTCATTACTCAGCATGTAAACAACATCTGACATGGTTGGTCTGTCTTCAGGGATACCTTGCACACACAGGAGAGCAACTTGAATGCATCTCGAGTACCCTTCCGAATGACAGAGGTCACCTGACAATGGATCCATCAGCTGCAACATGTTCTCTTCTTTCCATGGTTCCCAGACCTGTAAATGTCGAGTTTATCAAAATCCTGTGAAATTAGAACAATTTTCATTGAGAAAAACCAATGAAAATCAGAATGTACACCAATTCCTTACGTACCGAAGAAGGTTTAGAGCTTGGTTTCCACAATGAAAACTTCTGCTTTTCTTGCCACCGAGAATCTCTAATAGCAGAACACCGAAAATGAAAACATCGGATTTATCAGAGAAAAGGCCCTCCATTGCATCCTCAGGAGACATGTAGCAACTGAATTCAACGATTCAACAATGCCTTTTGGTAACTAATAGGAGGAGCACTTACGTTTTCTGCACAGATAAAATTGTGGAAGAATCGATATGTTACCATGGACCGACCACCCTGTTCGTATTGGCCTTAGATTCATTCCCTCCAAAAATCCTTGCCATACCAAAGTTTGATATCTTTGGGTTCATTTCACTATCCAAAAGTATGTTTCTGGATTTCAGATCTCCATGAATAACTCCGAGTCTTTCGAGTACTTGTGGAGATAAAGAAGCCCTTGAGCAATCCCTTCAATGATGTCAAAACGCTTTTTCCAGTCTTGTTCTGCTCCCTTGATTGGATCTGCAAGTACCATCAAAATGATAATGAGTAATTCTTATTCATTCAGTTGTATGTGAAGAAGAGTAGCATGTTAACCGTAGGATGCGTCCATAATGATTAACCATGTATTAGTCCAAGCTCTTGTTGGGCATGTACTCATAAATCAACAATTTCTCTTCTCCTTGAATGCAATAACCAAGAAGCCTGACGAGATTTCTGTGCTGGAGGTTGACGGTAAGAGATATCTCATTTCTGAACTCCACCAGTCCTTGTCCCGAACTTGAAAGCCTTTCCGCCGCTAGTTCATGTCCCTCCAGCATAACCTGGTAAAGATTTTAAATAAATCACCTTTACTTGGAATTTGTTTTCACTTCTATACAGGAGAATTGTGTTACATGTGCTAAGATAACCTAGAAGAAGTCAGGAATGTGAAGATTTTGAGGATTTCCAGGCCGAGAAGCATGAAATTGTTTGAGAGCAACCCAATTACTATGAACACTTCCATTAAAGTTATTGAGCAAAACACATTCTTTTGCTCATGGCTACTTTTACCAAACAAAATTCTATGGCTTGCAACTATGGTTTGGATGGAGAACGTGTAATGGACCAGATGTTAAAGCTCTTATTTATTTAGTGCTAAGAGAGAAGCACTTGTTTCTAGAATGACAACATCATAGTTGGGTGTTAAGAAAAATGTATTCTTTTAGGCCATAGTAACAGGTATCCAAAGATGAGGTTAATTACTTCCCTAGAAAGGGAACATTTCATTACTATTTTACACTCTGGAGTGGCAATTAGAAAGGATCCCTTGGTTGTGCGGTGCTTTTTTGGAGGAATATTTTTAGGTACAGCAATATTTAACCCTAATTTTTTGAGAAGTTAGCTGATGGGTGATAGAGAGAATTAATTTGTATCTAGAAAATTCTTGCACAAAATATACCTCTTCAGCCAAAATATATCAAGACTTGGTTGGCGTTAATCGGTTTTGAATACTAAAGCTGATTTCATGCACGGTGGACCTAAAAACGTTGGCCATCTATACAAGAAATCACAGGTGTGCTTCACTTTACCATTCTAAAGAAATAAAAATTTAGAGGTGAAATGGCACCTCGTAGACAGGCCCAAAACCACCGTCTCCAAGTTTATCAGAAGCAGAGAAATTATTTGTTGCTGCTAATATGGTAGAAAAACTGAACAGAGGACAATCAGGAACTTTCTCGCCTTCTCCAGCAATTATTCCTCCAGTGACTTTATGGGATGCCGCTGCAGTATTATCTGTTCCTAGCTCGGTTCTTGCCTCGCTGTTTCGAACAGAAGAAAGAAGTTCTTTCCGTTCATCGGTATGAGTAAGTATTACTACTTCATTTGATGTTACCAAATTTCCAAGGAAATAAGGAACCAAATGAATTCTGTAAGGAATTCCCAGGCAGAGAACGTTACCTGCAGCATGGTTTAGCTCGGAAGCTGCCAAACGAACATAGAGGTCTTGAGTGGCATCATAGTGAGCTTGGAGACCCAATAGGTCCCCAAACCGTAACAAGCAGCTAGTCGTTCCATTCTCATGTGCTGAAGCATAAGCTGTGCAAGAGCAGTTCAGCATGGACTTCGCCTTACAGTCCTCAATGCCCATGCTCGAAAGAAGAAGATTGGCAATTTAACCTTTTTCAGCTCTAAATACCCATCTCCATTTCCACATTCCAGCGTCTCTCTTCTCACACATCCTCTAGACCAGTCCCCTGAATTCCATGCAAGATCGGACTTATGCTCAAACCCATCCAAACAATTGCATGTGAGATGAGTATAGCGGTTGCAGAGGCAATTACCTCCGCAACTACTGAATATCTCACATGAATACTTCGTTGGCCCAGCCCAGAATTGTACCCACTCCTCTGAGGTTTCCACCCAAGCTAGTTGCGCCTGATCTGCCCCGAAACAGCCATCACAGTTCTTGTCGGTTTAGAACTGTCGTTAAGATGGTATTTGGATACCCAAATTTTATTATTGAAATAAAAATATAAATTCGCGGTGAATAGCTATTCACTCTTGTTATTCCAGATTTCTGTTTAGTTTGAAATCTGGTATTCCATTTTTATTTCGGTGTTATTCCAATTATTGTTTGGTTGACATGGAAATAAGCCTCTATTCCATGAGGAATAGAGAATGAATTTTCCAAAAAATCCAAGAATGCTCTTGGCCAAGTTTGTATAATAGAGAGTGGGTTTTTTGGCTAAATATTGCCCTAACTTATATTGTTGGAGCATCACCATCACCAATTCTTGATGTATAAGAATATGCAAAAAAAAAGTAGGTGAATTTGGCATTTTGCCAAACAAAATTGAACATGTACAATTGGTAAGAGTAAAGAATGAGGCAGCAAATAAAATATGAACTTTCAATTGAATCCAAAATCCAAGAATTTGTACAACTAGTAAAAGAGTAAAAAAATAATAACCCAACATGTTAAACATAGTACAAAAAGGCCTGCCAACCATTTAAATCTATTATAAACTTGATTAGACTACCAAAATTCAAAAGTCAAGAAGGAATTGAATCCAAAACATAAAACATCCTCAACAGTAACCACATAGGCATGGAAGGGGCTATCAAAACTATAAGAGTAAAAAATGAAGCACAAGTTAAACATAAGGAGCTACTAAATAAAAATAACCACATGAAGCATCTAAAAGAGCTTACAATTAGTAATAATAAAGAAAAAAAACCCAAAACACAAGAGGATAAGCTACCAATTAGTATAGCATAGCATGTGGCATAGAATGGGACTGCCAACAAATGAAAGCAATCCATAGTCAGCAATATAAAGCTATCCAAATATAGCTTACAATGGGGCTGCCAACAAGCTAAATATTGCACCAAATGGGCTGCCAACAAATCGTAAATTGAAAAGCTTCGTCAAGCTGCCAAAACTGGAAAGGTCAAGAAAGAATTGAACCCAAAATTGATTAGCAGAAAATAAGAGGATAGTACAATTAGTTAGAGTAAAGAATAAAGCCACAAATAAGAATATGAACTTTCAATTAAACCCCGAAACAACAAGAGTAGAGACAACCTGTAACCATAAAGAATGAAAATCCAAAATCAAATTTAGAATGGAAGGGGCTACCAACAAGTTAAACATAGCACCAAAAGGGCTGCCAACTAGTTAAATTTGTAAAATAGATATTATCGGGCTACCAAAATCCAAAAGTCAAGAAGGAATTGAACCCAAAACATAAAGCTGAAAATAAGAGCATGGACAATTAGTAACAATAAAGAATAAAAATACAAAGCAGATAAGAATATGAACTTTTAAAGAGGCAATAAGCTCATAAATTAATTATAGCATTACATTGGTCTATAGAGATATACAATGAGCACGCCTTCAAGTAATGCATCTGGCCTTCAATATGTTGCCTTTTCGTCATTGCAAACACCTCTACAATAGGCAATATTAGTATAAGATAACTACAGCTTAGGAAAAGCCCCATAACTAAAGGCAGAAAATCAGAATGAGGTAGCATTACACATATCAATGATGAAAGCAATCCATATACAATATAAAGCTATCAAAATATAGCTTAGAATGAGGCTGCCAACAAGCTAAACATAGCACAAAATGGGTTGATGAGCAAACTATACAGACTGCCAACCAGTTAAATCCAAAACCAAATTTAGAATGGAGGGGCCTACTAACAAGTTAAACATCGCACAAAAAGGCCTGCCAACCATTTAAATCCATTATAAACTTGATCAGGCTACCAAAATCCAAAAGTCAAGAAGGAATTGAACCCAAAACATAAAACATCCTCAATAGTAACCACATAGGCATGGAAGGGCTACCAAAACCTATAACTGTAAGAGTAAAGAATGAAGCACAAGTTAAACATAAAGAGCTACCAAAATCTATAACCACATGAAGCATCCAAAAGAGCCTGTACAACTTGTAAGAGTAAAGAATAAAAATCCAAAACCAAATATAGGATGGAAGTGGCTACCAACAAGTTAAACATAGCATAAAAAAGGCTGCCAACTAGTTAAATCCATAACAAACCACATCAGGTTGCCAAAATCCAAAAGTCAAGAAGGAATTGTATCCAAAACATAAAGCTAAAAAAAGGAGCCTGTACAATTAGTAATAGTAAAGAATGAAAATCCAAATCAGATAAGAATATAAACTTTGAAGTTCATATTGTACAGGCTCTTTTTAGCATGACATCAAAAAAATTCTGGCTGCCAGAGATTACTGTGATCTCAGAGCTTCCATGGTAAAGCAATACTAACAGCATCAGGCCCTGCCTTATCACATATGAGATATCAACATCCATTACAGGACCAAGACAAAATGGATATGTTCGAAACATTCAAAATAGATACCCACAAGTATGGCTGATAAGGGGCAAGGAATTTATCCGTGTTAGCATATCCTGAGTCAACAAGATAATATTTTTCTGTACCTCACCGGCAATGTCAAAATAACTATAAAATGCAATATTAATATCAAAAATCCTAAAGTTGATAGGATATAGATATCTTCCAGAGCATCACGGCTACAAGATACAAAACCCAAAACATAATTAAACCTTGTCTCTCAACCATGCTCAATCATAAGGCAGCCCATCATCATTGCCAAAATAAAATAAAAGATCTTAAACTAATTAAAAACTTAACTAAATTAAATTAAATTAAATTAAATTTTGATTTAATTTTTAATCAAATTAGAAAATTGGGTTGATCCAAGTCCTAGTTGAACTAGGACTAGTTCTTTCTTACACTTAGATTATCCAATAAACCAATTGGACTTGATCCAATCAAGTTCAAACCAAATTTAATTAAATTATATTTAATTAGACTTAATCTTAGCCCTCTAGCTTAATCAAATTAAGCTAATTAGCAATCTAATTGCTAATCGATCCTCCTACAATACTTGCATTAGGTTAAATATCAATCATATTCATCATTTGTCTCAGAACGATTCTTAATCATTGATCAACCATCCGATCGGATCGTAAACTCTAATGTGTATGACCTCATAGGTCTGAACCTAAGTCGGTAATGCAAAAATAAATTTTTATACTAATCGAAGTGACCATCTAGCAATGGTACCTGATGGTCGGATAGATTAAATATATAGAACAATATCCTTAGAATCCATGTGGATATAGTTTCTATATAATTCATCCTCTTGATCAAAATGCTCGTAGGACACCTCAGAGTTCAATTGTCAACTCTGATAAGATTGTCCACATTGTATTTCAAAATATCAAATTCATTTGATGGATTATCTTGGCCAAGATTTTGCTATATTAAAATACAGTGATACATTTTTCTCTAATTCTTGGAGTGGTCAATTCCATCTTGATCATACTCTGACTTTGCAAGTACTTGACTGTATCCAAAAGCATTCCATTACTGAATTAAAAATTTAATTAGTCCGGTACCAAAGCATAGTGAGTTGCTTGTAAGTCGTTGAGATGATCTCATATTTAAGGGACACTTATACCTATATCCCATTCTTGATAGCAGAATGCTCTGAAGTTGGTCACGTTCAATGATGATGTATCCATACATCTCATCTGTATGCCATACCAGTGCCTCCATACTTCTTGGTTAAGAGGACAATCAATCTATATGTCATACAGCGACCTATGCTCGATAGACGCTGTCATCCTAATTAACAGCCTATCATTTGGTTGTGAATAGATTTAAGGATTAATCGATAAATCATCTTTTTCTCGAAGCTAAATAGTCCTAAGAACTTCATCATAATAATGGAGTTTGTTAGAAGATGAATACTTTATGATAAAAAATGCTAAAAATATATTTTATTTATTAATAAATTAATTATAGATATAATGTATCTCAATCGTCAATAGGCTGACGATTGGTTTGGAGATACATTTTCTAACATACCTAAGAGAATAAGAATAGTAATCACCATTCCAATTCAACATGCAGCTAAAATTGATGCAGGAATTTGGTGTCATTTTAGGGATTAAGCTAAGGTTCTTCCCATTCCAAACCCCCCCTCTTTTAGTAGACCTTTTTTTTTTATTGAAAAGGAGGCAGAAGCTGCCACCCATAATTCATTGATGAATGAAGTATTTATAAGAATTTTTTTTAATTATAGACTATCATTAATTAATTATTTTATTTTATTTTATTAAAAATATATTAATTATATGATTCAGATTGATAGACATACATGTAAGTCCAATATTATTTATGATTTTTTTGTTGTGGGTTAGATGCACCTTATATTGGGTTGGTGTGTTTAGGGCGGCACAGTATAGGCTTTGATTTAACATGAGCTATGGGTATTTTATTTTATTTGGTTAGATTTTTTCTCTATTTTTTATATATATACTGTGAAATTAGTTTTCAGGCTTGTCCCATCGAACAGGTTTTCAGACTTGTCCCATCGAATAGCCATCTGTTGAGAGAAAGCTAATAGAGAAGAATCTAGTTTGCGGTGTGCGCTTAGTAAATCAATGGTGCACATCTATCTTTTGTGTTCTAATTTTTTAAATTTATAAAAATCTTCTACATGTGGTATCGTAGCAGCAGTACCGTAGATGATTAGAATAAAAAAAAGAAAAGAAAAGAGAAGGATGGATCCTATCCTCCTCTCCTCCTTGCCGTCGGCTTGATGGAATCAAGGCCGACGGCCACCGGACCTCTCTCCTTCTTCCAGCCAGCGGGGAAGCCCATCCAGATTCTTTTGGATTAAAGATCTGAACAAAACAAAAAAAAGGAAAGGGGCGTGAGGGGCAGCGATTTCCATCGCCGTGCCCTCCTTCTCCTCCTCCGCCCTTGCACGACCGACTCTGGCCATCTGGCCGGCGACCCCATCTAATAGATCTGGCGGTGACCCCGATCGACGATGGCTTTGACCGCCGGTCCCATCTTCCCGATTTTCTAACCAAAAAAAAAAAAAAAAAGGGTTGAAGGGAAGGAGGAAACTGCCGGCTCCTCCCATGCCGTGCGCTCCTCCTCCCATAACCGGTGGATCGGCGTCGGTGACCAACCAGCATGGCCGGTGAGAGGGGCACCGGCCCAAATTAGGAAAAAAAAAAAACAAAGGAAAACTCATGGGACGGTGGCTCAAGCGGCCGCACCCTTCTTCATCCTCTTCATGCCATGGCCAACGACGGGCATCTCGCTGGCGGTGGTTGGAGCTGACGGTCCGCTGGTTGGTCCTTTCACGGCGGCCGTCGAGCCAGATTTGAGGTGGAGAAGAGGCCGGTGAGCCCTCCTCTCCACTGCCCAAAGAAGCAAAAAAAAAAAAAAAAAAAAAAAAAAAAAAAACCAACCTGAGGGAGAAGATGGCCAAACGGGTTTTGGATTTTGGGATTAGACCAAAAATCCACACTCGATTTGATATTTAAGCCATTATATTATAATTTTACATTTTAATTTTTATAAATATAAAAATTATTTTTTTATCTAATAAAAATTATAGTTTAGTCCCTATAATTATAAAAATTTATTTTTGATTCAATAAAATTACATTTAACTCTTATAATATAATTTATTATGTAAAATCTTTATTTTATAATTATGCTCTTATTGAAGGTTATTATTTTATATTAGCCCTTCAAACTGATAATACTCTTTAGAAAATTTATATTTAATATTATTTTTAGCATAATATATATTTTAAACTATACGAATATATTATTGTAACTTTGGAATATGATATTATATCATATTATGATCAGTGGAATGCATGTTGTTAAGTATCCCATATTGGACTTGATCATTTTGGGCATTTAATTTTTTGTATGGATAATTTATGAATTAGCATGAATATTTATCATCAAAGTAATTTATTTATATTAATTTATAAAATTTTTTATCATTAAAAAAATATTTTCTAGTTGTGACATACAATCACCTGCCCAAAGGAGGTTATTGTGTATTTTAACTAAAAGTTATGTAGACCATTATGTCATGAGGGTATTCTGACTTTCAAGATCTGTTTGTCCAAAGAGAATAGACTTCTGAATGCTAGGATATTTCTTCTTGCAGCCTCGTGTAAAGAACTCTTATGCATATTGCATGTTTTGCCCAAAGAAGAATATATGATATAGTGTTTGGGCTCTTGTTTATGATTTATATCACTGTATGACTATATTATTTATGTACATGCTCATTATCTAATATTTTGCATTTCTATTGTTTGTTTGTATAATTTTATTTAGTGTTAATAATAACAATATCATCATTGAAGTCTTGACTGGATCAAATTATAAAAGATAGAAACAAGATATGAAATTTACTCTAGAAATTGCTGACATTGATCTAGCATTATATGAGAATAAACCTGATGATCTTAATGATCAGAGTACACCAGAACAGAAAGATAATTTTACTAAGTAAAAAAAATCTAATAGGCTTAGCTTAATTGCTATTAAGAGGTCAGTTTCTGAGCATTTTCTGAGTGGTCTGCTAGAGATCAACAATGCTAAGGAGTTGTTTGATGCTATAGGATAGAGATATCTTATCTCTAAAAATGCTGAGTCTAGATGTCTGATGAAAGAATAGACGATCATGAGATATGACAATGTTGGGGGTGCTAGAAAATATATACTAAAAATGGTACATCTCCAAACCAAACTTAAAGATCTAAAAATTGAACTGTCCGATTCTTTTCTAGTACCTCATGCTTTAAATTCCTTGCCTACTGAATTCTCTTAGATCAAAACTATCTATAATACTCCGAATAAAACTTGGAGTATTAATGAGTTGATCACTAAATGTGTTGCTGAAGAAGAGAAACTAAAGAAAGAAAAGAGTGAGATTGCCCTTCTTTCCTTCCAACCAAAATCCTATTCTGGCAAAGATTTCATGAAGAAGAAAAAAATAAACCGACTGCTCCTAAACAATCTCAGGATGCTAAAGGACATAGTAACAACCCTGGTTAGAATTATTCTATAGGGGGTCCTAAACCTGTCATTGGAAAAAGTATCAAATATTTTCACTGTAAAAAGAAAAGCCACATAAGAAGTCAATGCTACAAGTTCAAGTCTTGGTTAGAAAAAAAAAAATAAGAAGGTAAGCCTATAGCTCTTATCTGTTATGAGTCAAATATAGTTGATGTCTCTATTGATTCCTGATGGATAGATAGCGGTGCCACAACTCATGTTGTCATTTTCTTATAGGAATTTATAAACAAAATAAAATCAAGTCTGAAAGAGATCAAACTGAAAGCAGAAAAATATCTTGAAGTTGAAATAGAATACATGGGACTTGTCAAGTTGTATTTAGAGTCTGATTTTGAAATTTCTTTAGAAAACATCTTTTATGTGCCTTCTTTCAGAAGAAATTTGATTTTTATTTTTTTAGATAAGATTGATTTTGATTTTGATTTCCATGATGGAAAAGTTAATTTGATATTTAATTATCAAATTATAGATTATGATATTTTGAGTGATGGATTATATAAATTATGTTTACTTTATAATAATTTTTATGCTTTTTTGAATGTTGAGAATGTGATTACAAAATATTATAGAATCAAAAAAAGATCCTCTATATTGTGGCATAAGTGCTTAGGACACATATCTAAGGAAAGAATTGATAGATTGATTAAGGATGATATCTTACCTATCTTAGATTTTGGAGACATGGAGACTTGCATTGACTATATTAAAGATAAATTGACTAGAACTAAAAAGAAAGGGACAACTCATAGTTCAAGCCTTTTAGAAATAATTTACACTGATATTAGTGGATCTTATTCTTCTACAATATTTGGTAATAAATCTTTATCATATTTATTTATAATTTTTCTCGATATGGTTATCTTTATTTGATTAAAAAAAGTCTGATGCACTTAAAAAATTTAAAATCTTTAAAATAGAAGTTAAAAAATAATTGGCAAAGATCATCAAGATTGTGAGATCTAATTGTAGGGATGAGTATTATGGCAAACATAATGTAGCAGGATAGCATATAGATTCGTTTGTCAAATACTTACAAGATTATGGAATTGTAGCTCAATATACTATGCCTAATAGTTCTGAGCAGAATGTATGATCGAAAGGCGTAATCATATCCTTAAGAATATGATAAGGAGCATGATGAGTAGGTCAAATTTGCCAGAGTATCTATGGGATGAGGCTATTAAAACTGTCTTGTATATTCTTAATAGGGTTCCTAGTAAATCTGTACCTAAAATATCTTTTGAAATATGAACCGATAGAAAATCTACTCTGAACCATTGTCGAGTTTGGGATTGTCCTACATAAGTGAGAATATATAATCCTATAAAAAAAAAGATTGACCTTAAAAATAGTCGTTGCTATTTTATTGGATATCTAGAATATGCTAAAGGATACAAGTTCTATAGTCCTGAAAGAGGTAATAGAATTGTAGAGTCATAGACTACAAAATTTTTAGAACTTGATGTGGCTGATTTAGAATCTTTCCAAAGTATTGATGTTGAGACTATATCCATTCCTGTGACTGCACCATATAAAAATATAGTTTCTACATCAGTTGATAGAATTGATGTTCAAGGATCTAATCCTTCCGCTCCTATTATGAATTCTTAACCTATTCAGCCTATCGATAAGGTGATATTAAGGAGATCTGTCTGACAGAGGGACCCTATCATTCCTGATGATTTCTTTATCTACCTTAGAGAAAGTGATTATAACATTGGGCATATGGTTGATCCAGTGACATATCATGATGCTGTGACTAGTCCTCAATCTAATTTATAGATAAATGCTATGAAGGAAGAGATACAGTCTATGGCTAATAATAAAGTATGGGAGCTTATTAAGCCTATTAAGCATTATAAACCTATTGGACGTAAGTGGATATACAAGACTAAGAAGAATTCTAAAGGAAGGATTGAGCATTTTAAGGCTAGATTGATGGCCAAAGGATTTACTTAGAGAGAAGAAATTGATTACATTGAAACTTTCTCTCCAGTATCCACAAAATACTCCTTCAGAATCATCATATCTTTAGTGGCTCATTATGACTTGAAGCTTCATCAAATGGACGTTATGTTAGGATTTATGATTCTCTCAAGCCTTGGAAGGCCATAAGAGGAGCCAGGGTATTGGCTCTGAAAGTCTAGGATGGGTGTAAGTCCTAGGACTAGGATAGGAGTTGTCCTAGGTGAAGGCAGCATGTAGTCCTACATGAACTCGAGGTTCAGATGTGAAGACCTTGAGAGGCTTGATAGATGCTCCAAAAATTTGGGACATAAGATGAAGCAAAGGACCAAAGCCAAGGAGAAGAATCAGCCAAGATAAGGGACTGACGTACAGACGAGCTAGTTCGGATATGTAGTCGAGCCAGCTTGGACTGAGATCGAGCCGGCTTGGGGTGCAGTCAAGCCGGCTATCTCCAACAGACAGAAGACAGGGTTCGGACGAGATGCAGCTGAACTAGCTCAGTTCCTGATAGAGCTGGCTCAACGATGGCGAATAAAATTGGACGGAATTTTTTGTTTGGATCTAGGATAGGCTTTTATCCTAGGGTCTTAAGGCCTAGCCCAATAAGGTCTTAAGGGGGCTAACTCATGTATGGATTGGATTTAGATCTAGGGGATGAGAGCATGGGAGACATGGGTGTACATGGGCTCGGTGAGTACTTTCATGTATTGGATTAACCAGAAAAGTTTTTGATCTAACCTAATGGCTATGTACAAATACATAGATTGTATTAGGATTTTCATTAGTGCAAGCAATATAGATCTTTTCTTCCTTCATCTCTCCTCTCTTCTCTCTAGAGTTGCCGCCCTAAAGGGGGTGCCTTCCTCAAGCCCAAGGAAGGAGGCATCCATCACAGATCTGGATTGGTAGATCAGTGGTTTGCTATCCTTAGAGAATGTCAAAGATCTCCTCAGGTCAATGCTAAGATCAGGGACTTCCACAATAAGGTATCAGAGCTAGGTGATGCCATGGTGATGCGCCAATATTTGGTATCAGAACTTGATGGTACATGAAAGCAAAAAAAAGATCATACAGAAAGAAATCAAAAATCTACATAAGTATTCCATGATATGTCTCAAATCTACCTTTGTTATTGCTGTGGTTTGGCCAATCGGAAGCAGTGGGTTGAAGGTGGAGGTTGAGAGAATTTACGAGAAGGGTTTCTCCCTGGGTGAAAGATTTGGATGCATGATTTTCTGATTGATCTTGGTTGGAGAGATCGAGGTGTATGATGGGTGATAGGATTCTCTAGGAAGATGGGCAGTGTGGGGCTGTTTGGTGGATGAAGAGAGGTTTTCCAAGAGATAATGGTCAAAGAAAAGCTGAAGAAGTGACTATACATCCTTCGATTGCAGGAAGGCATGAGAAGTAGTCGGGGATGCATTCAGCGATTTGATCAGAGCATAGATTTTTGAAGCCTTAAAGATGATGGAGATGGATAATCCATACAGATCTAGTAGATCAGGGCTAGATGGCTAATCTTGCATCAGGTTTCTTCTGTAGGAGCACTAGGGAGAGTCACGATTCAAGTAGAAGATGGTTTGTGTACAGCAAGAGAGGACCAGATACCTATGAGGAGATAGTATTGAGATGAGGCAGGAAGCACTGGAGTGCTGCAGTAATGCTTTCCTAGAGACACGGGGTAGAGAGAGCTTGGCAGTGCAGCAACCAAGAAAGGTATCTCAGTGGAGAGTGTCAGGAGGCATCTCAGGGAGACCGGAAGTAGGTCTTAAAGAGAGTCAGGGAGTCTCAGGAGCCTTGGGATAAGATAGATGGGTCTGAGCCTAGGACATAGTTTGAGCTATAGTTCCTCCAAGCGCAACTGAAACGATGGCTAGTGTAGGGGCAGAAGAGGAGAAGTACTAGGGTAGCATTTCCTAAGATTCAGTCATTGGATTCAGAGGAGTTTGATGAGCTCCTGTATATTTTGGAGGTGCCCGCAAATTACGGAGGTATCCAAGATGGCTTCAGAGGGGTCTGTGGAGCGCGAAGGGTCCAAAAGAGTAGCGACGGTGTTCGAGGTGCAATGGTAAGCCCAGTAGTGTAGCGTTGGGTGGTTGGCCTCAAGGGACTTGGTTACATAGTTAGATTCTTCTGTGGCATCAAATGGACTTCAGTTTCAGGTGGAGCACCAAGTAGAGGTGGCTTCACCAGTGGAGATGTGACATGGGTTCAGAAAGGAGTGCAGGAGGATCAATATCCTAGCACCAACGCTGGAGATGCATAGTTCTAGGTCGGGCGGCACATGTGGAAAAGACTGGCGAAGTTTTAAGGAGACCATGTTAGGATATGCAACGAGTGTTGGTACAGGAATGCTGCGGGATCTCAAAAAAAGTTCAGGATAATTGATGCAGCTGCCAAGTAAAAGGATTCCTATAATTTTTAGGATAGTGCATAGGTGCAAGTCAAGATCTTTAGTGGTGAAGGCGGTCATCCTAAAGGTCTCCAAAGATGCACAATAGCTGAAGAAGATTGGTGGAGGCGATGTTTGCATAAGAGGCTGTCAGGGTGCGCAGCGATAGCAGGATTGTGCAAGAGAGCATTGCTAGGGTTTGTCAAGGCTTGGGGCACCAAGATGGAGATTATTTGGATTTGTGGTGCTTCCAAGCCTTGGGAGGCTACATGAGGAGTCAGGATGTTGGCTCCGAAAGTCAAGGATGGATGTGAGTCCTAAGATTAGGACAGGAGTCGTACGTCTTTGGTGAAGGCGGTATGTAGACCTGCACATACTCGAGGTTCAATTGTGAGGACCTTGAGGGGCTTGCTAGGTGCTCCAAAAATTGAGGATACAAGGTAGAACAAAGGACCAAAGCCAAAGAAAAGAATCAGTTAAGACAAGAAGATAACAAACAGGCGAGTTGGCTCGGATACGCAGTCGAGCTGATTAGGGCTAAGATCGAGCCAGCTCGAGATGTAGTCAAGCCAGCTATCTCAAGCAGATAGAAAACAGGATTCGGGCCACTACAAGAAAATAACGATTTTGCGATTGATTTTGCAATCAATTTTTTTGGTTGAAATTTATGATTGATTTTGCAACCAAAATTTTTGCGATCGATTTTGTCAACGAAAATTTGAATATAAAAGTAAATTTATAAAATATTAATTTTATAAAATTTTACAATCAATTTTCCTACCAAATTTTTTATCATAAATTTTTTGATCGAAAACTCGATCAAAAAATCTCAAATTATTTTTTTAAAATTTAAAATAATTTAAAAAAATTTTTGATCGATTTTTTGATCGAAAAATTAATTTTTTTGATCAAATTTTTGGTCATAAATTTTTTGATCAAAAAATTGATCAAAAAATCCTAAAATTATTTTTTAATTTAAAATAATTTTAAAAACTTTTTTATCAAAAAACTACTTTTTTTTATCAAATTTTTGGTCATAAATTTTTGACCAAAAAATTGATCAAAAAATCCTAAAATTATTTTTTAAAATTTAAAATAATTTAAATTTTTTTGATCAATTTTTTGGTTAAAAAATTAATTTTTTTGATCAAATTTTTTATCATAAATTTTTTGATTAAAAAATCATAAAATTACTTTTTTTAATTTAAAATAATTTATTTTTTTTTTTGACTGACTTTTTGGTTGAAAAATTAATTTTTTTGATCAAATTTTTGATCATAAATTTTTCAACCCAAAAATTAATCAAAACATCCTAAAATTATTTTTTTATTTTAAAATAATTTAAAAAAATTTTTATCAATGTTTTTATAAAAAAATTATTTTTTGATCAAATTTTTGTTTGAAAATTTTTTGATCAAAAAATTAATCAAAAATCCTAAAATTATATTTTTAATTTAAAATAATTTAAAAAAACCTTTTGACCAATTTTTGAGTCAAAAAATTCATTTTTTTGAATGAATTTTTTATCATAAATTTTTTGATCAAAAAATTAATCAAAAAATTCTAAAATTATTTTTTAGTTTAAAATAATTTAAAAATTTAGCAATTAATTTTTTGGTTGAAAAATCAATTTTTTTGACCAAACTTTCGATCATAAATATATTTTTCAATCAAATATATTTTTTTCTAAATATGATATAATTTTAAAATTTAAAGCATATCTTCATCATTCATTATCTAAATAATTATCATTAGTATATCGTCACAAAAGATTGTCTTGATCTGATAGCCCTAGCTATGTCAATCAATAAAATTTAATTTTGACCATCATGAACGATCGTATGATGATCTGATAGATAGAGATCATCGATGGATTCAAAAATTTATAATGATAATCTCAGTGATATTTATAGTATACTATCAAAATTTTACTTCAATCAGACATCATTATCATGACCAATTTAGCATGAAATGATTTATATCGTTAAATAAAAAATGAGTGATCAAAAGGTCAAACAACATCTGATTGTAAGATAATTTTTTAGATAAATGATCTTTACTACTACTTTAATCATTTGTACGGTAATGATCGTAAAATTTAAATTATATATATATGAACTATCGATGTTAAGCTGATCTTACAAAAGCACAAGTATAATTACCTAAGGACTTTAAGAATGAGTATCAAGAAACATTATTTTAGATCATTCATATATGCATGGTTTGAAATTTATAATCACCACCATACAAACAATCAAAGTACTTACAAAGATTATTTATCTTAAAATTTGTCTTATAATTGGATGCCATTTGGCCCTTTGATCACTCATTTTTTATTTAACGGTCCAAATCATTTCATGCTAAATTGACTATGATAATGATATTCAATTGAATTAAAATTATGATAGTATGCTATAAATATCATCAAAATTATCGTTGTAAATTTTTGAATCCATCGGTGATCTCTATCTATCAGATCATCATACGATCCTTCGTGGTTGTCGAAACCAAGTTTTATTGATCAACATAGCTAGGGCTACCGGATCAAGCTGATCTTTTATGACGATACTCTAATGATAATTATTTAGATAATGAACGGTAAAGATAGACTTTAAATTCTAAAATTATGCCATATTCAGAGAAAAATAAAAAAAAAATATATTTTGTTGCAAAATATATTTATGATCAAAAAATTGATTAGAAAAAAATAATTTTTTGATCAAAAAATTAGTCAAAAAAATTCTTAAATTATTTCAAATTAAAAAAAATAATTTTAAGATTTTTTTTGATTGATTTTTTGATTAAAAAATTTATGAGTGAAAATTTGATCGAAAAAAATTAATTTTCCAACCAAAAGATTGGTCAAAAAAATTTTAAATTATTTTAAGTTTAAAAAAATAATTTTAAGATTTTTTGATTAATTTTTTGATTGCAATTTTTTTTAATTTTTTATAATCAAAAAATTGATCATAAATTTAAATTTTAAAAAATTTTAATTGGCATTCTTTTTTTGGTGATTTACTTGGTTATTTTTTTAAAAAAAACTTTATAAACCCGGCGCCCCACCCCTAGCTCCGTCCCAGCCGCCCCCGACCCCCATCTTTCTCTTTCGGTGATCGCCCATGATGGGCCCCCCTCCCATCCCTAGAGACTGCCCGCAATCGCAGCTAGCCCACCGTGACGGCCCCCCTCCCCTCCCTAGCGACCGTCGGCGACGGCCTCTCCCATCGCCCACTACGATGGCCCCCCTCCTCTCCCTGATTACTGCCCGCGATCGGCCCACTGCGACTACCTCCGTGATGGCCCCCCTTCCCCTCCTGGGCGACCGCTCGCAATGGCCTTCCCTCGCCAACCCACCGCGATGGGACCCCTCCTCTCCCCGGCCTGCGATGCGCCCCTTCGGCCTCCCCTCGTTGGCCCGCCCACGACGGCCCCCCTTCCCCTTCTCCTTGCCGCCACCTACTGTCGATCTCCACCGAGGGAATTAGGGGAATAGGGGCGGATGCGAGCAGTCGGGGGACTAGGGTGGCGGTGCTGGAGAGCAGCAACGGAGCAGCAAGCCGGTCGGGGTGCAGGTGGTCAGAGGCGATGGAGCCAGGAGGCTAGCGGGGCGGTGCGGGTGGCCAAGGGGTAGGGCGGGCAGCCATGGCATAGGGTGAGTGACCAGGGCGTAGCGCGGGCAGTGCAGGTGGTCCTTGGGCTGGGTAGGCAGTCGAGGAGCGGTGCGAGTGGCCAGGAGGCAGCGCGGGCGACAGTTGAGGAGCAGTGCATCTGGCAAAAGGGCAAGGCGGGTGGTCAGGGGCAGTGCGGATGGCCCGAGGGCAGCACAAGCGGCCAATGGGTGGCTAAGGGGCAGTGCGGGGTTGGGGTGCGGGGGATCGGAGGACGGTGGCACTGGAAGATGAGAGCAGCGAGGGAGAATTCTGCTGAAGGCGCGTGGGAGGAGAACGAGGAAAAAAATAATAAATAAAATATAAAAAAATTATTTAAAAATAATAATATTTTTTTATTTTATAAAAAATAAAGTACATAAAAAATAAAAATAATATAAATTTAAAATATAAAAAAATTAGAGATTGATATTTTAAAAAATATTTTTAAAAAATTTATGATCAAATTTTTGATTGATTATTATTTAAATTTTTATTTTAATATTTTTTCATTAATTTAGTGATTGATTTTGTAATAGACCTTTATTAAAAAAAATATCTTTTAAAAAATTTATGATCAAATTTTTGATTGATTTTTATTTAAATTTTTAGTTTAATATTTTTTTTCTAATTTAGTGATCAATTTTATGATTGATTTTTGTAAAAAATATATTTTTCAAAAAAATTATGATCAAATTTTTAATTGATTCTTATTTAAATTTGTAGTTTAATATTTTTTCATTGATTTAGCAACCAATTTTGTGATCAATTTTTTTAAAAAATATTTTTCAAAAAAATTATGATCAAATTTTTGATTGATTTTTATTTAAATTTTTAGTTTAATATTTTTTGAATTAATTTAGCGATTGATTTTGCAATTAATTTTTTTAAAAAAATATTTTTTAAAAAAATTATGATCAAATTTTTGATCGATTTAAAAATTAAAAAATTATAATTTTTTTAGAAATTAGAAACTATTTTTTTTATAAATTTTTAATTTTTTGAAATTAGATTATTTATTTTTTCATATTTTTTTGGAAATTAGCAATCAATTTTTTGATTGAAAAATTGATCATAAGTTTTTAATTTTTTTTAATTTAAATAATTTTAATTACTTTTTCAATCGATAAATCGATCGCTAGATTTTGTGATTGAAAAAATTGATCAAAAAATATTTTCAACCAGTCCTTTTATGATCAAAAATTTTTGATTGTAAAATCGATCGCTAAATTATTAGCAATCGATTTTTAGTTTTTAGCGATCGATTTTTTGATCGCTAAAATCCTATTTTCTTGTAGTAGGTGAGATGCGGTCGAGCCAGCTCGGCTTCTGACAAAGTCGGCTCGACGGTGGCAAATTGAACTAAACGAAATTTTTTGTTTGAGTCTAGGATAGGCTTTTATCCTAGGGTCTTAAAACTTGGTCCAATAAGGTCTTAAGGGGGCTAACTCATGTATGGATCGAATTTAGATCCAGGAGATGAAAGCATCAGAGACATGGATGTACATGGACTCGATGAGTGCTTTTATATATTGGGTTAGTAAGAAAGTTTTTGGTCTGGCCTAATAACTATGTATAAATACATAGATTGTATTAGAATTTTTATTGGTGTAAGCAATATAGATCTTTTCTTCCTCAATCTCTCTTCTCTCTTCTCTCTAGAGTTACCATCCCAAGGGGGTGCCTCCCTCAAGCCCAAGGAGGGAGGCACCCCATCATAGATCTAGATTGGTAGATCGGTAGTTTATTGCTCTTAGAAAATGGATCTTCTCAGATCCATGCTAAAGAATAGGGGCTTCCGCAACATGATATCAGAGCTAGATGATGCCATGGTGATGCGCCAACATGTTAAAACTAATTTTCTAAATGATAATCTTAGTGATGAAGTATATATGAAATAGCCTAAGGATTTTTAGAAAAGTAGGAGAGAACATTTAGTCTGCAGATTGAAGAAGTCCATCTATAGCTTGAAACAAGCATCTAAACAATGGTATTTAAAATTTGATGAGATGATAACCTCTCTTGGTTTTGAAGAAAATAAGATTGATTAGTGCATCTATCTCAAGATCAGTGAGAGCAAGTTTATCTTTTTTGTCCTATATATTGATGATATCTTACTTGCCAGTAGTGATTATGGTTTGCTCAATTAGATTAAACAAATGTTATCTAAGACTTTTAATATGAAAGATCTTGGAGAGGTAACTTTTATTCTAAGTATTGAAATTCATAGGGATAGATCATGTTATCTATTGGGTTTGTCATAAAAGACATATATTAATAGGATTCTTGAAAGATTTAATATGTAGAATTGCAAATCATGTGATATGTCTGTTGCTAAAGATGGTAAATTCAGTAAAGATCAATGCCCCAAGAATGAGCTTGAGAAAGATCAAATGAAAAATATCTCTTATGCTAGTGTTATAGGGAGTCTGATGTGTGCTCAGATTTACACCAAATCTGACATTATCTTTATAGTGAGAGTTCTTGATAGATATCTATCGAATCCAGATTTTCAAAATTGGATTATAGCGAAAAGAGTAATGAAATATTTACAAAAAATCAAGGACTATATGCTTGTGTATAGAAGAACTGATGATTTACAGTTGTTAGGACATTCGCATTTAGACCTTACTGGATGCCCTAACGATTTGAAATCAATCTCAAGATATATTTTTATGTTGGCTGGTGGTGCAGTATCCTAAAAGAGTGTTAAACAGACCACAACAGCTTTTTCTACTATGCAAGCTAAGTTTATTGCCTGTTATGCAGCTGCTATTCAAGCTGTTTGGCTGAGAAATTTTATTGCAAAACTTTAGATTATTGATTCTATCTTCCGACCACTGACAATCTATTGTGATAATAGTGCTATTGTATTTTTTACAAAGAATAATAAATCCTCCAGTGGATCTAAACATTTAGAGCTGAAGTACCTGACAGTAGAGATCTTGTAAAGAAAGGAAACATAACTATTAAGTATATAGATATAGAGTTAATGTTGGCTGATCCTCTGACTAAAGATTTGAGGCCCATATGCTTTACAAAGCATGTTGAAAATATGAGCATACTAAGTTCTTTTGATGTACTTGGTTAGTAGAAGTGACTTTATATTTATATTTTATTATTATTTTTTGTTATAGATCTTTTACATCTCATGCACTTTTGATGTACATTGTTAGCATGATAAATTAATGATACATTTATTTTAATTATTTTATTTATGTGTACATATTTATTTTCGTATACTTGGAGATATCTCTTATTTATGTACTTGTTATATAAAATATGTGACCAAATGTCGAGTCTCAGATATATTGTGTTGCCTCGTCATTAACACCATATTGAGTATGTGAGGCAGAATAGCTTATTATTGAAGTCATTAAAATTTTTCTTCCTTATTTTATACCCAAGCATGTTGAAGAGAAATTAGAGGACTAATAATAAAAATAGCATATATTTGGATCACTTTTGGATGCTATTTTTTTGCTACACTACCACACCAAAACTCATGTCGATAGTGTTAGTTATGTTTGTAACCATAGATATGTCTTGTGTCAAATAAAAGATGCAATTACTCTCATGATTCAACATAATTAATACTATTAGACCGAGTCAATTCTGTAGTGTTATCTATGGATCATATATTTTTCAAAATTATGGTCACGTACTGATTTTCTGTTATTCAGTCTGAGAGTTATTTTTAAAAAAAATAAAATATTTTAAAATTCTAAAATCTTAATTAATATTATCTAAGTAAAAGAATGTGAGAATTTTTTCTAATTATGGACTATCATTAATTAATTATTTTATTTTAATTTACTAAAAATAGACTAATTATATGATCTAGATTGATAGACATGTATGTAAGTCCAATATTATTTATGATCCTTTTGTTGTGGACTAGATGCACCTTATACTGGGTTGGTGTGGTTAGGATGGCACAGTATAGGCTTTGGCCCAACATGAGCCCATGATGGATGGACCTGTTAGAATTTTATTTTATTTGGCTAGGTCCCCTATCCACTTTCTATATATATACTGTGAGACTAGTTCTCAGGCTTGCCCCAACGAATAGCCGCCTGTTAAGAGAAAGCTGGTAGAGAAGGATCTGGTTCATAATGTTCGTCTGAGTGTCCACTGCTACTATTCTTGATAAATCAATAGCAAATACAGGTATGCATTTATCTTTTGTATTCTAATCTTCTACATAGATTCATGAAAATCTTCTACAGTATTTATAAGAAGTCTAGATGAGAGAGGTATTGAAAGTTGTTGGGGGCAAACCCACACCTGCAGAAGTCCAATAAGATGCCAAGTCTTGGGGTGATCTTGTCCGACAATGATAACCATGGCTAACTTCGGCCAGTGAAGATTTTTCACTTAGCGCCAAGATTGTAGACCTCCAACTTGGACTTGTTGGCCGACCTTCCGCATTTTGATTGCCAACATTCTTAGATAACTCCAAAATCTATAAGATTTTATGGATTTTACCTGGACGAGCTTGAACGGTGATGGCAGTCTTCTAAAGCAATCGAGTGTTCGAACCTGACACAATCTGGCTTGATGATAGAGCCTCTTTCTGGATGAACTTTGGCAACCTATGAAGAGTAGAGAACCTCTAAATTCTCATATCGAGAATTTTGAATATGCAGGCAAAAGGGCCCTATCCCCTCTTTTTTTGGGGGGGGGTGGTCTCGCGGACCTTTACTCTATTCCTCCATCAGGATGAGGTCATCCTCCTATTCCTGGTGAGGTAGGTTTTTACTTCTATCAGATCGAGATCTTCCTCCTGTATTCGGCAATCGAAGGTCCTTATTCGTGTCAGGACGAGGTCTTTCTCCCATCTTGGGTGTCAGGATGAGGTTCTTCTCTTGTTTCTGATATGGTTAGTATTCGCTTATGTTAGGATGAGATTTTTCTTCTATTCCTAACAAGACAGTAGAGGCACAAAAGAACCGTTGGAAGGGCCTCTCCCCTCATCCCGTTTTAGACAACGGGGTCTTCATCTTGCTCAAGTTAGGACAAGATTCTCCTTCTATTCCTAACAAGATAGTAGGGGCACAGAAGGACTGTTAGAAGGGCCTCTCCCCTCATCCCATCTTAGACAATGGGGTCTTCGTCTTGCTCAAGTTAGAATGAGATTCTTCTCTTATTCCTAATGAGGTTGTGGAGGTACAAAAGGGCCATTGGAAGGGCCTCTTCCCTCCTCTCGACTTAAATAACTGAAAGTCTTCATCTTGCTCAAGTTAGGACGAGGTTCTCCTTCTTTTCCTAATGAGGCTGTGGGGGCACAAAAGGGCCATTGGAAGGGCCTCTCTCCTCCTCTCGACTTAAATAACTGGAGGTCTTCATCTTGCTCAAGTTAGGATGAGGTTCTCCTCCTATTTCTAACGAGACTGTGGGGGCACAAAAGGACCGTTGGAAGGACCTCTCCCCCCTCCTCTCGATTTAAATAACTAGAGGTCTTCTTTTTTGTTTAAAAATGAAGTTCGGTTGAGTTGTTTTCTGCCATTTTATAATTTTGCACCAAAAGATAGAGACATTGAAAGGATAAAATTTTATTAAGGTAAGATTACTGGTAATACATTCACAAGTTCTTCGAATTTCAGGGTCGTGGGAGTGTTGTCCCTCCAAGCTTCTTCAAGTAATAAGTTTCAGGCCGAACGACCTCCTTGACTTCATATGGGCCTTTCCAATTCGGAGTGAGCTTTTCTTGGTTCTGAGATTACAAAACAGTCGCTCGTCGAAGTACCAGATCTTCCATTTTAAATACTTTGCCTCTGACCCTTGAGTTATAGTATCAAGCTACTTTCTGCCTGTAAGCCGCCATCTAAACTCGAGCTTCTTCCCTTTTTTCTTTCAATAAGTCGAGGTTAGCCCTAAGATCTTGTGAGTTCTGCTGCTCATTAAATACCACAACTCATGCTGATGGAAATTCAAGCTCTATTGGGATGATAGCTTTTATCCCGAAGGCCAAGACGAATGGAGTCTCCCTAGTTGACAATCTTTGAATAGTTTGGTATGCCCAGAGTACATGATAGAGTTCATTTACTCAAGTTCTTTTTGCCTTCTTAAGTCTTGCTTTGATTTCTTACAGAAGGATTTTGTTGGTTACCTCGGCCTTGTCGTTTGCCTACAGATGAGCCACTGATATAA
Organism: Cocos nucifera; assembly: GCA_006176705.1. NCBI lineage: Eukaryota > Viridiplantae > Streptophyta > Magnoliopsida > Arecales > Arecaceae > Cocos > Cocos nucifera. Next base: position 312,982 of record QRFJ01000643.1, on the reverse strand, counting down.
AATTATGAGAGATATTCAAGTCTTCACAGAACTCAGCGAATTTTACTCCAGCAAACTATCACCCATTATCTATTATGAGGATCCGAGGTAAGCCAAACCTATAAATAATGGACTTTCAAATAAAGTTCCATACTTTAGCTTCAACAATCTTTGCCAGGGGTTTAGCTTTGACCCACTTTGTGAAGTAATCAATTGCCACCAGGAGAAATTTTTACTATCCAGATGCCATGAAAAAGGATCCGAGTATGTCCATTCCCCACTGTGTAAATGGCCATGGAGCACTCAAGAGGGTAAGCTCAGATGCCGGTTGTCTTTGAATATTTATATTTCTTTGATATTGATTACACTTTCTGACATACTCTATAGAATCATAGTACATTATCGACCAATAGTAGCCCTGTCGAAGTAGTTTGTGAGATAAGAATCGAGCTCCCAAATGACTTCCGTAGATTCCTTCATGCACTTTCCATAATGCAAAATCAGCTTTGGAAGGTCGAAGACATTTTAAGAGTGGTAGTGAATATGACCTTTTGTATAATTTATCTTCGTAGAGAATATATTGGGAGGCCTGATTTCTTAATTTTTGAGCTTCTTTTGGGTCATGAGATGGAACTTCATCTTTAAGGTAAGTGACTAGTGGATCAATCCAGCTTGACTCATTCTCAACCTGCATCATAGACTACGGTTCTTCCAAACTCAGGTATTTCAGAACTTTGAAGAAGATTTTCTTAGGCAGTTCGGCTGGAGCTAGTGTGGCCAATTTAGAGAGAAGGGTGGCTCTGATATTTTCTGCTCTCAAAATCTGTTGAATGCTGAAACTTTTGAAGGTCAGAGTCAAATTCTTCACTTTCTTGAGATACTTTATCATACTTTCCTCCCAAGCTTCATAACTGCCACTAACTTGTCTGACTATCAGTTGAAAATCACTGTATACTTAGAGTCGTTCTGCTTCTAATTTCTTGGCTATCCTTAATCTAGCTATCGAAGCTTCATATTTGGTCTCATTGTTTGTTGCAGGAAATTCGAAGTGTAGCACATATTCAATGATGACTCCTTCCGAGTTCACCAAGATTAATTCAGCACTTGCGCCTGAAGCATTGGATGAGCCATCCATATACAAAGCCCAGAGGCCTTTAGGAAGGTCATCCTTTTCTTCAGAGGAGCTTGACTGTAACCATGGAATGCCAACTTCATTCTGTTCAAGTTTAGCCTCATCCGGGATAGTGCATTCCACTATGAAATCTACTAGTATTTGAGCTTTGATTGACAGCCGAGACTGAAAGTTAATGTCAAATTCTGTAAGTTCAATTATCTATTTTGTGATTCTTCTAGAGGTATCCATTTGATGAAGAACTATCTTGATTGGTTGATCGGTGAGGAAAATTATGGTGTGCTCTTGGAAATAAGGTCAAAGTCTCCATACTGCAATCAGTAGAGTATAAGTTAGTTTTTCTAGCTTCGTGTACCTGATCTCGGCATCCCTCAAAATTTAACTTATGTAGTAGATTGACCGATGCACTCTTATCTCTTCCTTAACTAGGACAGTCGCAAGGGCCGCTGGAGAGACCGCCAAGTATAAAAATAATCCTTCTCTAGGTTCGGACTTGGCTAATAACAGAGGCGAGCCGAGATAGCTTTTGAGTTCTTCGAATGCTTGCTGATATTCAATGTTTCAGCAGAGGTTTCTTAGCTGTTTGAGAACTTGAAAGAAAGGCATACACCTCTTGGCTGACCTTGAGACGAAATGGTTTAGGGCTGCCACCTTTTCTGTTAGGTGCTAAATTTTTTTTATTAATTTTGGAGTAGTCATCTCTTGAATGACCTAAATCTTCTCTAGATTTGCCTCAATTCTATGCCTCGACACCATGAACCCTAAGAACTTTCTCGAAGTCACACCAAAGGTACACTTGATCGGGTTCAATTTTATCTTGTATCTTCATAGGGCACTGAAGATCTCCTCAAGATCAACTATGTGATTTGATGAAGCTCGGCTCTTGACAAGCATGTCATCTATATATCCATGTTGTGATCGACTTATACCTTGAAGATCTTATCAACCAAGTGCTGGTATATTACTCCTATATTTTTTAGCCCAAAAAGTATGATCCTGTAATAATAGAGACCACGATCGGTAAAAAAATCAATTTTTTCTTCATCCTTTGGTGCCATCTGGATTTGGTTGTATCCAGAGAAGGCATCCATGAAAGTGAGGAGATCATGGCCCGAGGTCGCATCCACTAGTTAATCAATTCTGGGTAGAAGATAGCTATCTTTAGGATAGGCCTTGTTCAATTTTTTAAAGTCTATGCACATCCTCCACTTACCAGCCCTCTTGACAAGGACCACATTAGAAACCCAATTCGGATAGAAGACTTCTCGGATGAATCCGATCTTGAGTAGCTTGTCGACTTCTTCTGTAATTATCTTCTATCTCTTTAGGGCATGGCTACATATCTTTTCTTTCACTAGTTAATATTTAGGATCAACAGCCAGACGATGCTCCATAACTTTGGCATCAATTTCTGGCATATTTATGGGGATCCAAGCAAAAAAATCCGCATTTCTCCATAAGAATTCGACGAGTTGCTCTCGCACCTCCTCTCTTAGATTGAAATCGATCTGCACTGTGTGATCCTTATTTCCATCATTCAAATAGACTGAGATAAGGTCCTCCATGGGTTCTCCCCATTCTTCTATAGGATCATCCCGAACGTCCAACCCATCAACTGAACAAGGGTCAAACTGCTCACCCCTTTGCAGGGCAATTGAGTAGCAATATCTCATCGAAGCTTGGTCTCCTCTAACTTCTCCGATCCCATAATTTATTGAAAATTTTATCTTTAAATAGTAGGTCGACACTACTGCCCAAAGTGCATTTAAGCCAGATCGATCAAGAATTGCATTATAAGCGGATGAAGCTCTTACTACTAAAAAATTCACTTGCACCCTGGACTGCCTCGAATATCATCCTATAGCCACAATTAAAGTTATCACACTTTCAACTAGCACCGCATCACTAGTGAAGCTGACCAATGAAGAATTCATTGGTCCAAGTTGGTTATTAAGTATGGACATTTTGGAGAAAGCATCATAAAATAAGACATCGATCAAACTTTTATTATCCATAAGAATATGGCGTACATGATAATCTGCTATATTTAAAGTTATTACAATCACGTCATTGTGCAGAAACTGAATTTCTTACGTATTTTCTTCAGTGAAAGTAATGGGCTCCTCACTTCTCCACCTTTTAGTCGGTCGCTCGGATCTATCGGCCTCCTCTCACCAAAGTCTCCTAGAGATGGTATTGATGATGTCGAGGGGTGGTCGATCTTTTTGTTGCTTCTTCCTCCTTGGTGGTTCTAGTTATAGCAGTATCCTCGATCGATCTTCTCTGATCTCAGGTCGACATCGCAGAAATCGACCAAGTTGGCCTCGTATGATGAGCTTCTCGATCTCGTCTTGGAGCTGAATGCATTCTTCAATATCGTAACCATGGTCACGATGGTATAGACAGTACTTATTAGGATTGCACTTGCTATGATGAATGCGCATCCTTTCCGACCTCGACAGCTGCTTCTTGATTTTCATCAGCACTTGAGTCTGTGGAGTATTGAGGAGAGCGTAGTTGTAGAACCTTCTAGAGAGAGAGCCCCTTCCCTTTCGTACCCTTCCATCAGGGCTTCTTTAACGATGAGCTCAAGGAGAAGTTCAAACTTGCTTGCACTTAGGAGGAGTCTGAGAGCACGATCGAACTTCACTCAGCTTCTCTTCAACTACGGACTTGCTAGACTCGCCTGCCTGCCGCTCTCTTATAGCTTCCTCGTCCTTCAGTTTGAAGGCTTCTTCAGCTCGAGCATAGCCTTCAGGTCGAGCTAGCAGGTCAGCAAAATCCTGGGGATACTTCTTCTCCAAGTATAATAGTAGATCATTCTTCTAGAGGCCATCCTTTAGTGTAGCCATGGCAACAGATTGGTCTAAATTTTGGAGCTTCAATGCAGCGGCATTGAAGCAGTTGACATAAGCTCGGATGGACTCTCCTTTCTACTACTTGATGTTGATGAGGGAGTTCGAGCCTCGCCTTGGACATTGACTGCTGATAAAATGAGCCACAAGTTGATGGCTCGTTTGATCGAAGGAGAAGATCGTACCCAACTTCAGCATCGAGTATCAGTTTCTCGCTGCTTTCTTTAGAATAGATGAGAAAGCTCGACACAAGATGGCATCTGGTGTGCCATGGAGTAGCATCATAGTCCGAAAGGCCTCCAGATGGTCAATTGGATCAGTGGTCCAGTTGTAGCTCTCAAATTGAGAGAGTTTGAAGTTTGATGGGATCAACTCTTGCATGATTCTCTGAAAGAAAGGAAGGTCAGTGCAGATGTTATCATGGTTAGCTGGAGCAGCATGGTAGAGCTCTTCAATCCATCGATCCATTTTCTAAAGTTTTCAATCAAGGGCTTCATCTCGATCGTGGATCTTGAAAGATTTTTAGTTATAGATGGAAAATATTTCCTTCGAAGAAGAATCATGATTCGAGCAGGAGTCTTCTGCCTTTCATTTTTCCTTTTCAGTAGTATCAAGCCTGTTGACCCAAGTATGCCTTCTTGGGATTGGTTCTTGACATTCCGATGGAAGGTTTTTCGGTCAAACTACTGTCGAAAATTACTGCATGGCCTGTATCATTTCGGTGAGACTCCAAACCTACTACATCAGCAGATTGAACTGCTTTATATCCACCATTATCGTCGGTGGAGGAGGTTGCAATGCCAGTGATAGTGTTGAAGCAAGTGGATTTGGCTTAGATCTGATGGCAGAGATGATGGATTTTCGAGTGGTCATCTTCTTTAGAGGCATTTTTAAGATTGAAGGAGAGAGTGGAGATGAACCTTGAAGAAGAAAACACACAGAATCAACTGAGCACTTCTTTTAGAACAATGGCTCAGGATCCTTTCTCTAGTGCCAATCCTATTGGTGCAGAATCTGGTTGATGCCAGATCGAGCTGAATTTGAAAATGAAGAGGTCACCGTCGGTGATCTACGAAAATAAAATTTCGTTCAAAGTCGGAAGTGGTGGCTCCAATAGGACCCTCCGATGATCAAGTCAGCTCTTCTGGCCAATAGAAATAGAGTGCTTAGAAAATTGAGTAGAGTAATGAGAAGGAGAATGAGAGCCTAGAGAAAATATATCTGAAGGATCCCTTTTATAGACGAAGCTCATAACAAACTGATGGTGATAGCCATAACTACCTGATAGTGGACCGTTCAGATCACGTGGAGTTTATGCCCCTACTATCTTCTTAGGAATAAAAAAAAAATCTCATCCTAACTTGAGCAAGATGAAGACCCCATTATCTAAGATGAGATGAGGAGAGAAGCCCTTCCAATGGCCCTTCTGTGCCCCTACTATCCTGTTAGGAATAAAAGAAGAACCTCATCTTAACTTGAGCAAGACGAAGGTCCTGTTGTCTAAGATGGGATGAGGGAAGAGGCCCTTCCAATGGCCCTTCAATGCCCCTACTGTCCTGTTAGAAACAAGAGAAGAACCTCATCCTAACTTGAGCAAGACGAAAATTCCATTGTCTAAGACAGAATGAGGGGAGAGGCCCTTCCAATGATCCTTCTATGCCCCTACCATCCTGTTAGGAATAGGAGGAGAACCTTGATCTAACATAAGCAAATACTAACCATGTCAGAAATAAGAGAAGAACCTCATCCTGACACCCAAGATGGGAGAAAGACCTCATCCCTACATGAAGGAAAACCTCCAGTTGCCTAAAATAGGAAGAAGGCATTTTTCGATAATCATTCTGATGAAAGATAAAGCGAAGAAAATAAAGAAGTCGACAAGCCACAAATCTACACCAAGTGAAAAAGACAATCAAAGAAAACATTGTTTTATCGAAGTCAAGGTCCATTACAAGACAAAGGTCCGTTAGACCATTTATGAAAAGAGAAGAAAGAGAAAGAAGAGAAGGAAGGAAGGCAGAGTTACTGACAAACATTCAACCCATATAGAGTGAAAGTGATAAAAGATATCATTTTATTAAAATCAAAGATGGGTACAAAATAAAGGTCTGCGAGACCAGTTATAAAGGTAAGAAAGGAAAAAGTTGAAGTTCTAAGAGGGATCTGATCCCTCGGCCTTTGGACTACTAGCCATCACCAAGGATTCTTTCAGGATGATGATCTCTTCCTCGAGCTTCTTTCTTCTTATCAAGTTATCATGGAACATCCCGTCAGCCCTTTGGTAGTTTTCTTCTGATGCTCGCAGTCTTTTTCTCAGAACCTTAGATTCAGCCTCGACATCTTTAACGGCTTGCTGTTCGCAAACCAATTGAAGCCTCAATCGCTGAATTTCGACTTTCTCAATCCCAATTGATTCTAAAAGTTCACTCATGATTTTCTTCAAGGAGGAAATCTCTTCCGACTCCCTACTTATACCAGATCGATAATTGTCGGTGAGCTGCTGTTGAAGCCGAGCCACCTGCTATTAGTAGCTCAGAGCTATTACTCAAGCTTAGATATTCTCCCATACCAGCCCAACCGATAGGTCTCATAGGCAGACTCAACATTAAACAGCTGCTTCTAGAGTGCAGAGAACCTCTAAGACCAATCCCATGCATACCGAACTTTGTCGAAAGACCATGGTGAACTTTCCTCCAACAATTGAATTTTCTCTTTTACCACCTTGAGCTCAACTTCGAGGGAGCTAACCTTTGCAGTTAATGCCCAAGACTTATCACTAACATTTTTCCTAGGCTCGATCAGCTCTTTCTTGAAATTATCTTTCTTAACATTGAAGCTTACGAAATCTTTCATGTATAGCTTGTGGAGGCAAGTGACCTCAATCGTCACCTCTGAAGTAGTCTTTCTAGATCTCTGAAGTTTGTCTTCCATCTTCTTCAACTTTTTCTTTAGGTGATAAATCTTCCTCTTTAAACTTTTGATTATGGATTTTAGAGGGATACCTTGAGATAGTGGCTTGGCATCATTTGGAGATGACTAGCCTTGACTATGATCATTGGAAGGATTCTGAACAACATCCACTACAACACAAGTGTAAAAAAAAAAGTTCAATTTCATTTTTCAAAACATCTAGCATACATCAAAAAAAAAGAAAAAGAGAAAAGTACAAGTCGATAAAAAATTTTAGACCTTGACTAGTACAGGAGCGGGTGAGGTCGGTATATCCTTGGCAACCTCGGGCTCAGGAATGGACTCAAAAGCTTCAGCTGTAGGTTCAGGAGCACTCAGGGTAGGTTCGATGATGGGAGAAGCAGCACCAGTGTTGGAGGAACCTGCTTCCTCACGGGGTTCATCTGTTAGAAGGTCGAGGTCCACCTCAAGAAAGTTCTTTGCAACCCTCCTCATGCATATCTCGAATCTCTTTAAGAAAGCTTCCTAGGTGAAAGCAATCTTAATGTCCTCCATTGCTTTGGAGGACTTGAAGATCTCAACAGCCCACTCCCTCTCGGCACTAACCTCCTCTTCAGCCTTCCTCCTCTTGTCCATAGAAAGGGTCAAGGCTGCCCTTAACCCCACAGAAGCTTTCTCTTCTTTCTGCAGTGCCTTCCGAAGGTGCTCGACTTCTACAGTCTGTATCTCCGAGGCCACCTTCAAATGGTCAACCTCGGCCCGAACCCTTTCATTCTCCGCCTATGCCTCCTGAAGGGATTTGGAAGCCTTGGCCTGGTGGAGATCGACTATCTTCAAATGGGCAAACAAGTAATGCCCTAGCTGTGAGACAGAAACAAATTAAGTCAGAACTCCGAAAGTGCATCCCACATTCGATCAAGTTCGAAAAAGTTGGTTACCTCAAGGAAGGTAGCGAAGGACTTGTCGAACCTCACCACATTCTCCATCTAAACTATCTTATCAATGATGTATGGAAGGATGCCGCCCCTCATCAGAGATTGAATGACCTTCCGATCGTACAAAGAAGCTTGATCCTGGCCGGAGCCTTCACCACTTGAGTTTTTGGTCATCCTCCTTATCTTCTTTTTGACGACCTTCTTCTTCTCCTTTTTCTTCTCAATGACCTCACCTTGATCAAGAGGTGTAGGAATGGCATCCTCATTAGGCAAGATCGGGCTCGGTACTATCGTGGTAGTTTCTGGGGTGGGCGCAGCCTAGATCGACACGATTGGGATTGGCTCTTCTATCAAAAATGCGCGCTTTTCCTACATGGATCAGCGTGACTGTCGGTGATTAGCCAAGCAACAAGAAAGTACTTCTCAGAGATTAATGCAGAAGTACGATCAAATAGTTCAAGAAATAGAGAAGAAGAGAGAAAAAAATTTTCGAAAGAAAAGAGCTTTTATTCAGTATGTTTCAGCACTCTATTAAACCTTGACCTGTTTTCAGTATATATACTTTACAAAGAGTCAAACCTAAGCTCATAGAAAAACTTTTCAAATCCAAATAACCCATGTACACAAAATAATAATATACAAAAACTGAGCCGGCCTAGTTTCAAACTGAGCCATCTAACCTGCGATTGGATCACCAATCCAGTTGTGTACCGTGCCAACAGTCCAAAAATATTGCTTTTTGAAATTGAGCTGATCCAGTTGTGTACCATATCAATAGCCCAAAAATGCTGCTTTCTATCTAAATTTTTCTCTGAGACCTAGCTGACCTAGTTCTGGACTAAGCCAGCCCAGTTTCCAACTTAGCCAGCTCAGTTTCAGAGTGAGCCGGCTCAGTTTCTGAACTTTGCTAGGAGAGCTGATTTCTCTTTTGGTTTGCTCTTATCTTTCCATGATCTATCTTCTTATATTTCTAAGACTTGAGAGTGCCACTTTTGAGCTCATATTCTCCACCTTGGTGCTTCCAAGTTCTTGTAAATTCATCTATTCTCAACAGATCCATCCATGCCACACATCTCTAAAAGCTATCACTGGGGAGTACCTTCATGAGTGCATCAGACTGATTCTTTTTGGTATGGATCTTCATCAGTTTCACTTCATCTTCCTCCATCAACTCTCTGATTCTATGTTACCTCACATCTATATGCTTTGTGCATGCATGATAGACTAGGTTCTGTGCCAATAGCAGAGCACTCTGATTATCACTGAATAGTGTAATCTTGCTCTGCTCCCCCCCAACTCATCAATTAAGCTCCTAAGCCAAAGGGCTTCCTTTTCAGCCTCCGTTATCCCAATGTACGCAACCTCTATGGTAGACAAGGCCATGATTGGTTGAAGGTATACGCAGAAGAGGTATCCAGTAGTAGACCTCCTTATATCAATATCACCAGCATAATTTGCATCAACAAATCCTTCCAGAGGATCTAAACCTTCACACATCTTCACAGATTATTCTCCAAATCCTCTCGACTATCCACCAAACACCAAACCATAATCCCTTATTCCATGCAGATGTCTTAATATTCATTTCAATGCTTTCTAGTGTTTCTTCCCAGGGTTAGCCATGTATCTACTAACCGTGCTCACTACATGTGCTATATCTGATCTACAGCACATCATAGTGTACATCACACTACCTACAACATTTGCATAAAGGACTTGTTCCATGTACTCTTTCTCCTCTTCTGACTGGGGGCTCTGTAACTTGGAGAGAGACATATGGTTCGATAATGGCATCTCTATAGGTTTGGCCTTCTCCTTCCAAAACCTCTTCAGAACCTTCTGGATATACTTTTCTTATGATAAATGGAGTACTCCTTTGCATCTATCTCTGTAAATTTTTATTCCAAGAATTTTCTCAACTGGACCCAAATCCTTCATCTCAAACTTAGATGATAATGCCCTTTTCAACCTTTTCACATCATCCATGCTTCTACTGGCTATAAGCATATCATCTACATACAATAATAGGTACAGGACATCCTCCTCATCTATATTCTTGACGTAGACACAACAATCATGTTCATATCTGCTGAAACCCAGGCTCAAGATAAAGCTATCAAACCTTCGATATCACTGATGAGGGGATTATTTCAAGCCATACAAAGACTTTCTGAGTAAACACATCTTTTCTTCCTATCCTATCTTCATGAAACCATCTGGCTGCTTCATGTAGATTCTTTCCTCCAAAATCTCATAAAGGAAGGCCGTCTTCATGTCCATCTATCCAAATTTTATGTTATGCTGTGTCATCAGTGACAACAAAACTCGAATAGATGTATGACGCACCATAAGAGAAAAAATTTTTATGTAGTCAATTTTTTTTCTTTGTGAGTATTTCTTTGCTACCAGCCTTGCTTTGAATCTGACTCCACCTTTTTCTGAAGGTGCTTCTTTCTTTGTGAATATCCACTTTGAGCCAATAGGTCGAGCACCCTCTGAAAGATCCACCAGCTGCCATATCCAATTCTTCTCAAGTGATTCCATCTCCTCTATCATGGCCTGTATCCATGAATCATGATCCTCACTCTCCATAATCTCTGCATAATTTTTTGAATCTCCATTAGCAGTGATGAGTGCATAGGAGATAACCTCATCAATGCCATATCTGATTGATCTCCTAATAGTATGCTGGGGCTTGTGCAAAGTCACTCCCACTGGCACATCTCTGTCTGATGTCTGTGGCTGCTCCTGCACATCTATCTGAACTGTCGGCCCTCCATGTTGATTTTCAATCTGAGATAATACTTTTCTGTCCAGCTCCACCTTAACAGGAACACTCCTATAAGTGGATGTAACCTGCATGCCATCATTCTTTGATTGGCCACCACTGTTCAACTCTATTTCCTCAGTTCCATCTATCCCAGACCTCCTTAAGATGCTCTTCTCATCAAAGATAATATTTCTACTGATCACTGACTTCTGTGCCTGAGAGTACCATAGCAGGTACCCCTTGACTTTTTGTGGATACCCAATGAATGTCATCTTTTGAGATTTTAGATCCAATTTGCTCTTCTCAATTTTCTCTACATGTGCATAGGTTGTGCAACCAAAGACTTTCAGATGGCTAAGCTCTACTTTTTTCTCACTCCAAACCTCCTCTGAAATACCTCCATTCAGCTTATAATGAGGAGACCTATTCACAAGAAAATAAGAAAAGTTAGAGCATCATCCCGAAAGAACTTTAGGAGTGATGTCTGCAGCCTCAAACTTCATGCCTTCTCGATCAGTATTCGATTCATTTTTTCCATGACACCATTCTGTTGGAAAGTCATCTTCACCATGTAATGGAGTTTGATATCATTTTTCTCACAGTACCTCCTGAACTCCAAGCTAGTATACTTTCCTCCATTGTCCGACCTCAGATACTTCACCTATCTTCCTAACTCCTTCTCTACTTCAACTCTCCAGGCTCTGAATCGGGCAAACATCTCTGATTTTTTTCTAATCAGATAAATTCATACCTTTCTTGACAAATCATCAATAAAAGTGATAAAGTATTTTTCCCCATCTCTCGTTGATACAGGAGCTGATCCCTACACATTCGAGTGCACGCTTGGTACTTCTAGCAAACTTCATCCTATGCTGTTTGTCAAAGATGCACGGCTCATAAAGATCTATGCCCTCCTTCTTCAAGGCTAGGATCATAGCTCTTCTGCTTAGTTCAGTGAGCCCATGATCACTCATATGATCCATCCGATAGTATCACAGCTGATATAAAATCTGCTCCTTCTATGCTGCTGCTAGCACCTCTGCACTATCATTTATCATTGAGCCTTCCATTCTATAAAGATTATTGCTTAGTCTTCTACCTCTCATCACCACTAAAGCTTTCTTAGAAATTTTCAGACATTCACTCCAAGCCTGGATACTAAAAGCATAACCCTACTCCTCCAAGTAGCCCAAAGAAATCAAATTCTTTTTCAACTCTGGTACATGTCTAATATTTGATAATGTACGAATGATCTCATCGTACATCCTCATCTTGATAGAGCCAATTCCAGCTATTTTGCATGGATGATCATCTCCAAGGTTGACACTTTCACCATCGACCTTCTGGTAGGTAGCAAACCACTCCTGATGAGAAGTATAGTGGTGTGAACATGCTGAATCCAATATTCATATAGTATCATACTCTATGGATCCATCTAATACAACTAGCAGGTCTTCTCCATTGCTCATAGAAGTTGTATCATCTCCCTTGCTAGTCTTTTCTTTTTCTAATCTCAAAAAGGGATAATCTCTCCTCAGGTGTCTAGGCTGATGATATTTATAACATTTCAATATCATCTTCCTCTAATCGTGAGACTTTGACCTGCCCTTAGATTTTCCTCTGGTCTTCTCCTTTGATCTTTTCTGTCTTTTGTTCACAGCCAAGATCTCAGACTTAGGATCTCCCTTGCAGATCCTTTTTCTTTGCTTATTTGATCTGAGCACACCAACAACCTCTTCATAGTTTAGGATCTTCTTTCCATAAACTAAAGTTGTTATGAGACCATCATACAAACTTGGGAGAGAACATAATAGTAGCAATGCTCGATCCTCCTCGTCGATCTTCACATCCAAATTCATTACCTCAGAACACATCTGATTGAACCTTTAGATATGTACAACAAGATCTCCGCCTTCGGACATCCTCAGACTATACAGTTATTTCTTCAATCATAGCTTATTCATCATGTTCTTTTCTATGTATGTATTCTCTAATCTCTCCCAGAGCCCCTTTGCTGTAGTTTCTGTGCAAACTTCAAGCAAAATCTAATCAGCCAAGCACATCTGAATTGTGCTAAAAGTAATTTTCTCCAACTCTTTCCAATCCTCAGCACTAATCTTTTTCGACCTTTCTTTTATCAAGATCTTGTAAATTCTCTGCTGAACCAATAAGTTCTTTACTCTTTGCTGCCATAGAGTAAAGTTTTCCTTGCCATCGAACTTCTCAAAATCTATCTTAAATCCACTTGATCCCATGACTTCAAACAAGTCAAGAATAGATCCCTAACACCCTTCACGATCTCACACACCAGTAAAACTATCCTTCAAAGAAGATCTAACTAGTCCTAGATCCTCTTTCCAAACTTTTATATCACCATTCTTTCGTGTAAACAATCTCCACCTTAATCTAAAGACAACCATGAAGCAAATTAGAAGTTTTAGGATAAAATCTGATGCAACAGATCCTAGATGTAGTAAATCCTAGGTGTCTTTCTTCCTTCCATGCAACACCGCTCTAATACCAAATTATCAAAAATGCACGCTCTTTCCACATGGATCGGCATGACCGTCGGTAATTAATCAAGCAACAAGAAAGTACTTCTCAGAGATTAATACGAAAGTACGATCAAATAATTCAAGAAATAGAGAAGAAAAAAGAAAGAGATTTTTGGAAGAAAAGAGCTTTTATTCAATATGTTTTAACACTCTATTCAATCTTGACCTATTTTCAGTATATATACTTTACAAAGAGTCAAGCCCAAGCTCATAGAAAAATTTTCTAAATCCAAACAATCCACATACACAAAATAATAATCCACGAAAACTGAGTCGGCCCAATTTCAAACTAAGCCATCTACCTAGTGTGTACCATGCCAATAGTCTGAAAATGCTGCTTTCTATCTAGATTTTTCTCTAAGATCTAGCCTATCCAATCATGGATTGAGCTGACCCAATTTTCAACTTAGCCGGCTTAGTCTCAGGATGAGCTGGCTCAGTTTCTGAACTTTATTAGGAGAGCTGATTTCTCTTCCGACTTGCTCTCGTCTTTTCATGATCTGTCTTCTCATATTTTCAAGACTTGAGAGTGCCACTTCTGAGCTTATATCTTCGATGCGAGCCTTTTTTGATGGCTCTCCGATGGTGCTGCCCTTTCTCTTCAGGGACTTGATCCCCTTCACCAGGCAATTTTGCTCCTCAGGAGTCATCACTATGGTAAAAAAAAGAAGTTAAAGTCAGAAAAAGAAAGAAGGCCATGTACAATTGGCAGGTCACAGAGGACTACCTGCTGGATTAAGAGGACTAAGATCGAAGTTGAATAAGGTCTGATCATCTAGTAGCCTAAAAATCGAGAGAGTTTGGTAATTCTTTAGTTTATCAGTCGAGTTCCGATCCTCTTTCTCAAGTTCGGAAGCTTGGCAGATTGAATTTCTTATGTCTCCCCAAGAAGAAAGTCCTAGCTCTAAAGAAGAACATGAGATAAAAAAAAATTCTCCTTCTAGTTATGAATGGAAGAGGAAGCATCCTTGAGTAACCCCTTCTTGCTGAAGTGTAGAGCAATGTACCACCAATCTTTGACGGTCAGATGATGTTTGAAGGTGAAGAAGTTACGAAATAAAGAGATGGAAGGTCGGACGTCGACTATAATATACAAAGAGAGAAATTCTATGATGAATCTAAATGAATTCGGTGCTATAGCGGCAAAAAAAATATTTAAGAACTTAAATAGATGGACTACAAAAGAAGGTATCGACAGTTGAAGTCCTGCACGGAGGATTTCAATATACAAATAAGTCCGACCGAAAGGAGGAGAACAGGCTCGATCGTTAGGTCCGAGGAGTTCAAGCTCGTACTCAAAAGGGATTCTAAATTAGATTCTAATCAACAAAAGATCTTCAGACCGAAGTTTATAGGGGATGGTACCAGGGATGAAGGGCGGCCAAGGTATTTCTATGGGTTCGAGGTCCTTATGGGGAGGATCCATTAATGCCAAGTGAGCTGACTCCTAGAACAAGTCAATCAAAATCCTTTAGGGGACATGTGGATCAAACTAAAGTAGAAAAATTTTTCTGAAAAATCAAGAAAAATAAGATTCGAGACCCTTGCGAAGAAACCAAACAGATAAAGATGCTAAAAGATAGGAATAATCAAAAAAGGAGAGTTTAGGGACTAACCTAAGTCGATGGGGAAGAATGGAGAGATGGTGAGCTTGATGAAAATCGAATGAGGAAACCCCTATGAATCGAAGAAGATGGTGGAAGACATTGGTACTCTAGAGTAGAAAGGAGATAAAGATCGGAGGAAAAAGAGAAGAAACCAGGGTGAACTGAAACCCAAGAGAAAAAAGATGAGCTTAAATAACCGCAAGAGTTCAAGGCTGTCTTGATTGTAGATCTTCACGAACCAACCTCAAGTTGACACGTATCTTGCCCATTATGGCAGAGAAGTGGCAACGGATGGAACTTTTATTGCACCATACCCCGAGCAGCATTCTAGCAGGGATTTCAAAATTTCTTTTCTTATCACCTCGTATTTAAGAAGTTTTGGTGCCAGCATGGTAAATGCCAAAACCTCCTTTCCGATGGGCACAAAAAGAGGAAAAGGACTTCGGCATTCCGACATTCATGTTTCTTTACTTTCTTCCTTCGAATTTTGAACTTGAGAGTAGAAAAACTTGTGTTGGGGGCAAACCCTCACCTGCCGAAGTCCAACAGGATGCCAAGTCTTGGGGTGACCTCATCCGACGATGATAACCATGGCTAACTTTGGCCAGTGAGGAATTTTTATTTAGCACCAAGATTGGAGATATCCAACTTGGACTTGTTAGCCGACCTTCCATATTTCGATCGTCAACTTTCTCAGATAACTCCAAAATCTACAAGATCTTACGAATTTCACTTGGACGAGCTCGAACGGTGATGGCAATCTTCTAAGCAATCAAGTGTTCGAACCTGACACAATTTGGCTTGATGATAGAGCCTTTTCCTGAATAAACTTCAGTAACCTATGAAGAGTAGAGGATCTCTAAATTCTCATATCGAGAATTTTGAATACGGCCCTGTCCCTCTTTTATTAGCCCTCAGACGATCCCAAGAATGACTGAGCTTCAAAGGAATGGATGAGTTGCAAGAGTATCCTAATTGTCCACCTTTAGTGACTGCCGATCGAGTTCTCTCATCAGTTGAACTCCTCTCAATTGCCAGACAACCACCTAAAAGCCAAATTTTCTCCGGCCTTCAGTCTATCAGACTCCTCCAGCATACGCCTACTGGACTTCTCCACCAGTCTCCTTCCAGACGATCTCTCTTAGTCGCACTCCTTCTGGATGATCTTCTCCAGTCGCATTCCCTCCGGATGATTTTCTCCAGCTAAACTCATTATAAATGAATTCTTTCTGATCAACAAGCAAGCTCTTTTCGACCGACCTTCTTCCATTCGACATTCTTCTAGTTGACCCCCTCCCAAGATGGCCTTGCTCCAGTCAATCTCCTTCCAATTGCTCAGAAGGATCTCATCACTCGTATGAATCTAGCTACCAATTGAATACGAACCAACCTATACGTAGATGACCTCAAAGAAGCCCGAGCCTCTCCAGAACTGTTGAGATTTGAACTTCTTTAGCTATTGAATCCCAATGGACTGATGCATCATGATAATAGACATCACCTTCCATAATAAATTCCACGTGACTTGAACGGCCCACTATCAGACAATTACGATTGTCACCATCAGTTTATTAAAAACTTCGTCTAAAAGGAATCCTCCAGATATATTTTCTTTAGGCTCTCATTCTCCTTATCGTTACTCTGCTCTTCAATTTTCTAAGCACTCCATTTTTGTTAGTCAGAAGAGCTGACTTAATTGTTAGAGGATCCTGCCGGAGCCATCATCCTCGACTCCGGATGGGACTTTATTTTGCAGGTCACCGACGGTGACCTCTTCTTCTCCAACTCCAGCTTGATCTGGCGTCAACCAGATTCTGCACCAATAGAAGTAATTCAACAAGTAAAGAGGACCTTAGACAAAAGAGTCGATGATTTATTAGCAAAGTAGGTTATTATAGGTTGTTTTGAAGTCTAACATGGCAGTAAAACATTCAATACTTTCCCATTAGACGGATGGTGTCTGAAACCATGGAGTAGAGGTTTATGTGTGATCGCATTTATAGGATCCGTTGAAAACCAGAAAACGATCCAAAAAACCTGATAAAAACTATAGTGTTGGAAGCCTGGTAAAAACCTGTTGGAACTGTTAGAGGCTCTGTAAACTGAATCTTTCTTCTGTAATTCCATGACCGCTGTAGATTTCTTTTAGGTTTCTGTCACATTTACTAGAAGTCTGTTGAGGTTGTTGTTTCCAATGTTCCTACAGCTCCAATTTATCTAGTAGATCATCCATTTGCAGAAGTCTTCTAGAAGGACTTGTATGTATCCAGAATCTGATGTGGGCATGCTTTGTTGTTTCAGCAAGGAGGAACTCTTAGCTTTGAATTTAAAAATTCTTTTGCTTCGTTTCTTCCAAAGGCACCAGCACATTGTAGATAGGAGGCTATTCCATATCATTTGAGGATGCACCTTTGGGATGTTTTATTGCCAAGTTTCTCATAATTATTCATGGATCCTGGCAGCTGTGGTAGATCTGACACCTCCAGATGATGAACTGTCTTGCCCCGTTGGATCGATCCCGATAGAGAAGTCACCTTGAGCTGGATCTTCTGAGCTTCTCCATGACGTAAGAACCTGATTCTCCTTTCCATGTATAAATATATCAAAAAAACTTTTTATATGCATGAAATTGATCCCTCGTAGCATTAATCAAATGGTAAATTAAAAAAAAAAAAAATCAAAACGGACATCTCTGTGTCCGAAAATAATGAATAATGAAAGTGACTAAGGCCCAAGCTTTTGCAAGTTTGGATGGTTTCCAAATCCAACGGTAAATTCAGACTGTTTAAACAAGTGGACGGTCATACAAATCTTATCATACACTTGCGCCGTTGCCGATGCCCAAAAATTACTTCTGCTGTCGTCGGATTAGCTTTTTAGCTATCCCTAAATAGTGGTTGATTGAGGTTGGCTTCCCAGTCTTCTCGTGGTTGCCTTAAAACTCGGGATCCAACATCCTTAAACTCACCGGATGCAACCATTAGAGGTCGGACAAAAGGTTAAGATATTTGGATTTTCTTCCTTATTACGGGTTGTGTCACCTATGAGCCATTACAAAGAATTCATTGAATGCTAATCAGCTGCTCAAATATCGGTAGGGATGGCAATAGATTGGATCCATCAATATCTATATTGGCTCCATAATTAAAAAGCCTATACCCATACCTACCCCGTATATCTTAGGTTGGGTCAGATCAGATAAAATTGATCATATAGTCAGGTCAAGTTGGAAAGATAAGATAGATTGGATTGAGTTGAGTTGAGTCAAAGCAAAATTTATTATATAAATATTTTAAAATAATTATAATTTTGGATGAAAGAATTTAAATTAAAATTATATTGGATGGAATTCGAGATGGGGCAAGTCATTATCTGCATCCAATCCAAACCTGCTTCGAATATTCTATCTACAACTTATACTTATTTCGAGATTTAAATAGATCAGATAAAATCCATCTCATTCAGATTCGATCGAGTCGGACATCGGGTGAGTCGACTATAATTACCATATGTTATTTGCTACTTGAAAAAGAATTACCCACTCAAACACCTAATTTAAGGTGCCAAATAAACCATCTATAGAAAAGAAACAGTTTCAAGCAGAACATTAGGGATTAATGGCTGCTGCTTGAAATGTTTAATACTTAAAGATGAAGCGCACACATGAAATCAAGTAGCTTTCAAGTTGTAGATTGCCTTAATTTCCTCTAGAAAAAGTTGTAATTTGCTATAAGGGTATTTTCTAAGTCACGTGGCCCAGACAACCCACTCGCGTTGACGAGTTCAACGGTAAGAAGGTAAGAATCATCCAATCAAACGTCCTGCTCAAGGCCCGGTTGGCTTGCATGTATTTATCTTGACTAGCTTGAGAAAAAGACCTGCTAATTAAGAAAAGTCGGACCAATCAAGAAAAGACTACAATTATTGCACCCGTCGTAAATTATAATTTGGGCTTTCATAATAGGCAGAGGGATTCTTGGCTAGAAGAGGGCGAAAGGATAACGAAATGAATTGTTTAATCCCTGTTTGTGGAAGAAGCATCTGCATCATTATCGGCCAAAGGAAGTGGAAAGTCGTTCAAGGATGTACCATGAATCTCATCGTTTTCGTCGGTCATTGTCTTCAAAAACGTGCCAGAAGGCGGCCCCATGCCTTGGCTGGTACACCAATTGGACCGGTTCGATAGGTCAGTCAGAGCAGTAACGTCAACATAATAATATATTGATATCATAAATATATATTTTATTTTTTAAAATTATAAAAATATAAAAATAATTTTTAAAAATTTAAATCTGAAAAAACAGAGACAAAGATGAGTAGCCGGTTCAACCGGTCCGTCCAACTCAACAATTTTAGCTAATTTTTAATTATTTTTAAATTTCTAAACAACTCAAACCGAGATCTAACCAATCCCTATCGAATAAGTTCTTTTTTCAGAGGGCAAGCAATTTTTCCAATTTTAATATAAGAACGAAAGTTCCCTACATTCGAGTGATAACTTTCTCAACAAAAATGATACCCTTTGAGTAATCTGTTAGATATTTTTAAAATAATATAAGTTTTAGTATGTTATTTTATATCTCAACCAACCATAATATGTAAATTTAAATCATTAAAGCCTGTTTGCAAAATAGTGAGCATACCACATTGATGCACAAACTGCATCAGATATATATATTGGATTGACCCTGGCTAATAGTATATTCTACCAATTCTGATTTAACTTT
This sequence comes from Cocos nucifera, assembly GCA_006176705.1. Taxonomy (NCBI): domain Eukaryota; kingdom Viridiplantae; phylum Streptophyta; class Magnoliopsida; order Arecales; family Arecaceae; genus Cocos; species Cocos nucifera. The sequence continues at coordinate 293,512 of QRFJ01000643.1, read as the reverse complement.
AACATAATCTAAACCAAGACCAAAGGTTAATAACATCAAGAGAAGTTTCAAGTCATAGAAGTATTCACGCAATAAAATTATTGCATTAACTGCAATTTATCGAGTTGAAAACTAGGACTGCACTCATGTCATTATGTTGGTTCATTAGGGCTGATCTAGTAGGCTACGCTCCTAAATAGGCTCATATGCAGACCTCATTTGGTGACTAATAGGATTCAACTTGGTTTGGTTAAGGATGCACAACTCTAGTCGCAAAAGGATTAAATCTATGAGAATCTTACTCCAACTAAAATTTTTATAATTTTTTTTTATTTTAATTAATCATCTTTATGAAATAGTTTTTATGTGACCTTGTCATTTTATAAATCTTATCAAGAGTATTTTTACATATTGTACATCTGCATGGAGTACTATAAAAATTAGGATTCAAATATAATTTGGAAAGAGTTGGGTAGTATTATATTAGGAAGAGTATCATATTAGGAAGAGAACTTTGACCAGGACATCTTGACTAAGAAATCTATCCTTATCTGAATGAATCCATAACAATTTTATATTTTTTATTAGAATTAAATCCTAATTTAGAAAGAAGACACAAATCTAATTAAAATAGGTGACCATGTCCTAGATGCTAGGGTATAGGGTTATAGCTAAACTAAGACTTGCCATATAGCTATATAATGGAGCTGGCCGCATGGTGCTTTATGTGAGGACGTCCCAAGCAAGATTCCAGATATGGGAGAAGAAGGAAAAGCCTCCTAAATATAGGGATTTTGCCTCCAAATAATTTGTTAAAAATAGGGAAGCAAAAAACTTATCAACTATACAAGGTCTCATCAATATGATAAGAAATCTTATAAGTCCTCTCCGAATATGACTCTAATTTTCTGGCATCTAAGCCTCTTGGGCTAATCATATAAATTCACATGTGACTGCTAGCTATATATATATAGAAGACTCCAGGGTCCTCACGCAAGCATAAGATACAAGTACAATGAACCAAAAAAATTTCAAAATAAGAGATTTTGCTAGATTTTATCAACCTATTGATCATACACGTCCTACTCCCTATAAAATCGACTTCATGGACAAGCAAGACCTTCTTACTTCATCCACTATAAAAGAAGACCTCAAACATAGATTTGAAATTGAACAATAGCGTGGAATCAAGTAAAAGCAAGAAATTAATTAATAAAACTGGATCGATGTTATCCCCTAGCATTAATTTATGTAATTTTAATTTTTATCTTCTTTCATCCTGTTGACGCAGAAACTGATCGTCGCCGAAGTCCGCTGGAGTGAAGGTCGATGAGATCGCCGCCGGAGACCTACAAAACAAAGTCCTATCCGAAGCCGATGGGGGGTGGCTCCAGTAGGAACCTACAGCCCAGCTTTTCCGTCTTGGGGGAGATCTTATCTCCTGCAGCCGAGCTTGAAGCGGGCACTCGAAGGAGATCTGATCTCCTGCAGCCAAGCTTTCCTCGGGGGAGATCTTATCTCCAGCAGCCGAGCTTTTCTGCCTCGGGGGAGATCTTATCTCCTGCAGCCGAGCTTGAAGCGGGCACTCGAGGGAGATCTTATCTTCTGCAGCCGAGCTTTCCTCGGAAGAAATCTTATTTCCTGCAGCCGAGCTTTAAGGCCTTTGACCTACCCCCGTTAGCATGAGGTCCTCCTCCAGTTCCTAACACGGCGACTATTTGACTGCTTCAACCACAGTTTCTACACCAGGGAATAATAATGTGGAAATGAAGCAGCTTTACTGAAGGGATATTACTAGTAATACATCCTCAGATTCTCTGAGTTCGAAGATCATGGAAGCGTCATCCCTTCGAGCTCCTTCAGATGATAAGCACCGGGCCGGATGACCTCCACCACCTCATATGGGTCTTCCCAATTAGGGGCAAGTTTTTCTTGACTCTGAGGCTGAGGGACAGCGACTCGCTGAAGCACTAAGTCTCCCACTCTGAACATCTTATTTCTAACTCTGGAGTTGTAATACCGAGCCACCTTCTATCTATAGGCCACCATCCGGATGCGGGCTTCCTTCCTTTTTTCTTCCAACAGGTCGAGGTCGACTCGGAGGTCATGGGGATTGCGTTGCTCATCGAAGCCTACGACTCGTGCAGACGGAAGCTTGAGCTCGACCAGGATAACTGCCTCCATGCCGAAGGCCAAGGCGAAAGGTGTTTCTCCGATTGGCACTCTCTGCGTAATTCGGTATGCCCAGAGGACGTGGTAGAGCTCGTCCGCCCAAGCCCCCCTCGTCTTGTCGAGCCTCACTTTGATTCCTTGCAGCAGGATCCGGAAAGCTCGACTGCAGGAGATGAGATCTCCCCCGAGTGCCCGCTTCAAGCTCGACTACAGGTGATAAGATTTCTCCTGAGGAAAGCTCGACTACAGGAGATAAGATCTTTCCTGAGTGCCCGCTTCAAGCTCGGCTGCAGGAGATAAGATCTCCTCCGAGATGGAAAAGCTCGACTGCAGAAGATAGGATCCTCCCCCGAGGAAAGCTCGATTGCAGGAGATAAGATCTCCCTCGAGTGCCCGCTTCAAGCTCGGTTGCAGAAGATAAGATCTCCTCCGAGGCGGAAAAGCTCGACTGCAGGAGATAAGATCTCCCCCGAGGAAAGCTCGGCTGCTGGAGATAAGATCTCCCCCGAGGAAAGCTTGGCTGCAGGAGATAAGATCTCCCCCGAGTGACCGCTTCAACCTCGACTGTCGGAGATAAGATCTCCCCCGAGGAAAGCCCGACTGCAGGAGATAAGATCTCCCCCGAGACAAGCTCGGCTGCTGGAGATGAGATCTCCTCCGGACTTCGATCTGAACGAGCGCGGAGCCCAGAAAAAGACTTCGGCAGTCGCCTTTTTTTCACTCCCTTCCTTCGAGTTTCGAACTCGGAAGTGGGGGGGGCTACTATTGGGGATAAACCCCGCTTCTGCCGAAGTCTAGTTCGATGCTCAGCCTAATGCGACCAGTGGTCAGAGAAGAGCTTTAGGGGATGGGTCTTGAGCCGAACCCCTTCAACCGATCGAACTCCTCAGCGATTGAGCTTTAACAGAATTTCTCAGCGGTCGAACTCCTCAAGCGGCCATCCCTTTAGCCGACCGAGCTCCTTTGGACTCCTCAGCGGTCGAGCTCCTTCGGACTCCCAGCGTCCGGATCGAAGCCCCTCAGCCGGCTGTATTACTTAGCGACCGAGCTCCTTAGACTCCCAGCAGCCGAATTTTAGCCAAACTCAACCGCCAAGCTTCAATCAGACTCCCGCAAGAGTCGAACTCTCTCCGCATCGTTCCAGCCAGGCGTCTGCGAGAACGGAACTCCATCCAAGCTTCCTCTTCGGCCGGATTTCTTTAGGGGCCGGACTTCTTACCGACCGAGCTCCTACCAAACCTTCCAGCGGTCGAACCTTAGTCGCACTCCTTCAGCTAGATGCTTACGAGAGCCGAACTCCCCTCCAAGCTTCCTCTTCAGGAGTCCCTTCATTCGACTGGCTCTGCAGCCATCACCATCAGTCCACCACAAGCAATAGCGATCCGCTATCAGGCGGCGATGGCCGTCACCATCAACCCACCGCAGACGGAACCTTTCCATGAGACTGACTCCATCGAACCTCGAGCGACCCGCCAGCATGCGGCTGCAGCTGTCACCATTAAGCTTCGCTATAAAAAGGACCCTCCAGATACGCTAATCTCTGAACTCTAATCTCTCGAATCTCTCCTTCATCTCTAAGCTCTGCGGAAGTCATTCCCGAGTACTCCATTCCTGTTGGTCAGAGCTGACTTGATCGTCGGAGGATCCTGCCGGAGCCACCCCCACCGACTCCGGACGGAACTTTGTTTTGCAGGTCCCCGACGGTGACCTCATCAGCCTCCACTCCAATAGATTCCGACGATGACCAATTTCTGCGTCAACACATCCCATTAGAGGATTACTTTCAGTTCTCACAATCTAAATCAGATTTCAATGTGGATTCAAATTAGGTCTATGATGGTCTTCCCTTGTTATCAAATGAGATCTATTCCATGTAAAGTCTTGGTAAAAGTGCAACCTTATACATGATCTATTAAATATTGCTGCAATACTCTATAAATCAGATCTGAAAATTATCATATATACTTTTATAATATAATTATCATCTCATGCTACAGTTGGAAAGAATAATTACCAAACCACATCCAAAGCAATCTACATGATGCACAATTAAAACTATCCAAATTATGCATGATTCCAAGCTATCTACTATAAAACATAGATCAAATGTTACAATGTGAATCATATCTCATCCAGAGCAAAACCATATGGTAGATTGATGTATATGCATCATGAGTTAAGCCTTAAATTACTTTTTTGGTCTCTCGTTTCAAGCTTTATATAATTGGCAGTAGTTACTGACTTCATTTTATGTCGGAGACATCGAGGCAAATTATTTGGGGATCCTTGACCACATCCCCGACTAAAAGCTTCATCAATGGTCAAAATAACCTGCTAATTTTAGGTGAGATACATTCAGATAAATTTTGTTGTGGGTGAGTAATTGAACATTGTATTAGTTTGAGATTCCTCATTCATAAGCATCAATATATTTCCCAGCCATTACTACAACTATCAAGCCTTGTGCCCCATCCCAACTATTTATTGTTGCCCTTAAGGATCTCAACACATAAGTGTTATACTATATGTTAGACTACCTCTACATCAACAATTTGCAGCTAAATTTGTAATTAATAAATAAAATACAAAATTTGATCCTTGCCCATTTATATAGCTTGCTTTTTATTTTTCTTATTTGTTTCAAGTGGATTTTGCTCAAAAATCTACTTATTTATTTATTTTGCAATAATAGAACGATTTTTCTATCAAAACGATATATGTTTAAGGGTCTCCTAATGATTTTGCCTATGTCCTGTGCCTAAATCCAGGAACACTCCCAAGAATTTGTATCATTTTGCATAAAAGATAAATTTTAATTTTTTACTGCAAAGCTGATAATTAAGTAGATCTTTCATGCAAGTCACCTTGTTCATGATTGGAACTTACAAAGGCAGCAGGAACCTATGACCTGCTATACGAGCCAAACACACTCCTATTAAGCTTTTCTCCGAGACTATTAGCCTGCTAAAATATTGCAATTATCACAAAATAGAAGATACACAATCTTAAAATGTTGCTAATGTGTTTTTGGAGCTGACCAAAACCAATATGATATTGCGACCAATCAGAGCTCACGATGAAACCTCCATCCTATCAAATCAGCATCTGCCATGTGGATGAGTGAAGATGTCTAGATCTCTCCCCATTTGGCAATATCTCGATCATAATCGCGAATGGTTTTCATAACTATTGGATAAGATACAAAAAAACATGATGCATGGGAGAATCACCTGTGCAATATATTTAGAATGTGCAATTGGTTATTCGAAATAACTGATCCACATATCAAAAGATCTGCAACAATAGATACCAGCACTCATCTTTATAAACCATCCCCAAGAGACTCCCCAAGTAAATCTCAAGTCCTAAGTATTCTTCTAATTGCTCTCGAGTTCTTACTACTTTGCCACTCGCACAGCACCTCCATTGTTCTTTGACGGTTTATCTAACTTAATTAGGCATTGGAGGGTATCCCATCGAACACTCACCAATAAGAGATTTTCTTTGTCTATGCTTTTTTAGATCAGATCTAATAGGGATGATAATTTTAGTGGATCCATCGGATATCCGACCCGATTCAATTCAAATGAGGTAGGTTTTACCCGATTCGATCAGAACTCAAGATGGATATGAATTCTAAAAAAAAATATACTGTAGGCGGGTTTGAATTAGATACGAGTAATAATATGCCACATCCCGAATTCAATCCAATATAATCTTAACGTATATCTTTCATTCAAAATTATAGTTATTTTATAATATTTTCATGTATCCGATCCAATCCAACCTAATCCTTCTTATTTGTCTGACTCGCATATCTACTTGACTTGATCTGATCTGATTCGAGATGGATAAAGAGCGAATATGGATATGAAATTTTTAATTGTAGAGTGGATATGAATATTGGCCGATTCGATCCATATCCGATCCATTGCTATGACAAATAGATACCAAAAAATAAAGCAAACATAGGAGGAAAAAAATAGGACATTTAGAATCCAATTTTTTTTTTCTAAGAAAAATTGGTAATAATCCATTGAAATCCTAACTTATAACCCAAGAGGAATTGGAAGGAAGGTTGCTTAAGTGATCTTACCTTGTTCTTAGTGATTTTTGTGCCATGATTTCGTCGAGCATGGTGATGGTTGACCGAAAACAAGGAAGAAAGAGGGAGAAAAATAAGATGGAAAAGGATTTGTCAGCGGATAGCCGTGGAAGGGAGGGAGTTTCCATCTTATAAAGGGGAGCCATAGATCCGGGCTCCAAATCGAGTCCTTTTGGGAGAAAAAGGAGGCTTATCGAGAGTTTTTTTTCCTCCCATTCCTCTTTTTTTCTTTTTTTTTTTAGTGCTTTAAAATTCGTGTGCATCCTATTTTGGGATATTTTTTCTTGGTGGCTGGCCCGTATGGGCCGGGATATTACACGTGTGGCCTATTTGAGTTAGGTTGATAGGCTAGGTACCACAATTTCTACAATTGAATTTATTGAAATAATGATGCAAAGCAAATGGCCCTTTCCATGGTCACAGATATGCTCATGCAGATCCAGCCCATCCAAACAGCTAGACCTCGAGCTCAGCGCAAGGCACCTTCAAGTTCATTTCTTCATAATTAACTAAGCACAATCTGCACATAAACTAAAATGCTGTACCAAATAGCAGGGAGCACGGCATATTTAAGTGCAACTTGCGAATATTAAAGTGTCATACCAAATAGCAGGGAATATATATATATGGCTGAAGGGTAGGTCAAAGTAGAAAGCTAAAGCGAACGCATGGCTTCCAAGAAGCTTGTGAATAGCGCTTCGCATGTGTGGAGCCTGGAAATAATGGAGCAACGAGCAGGTCCCTGGAAGTTTCCCCACAGTGCAGCCCACAAGCGTTACCAGGCTCCCGGCCCCACCACGTCAATCCTTGGAAAAAGTAAGTCCAGTTTTGTGCAGCTAGTCTGGCCACACAAAATGAGTCTGATTGCGGCGGAAGAGAAATTTCTTGAAAACAAAAGTATAGGGGTGTGTGTGTGGACATGGACACGCGGTGGTGGCTATTTATCCACCAATTATTTTGTTCTGGGGTATAAAATCCACAGGTTGCAACTCTAGCATATTAATATTTTAACACGTGTTGTACGTAAGGAGAAAAGCGTCGACTTTCCTTAATTCAGTTTGTTGGAATTTATTTATTTATTTTGTTCTCTTCAAATGATAAGGCTATGTGTTTTGGTGGAATAGAGGAAGAAAACTTCCGCAGCTTTTATTGAAATTAAGGAGCAAGCTTACCGCGGAAGAGAAGAAGAACAAGGTCATGAAAGATTAACGTGGAGTGGTTTTGGTTTTAGCCAACAGACAAGGAGTGAGATCTGCATAGAAGCTAATATATATAGTTCCTCTAGTTTGCCATGGAAGGATCACTAAAAAGCTCGCTGGATCCTATCAAAACTTCCATCTTTCTTTTTTATCCTTCTATGTCCTGCATTTTTCTTTTTTATCTCTCACCATATGAACCAATAATGAGCATTTGTGTTTGCGCTTCCATTACATGGTACAGATATTAAATTCTCTTTCCAACTTATAAAGCAATGTGGCATCTCGTAGCTTCACTTGTTGGTTTTAAAGCCAATCATATTTGTAGAGATGCAAGTCAACCAGTAGATCATCTTTCTAATAGCTAGAGTAGTAGTAGAAATGGATGGTGCAATGGATATTGTGGACGTCAACTCGTTCTCCAAACGTTTTCTATCTAGTGTTGGCTGTTACCAGCTGGCTCTTACTTATCTGAGGTCTTAATGGATCTATCCCTCAAACCAGCAAGCAAAAATACTTATAACAAGGACAAATAGCTTATAGCTTATGATTACAGGTAGGAAAAAATTTTATGAATCGCGTATTGCTACAGGGCGTGGGTTCTCTACTTTCTATGGTGCACAGCACATCGTCCATCATGCGATGGATGATTACTTGCAATTACATATAATGCATGGATATTCATGCATAACTATCCATTGTGATGGATGGGCCACATTGAATACCGTATCATAAGATGTACAGTAGAGAATCTGCACACATTGCTACAAGCTACATCAAATTCTTGTGACACAGAGCAAGAGAAACTTTTCATTAAAAACCTATGGAGCAAAATAATAAAACTTTCCAGCACGAAGCCACGTCACAGGACATGCATTGTTCTTAGAAAAAATTATCTAATAGTTTTTGAATTGACTCAAAAATATTTTTTATTTCTTATATTTTTAGATAAAATAAATTTTTTTTTGAGCTGTCAAGAGATTATTTTTCAGTCATGTCGTCGTTTACTGCTCATAAAATGACAGAACTGCCCTTGAATGGGTAGACACCATGGGAGACGCGCAGCGGCACCGAAGGGGAGGCGGTCGGAGGCGCACTGAGGGGAGGGGAGCACGGTCGGAGGACCGATGCCAGAGGCGCGATGAGCGGAGAACTGCAGGAAGAGGTGAGGTGGGGGGCCACAGTGCCACGGGGCGAGGGGGGATGCGGTTGGGGGCACATGAAGGGGAGGGAGAGGCCAAGGGTCGAGCCAATGCTGGAGGCGCGACGGATGGGGGGCCATGGTGAGAGATGAGGTGGGGGGCTGCGGCATCACCTGGGGGGAGGAGAGGAGCGCGGAGTAGAAGGGGGTGGCATGCGGGGGAAGGAGAAGGAAGGAAAAAAAGAGAGAGAAAAAAAAGAAAATATAAAATTAAAAAAATAAATATAATAAAAAATAATAAATATTAAAAAATAATATAGTTTTTAATAATAATAATAATAATAATAATAATAATAGTTGTTGAATCCTTAATTTTGATAAAAATATAAAAAATAATAATAAAAATAACAATAAGTATTAAATAATAAAAAAAATTAGATTTTTTTTATAATAATAATAATAGCCATCACATCATCAATTTTGATAAAAATATAAAAAAATAAAAATAAAAGTAATAAAATTATAATAAATATTAAATAATAATAAAAATAATTAAAAAATATTAATAAGTATTAAATAATAATAACTAATAATAATAATAGCAATCAAATCATCAATTTTGATAATAAATAATTTTTATTATTAAAAAATAAATAAATTATTTAATAAATTAAATAAATAGTTTAAAAAATTAAAACTGGATAATCAATTCAAATGATTGCATAATCAGAGAACCAACTTGTGTAACTTGAGTACATATTTATATAACCTGAATATAAATCTGTATAACCAATTATCAAAATTACATAACTAGATTTGGACTTGAGTGATAGTGGTTACGTAATTTTATCAATTGGTTATATATATTTATATTTAGGTTATACAGATCTATACTTAAATTACATGAGTTTATATTCAGGTTATACAAGATGATTTTCTGATTATGTAATCGTTTGAATTGATTATCCAATTTTAATTTTTTTAAATTATTTATTTAATTTATTAAATAATTTATTTATTTTTTAATGATAAAAATTATTTATTATCAAAATTGATGATTCGATGGCTATTATTATTAGTTATTATTTATTATTATTTAATATTTTTTATTATTTTTATTATATAGATATATATATATATTTATCATTATTTAATATTTATTATAATTTTTTTATTTTTTTATCAAAATTGATGATGCAGTAGCTATTATTATTATTATTATTATTTGTTGGTGCAGAATCTGGTTGACGTCGGATCGAGCTGGAGCTAAGGAAGAAGAGGTCGCCATCGGTGATCTGCAAAATAAAGTTTCATTCGGAGTCGGTGGTGATGGCTCCGGTAGGACTCTTCGATGATCAAATTAGCTCTTTTGACCAACAAGATTGGCACTAAAGGAAGGGTCCTTTGTTCCTGAGGTATCCTTATTCTTAAAAAAGTGCTCAGTCAATCATGTGGATCTTCTCCTTCAAGGTTCATCTCCATTCTCTTTCTCAATCCTAAGAAATGCCTCCAAAGAAGGTGACTACCCAGAGATCTATTACTTCTACCGTCAGATCTGAGCCAAATCTATCCATTCATGCTCCATCGCCGACGCTTCAACCTCCTCCTCCGCCGACGGCCATGGTAGATCCGGAGCAGTTTAACCTACTGATGCAGTAGGTTTAGGATCTTGTCGAAATGGTGCAAGCCATACGGCAACCACTAGTGGTGATTCCATTAGAAAATTCACCATCAGAAAGTCAGAAATCGATCCCAAGGAGGAGCACTTGGGCTAGCATACCCGTTGCCTTTGAGAAGAAAAAATAGAGAGCAGAGCGTCCTTGTTCGAATCATGATTCTTCAAGAGACCTTCTCCATCTATAGCTAAAAGCCTTCCAAGATCTGTGATCGAGATGACGTTCTCGATCAGAAACTACAAGAGATGGATCGACGGATTGAGAAATTCTGCCATGTCATCCCAGCTCACCATGACGATGTCTGCATCGATCCCCCTTTCTCTGTCTGAATTATGCAATAGCCCATTCCATCGAACTTCAAGCTTCTCCAACTTGAAAGTTACGATGAAACCTTTGATCTGATCGATCATCTGGAGGCCTTCCAGACCATGATGCTGGTCCATGGCATGCTAGATGTCATTTTATGCCGAGCTTTTTCATCTACTTTGAAGGGAGCGGTAAGAAACTGGTACTTGGTATTGAAGCAAGGTACAATCTTCTTCTTTGACTAGATGAGCCATCAGTTTATGATTCACTTCGTCAGCAGCCAACGTCCCTATCGAGGTTCAGATTTTTTGATGAATATTAAGCAAAAGGAGGGAGAATCTATCCGGGCTTATGTCACCTAGTTTAATACTGCTGCATTAGAGGTCCAAAATCTGGATCAATCTATTATAGTGGCTGCACTCAAGGGCGGTCTTCAGAAGAACGATTTATTATTCTTCCTGGAGAAGTACCTTAGAAACTTTGCTGATCTACTAGCTCGGGCTGAAGGATATGCCTGAGCAGAAGAAGCCTTCAAGTTGAAGGACATGGAGGCCATAGGAGAGCGGCAGGCGGGCGAGTCTAATAAACCCACAGCTAATGGAGGGCCGAACGAAGTTCGACTGCGCTCACGGACTCCCTCCAAGTGCAAGCGAGCCCGAACTCCTTCTCGAGCTCATCATCAAAGAAGCCCCAATAGAAAGGCATGAAAAAGTTTTTTCCTAGAAGGTTTCACAACTACGCCCCCCTCGATGCTCCAAAAATGTAAGTATTGATGGAGATCAAGGAGCAACTGCCGAGGCCTGAAAGGATGCGCTCTCATCCAGCTCCAAGATGAGATCGAGGAGCTCATCAGGAGAGGTCGGTCAGATCGATTCCTCAGATGTCGGTCTAAAGTAAGAGAAGATCGGCCAAGGGCGCTGCCACAGTCAGAACCACCAATGAGGGAGGAACAATAAGAAGATCGGCCGCCTCTTGGCATCATCAACACTATCTCTGGGGGACTTAGTGCTTTGGCGAGCCGCCATCTCTCAACCTCAAAGTCGGAAAAAGCTTGTCCTAAATTGGAAAAGTCCGTATGAAATAGAGGAGGTCGTCTGGCCTGAAACTTATCGCCTGAAGGAGCTCGAAGGAACAACGCTCCCACGACCTTCGAATCTAAAAAATCTGAGAACGTATTGCCAGTAATTTTTTTCAATAAAACTCCTTCATTTCAATATTATTGTTTCTTGGTGCAAAAACTATGCGATGACAGAAAAGAAGCAATCAAAAGTGGCCATGTTAGGAACAGAAGAAGAACCTCATCCTAACATGAGTAAGTCGAAGACCTTCGGTTATTTAAGATAGGAGAAGGGGAGAGGCCCATTCAATGGCTGATTTATATACCTATTGCCATGATAGGGACAGAAGAAGAACCTCACCCTAACATGAGCAAAGTCGAAGGCCTCGTTCATCTTAGACGAGACGAGAGGAGAGGAACTGACAATGACCCTTATGTGCCCCTACAGCCTGCTAGAAACAGGAGGAGAACCTCATCCTAACGTGAGCAAAGTCGAAGGCCTCATTCATTTTAGACGAGACGAGGGAGATGCCCTGACAATGGCCCTTATGTGCCCCTACAGTCCATTAAAATAGGAGGAGAACCTCACCTAACATGAGCAAAGTCGAAGACCTCGTTCATTTTAGATGAGATGAGGGAAGAGGCCTTGACAACGGCCCTTATGTGCCCCTACAGCCCATTAGAATAAGAGGAGAACCTCATCCTAACATGAACAAAGTCGAAGGCCTCTTTTATTTTAAATGAGAAGAGGGGAGAGGCCCTGACAATGGCCCTTATGTGCCCTTATAGCCCGTTAGGAATAGGAGGAGAACCTCATTCTAATGTGAGCAAGTCGAAGATCTCCGATTAATTAAGACAGGAGGAGGGGAGAGGCCCATTCAATGGCCCATCTATGCACCTATTGCCATATTAGGAAATAGGAGGAGAACCTCGTCCTAACATGAGCAAGTCGAAGTCCTCGTTCATTTTAGATGAGGTGAGAGAAGAGGCCCCAACAACGGCACTAATGTGCCCGACAATGATAGGAGATAAGATCTCCTTCAACCTCGATTGGAGATAAGATCTCCTTCGAGCTTCAACATCAACATCAATAGGAGATAAGATTTCCTTCAACCTCGACTGGAGATAAGATCTCCCCCGAGCTTCAACGTCAATAGGAGGTAAGATCTTCTTCAACCTCGGTTGGAGATAAAATCTCTTCCGAGCTTCAACATCAACATCAATAAGAGATAAGATCTTCTTCAACCTCAGCTGGAGATAAGATCTTCCCAAACTTTCAACGTCAATCTCAATAGAAGATAAGATCTCCTTCAACCTTGGCTGGAGATAAGATCTCCCCCGAGCTTCAACGTCAAAATCAATAGAAGATAAGATCTCCTTCAATCTTGACTGAGATAAGATCTCTCCCGAGCTTCAACATCAACAGGACATAAGATCTCCTTTAACCTCGATTGGAGATAAGATCTCTCCCGAGCTTCAATATCAACATCAATAGAAAATAAAATCTCCTTCAACCTCGGTTGGAGATAAGATCTCTTCCGAGCTTCAACGTCAACAAGAGATAAGATCTCTTTCAACCTCGGCTGGAGATAAGATCTCCCCCAAGTTTCAACGTTAACGTTAACAGGAGATAAGATCTCCTTCAACCTCGGCTGAAGATAAGATCTCCCCCGAGCTTCTAAGAGCTTCGACCTCAACAGGAGATAAGATCTTTTTCAACCTCGGTGGGAGATAAGATCTTCTTCAAGCTTCAACCTCAATGGGTGCAGAGCCTGGAAAAGGACTTTGGTAGTCATTTTTTTGTATTTTCGAGTTCAATTTTCGAACTCAAAAGTAGGGGGACTATTATTGGGGATAAACCCCACTCCCATCGAAGTCCAGTATGATGCTTAGCCTAATGCAACTGGTAATCATGGAAAAGCTTCGATCAAAAATTTTCTCTCTAGCGACCGAATCCTAGCCGAACTCCTTCCGAATTCCTCCAGGAGTCAAACTCCTTTCAGATTTCTCCTTCATTCAGATTCCTCCAGGAGCTGAACTCCTTTCAGACTTCTTCTTCAGTCAAATTCCTCAAGGAGCTGAACTCCTTTCGGACTTCTCCTTTAGTCGGATACCTCCAAGAGCCGAACTCTTTTCAAACTTCTCCTTCAGTCGGATTTCTCCAGGAGCCAAACTTTCTTCGAAATTCTTTTTCAGTCAAATTTTTCTAGGAGCCAAACTCCTTCTGGACTTCTCCTTCAGTTGGATTTCTTCAGGAGCCCGAACTCCTTCGGACTTTTTCTTCAATCAGATTTCTCTAGGAGCCGAACTCCTTTCGAGCTTCTCTCCAGTTAAATTCCTTAAGGACCGAACTCTTTCCGAACATCTTTTCAGTCAAATTTCTCTAGGACCGAACTCCTTCCAGACTTCTCCTTCAATCGAATTCCTCTAGGAGCCAAACTCTTTCTGAATTTTTCCAAGTGCCGAACTCCTTCCGAACACCTCCAGGAGATGAACTCCTTCCAGATTCCTTCAAGAGCTGAACTCCTTTCGAATTTCTGCTTCAGTTAGATTCCTTCAGGAGCCAAACTCCTTCTGAACTTCTCCTTCAGTTGGATACCTCCAGGAGCCGAATTTCTTCCAAACTTCTTCTTCAGTCGGATTTCTTCAGGAGCTGAACTCCTTTCAAACTTTTTCTTTAGTCGGATACCTCTAGAGCCGAACTCCTTTCGAATTTCTCCTTCAAATCAGATTCTTCAAGAGCCGAACTCCTTTCGGACTTCACCTTCAATTGGATTCCTCCAGGAGCCAAACTCCTTCTAGGTTCTCCTTCAGTCAAATTTCTCAAGGAGCCGAATTCTTTCGAACTTCTCCTTCAGTCAATTTCTTAAGAAGCCGAACTCCTTCGAGATTTTTCCTTCAATCGGATTCCTCTAGGAGCCAAACACCTTCCAGATATCTTCAAGAGCCGAACTCCTTTTGGATTCCTCCAGGAGCCGAACTCCTTTCGAACTTCTCTTTCAGTCGAATTTCTGTAGAAGCCGAACTTCTTTCAAACTTCTTCTTCAGTCGGATACCTCTAAGAGACGAACTCCTTTCGGACTTCTCCTTCAGTCAAATTCCTCCAGTAGATTACTTTCAGATTTTAGCTAGCATTCCTTCTGAATGATCCCCTCTAGTCGTATTCCCTTTAGGAGTCCGAACTCCTCTAGAATTGATATATGCCAAAGTTCTTCACCAATCAATGCCTACTTCCTCCAAACTTCGACTATTAAATATCGATGAATGAGCACATCACGATAGGCAACATCTCTCTCTTCGTAGCAAATCCCACGTGGCCCCGAGTGGCCCACTATCAGACGATTATGGTTGTTACTATCAGTCTGCTATAGGCGACACCTCTCTCTCCATAATAAATCCCATGTGGTCTCGAGCAGCCCACTACCGAACGATTATGGCTGTCACTATCAGTCTGCTATAGGCTCCGTCTATAAAAAGAAATCCTCCAGATACGTTTTCTCTAAGCTCTCTTCTTCTTCCTAAAATTCTGCCGAATTTTTTTCTGAGCACTCCATTTCTGTTGGCCAGAAGAGCTGACTTGATCGTCGGAGGGTCCTGCCGGAGCCACCACCACTGACTCCAGATGGGATTTTATTTTGCAGGTCACCGGCGGCGACCTCTTCCTCCTCAACTTCAGCTCGATCCGACGTCAATCAGATTCTGCACCAACATTATTATTATTATTATTATTTATCAAAATTAAGAATTCAATGACTATGATTATTATTATTAAAAAAATATATTAGTTTTTAATATTTATTATTTTTTTATTATATTTATATTTATACTTATATTTATATTTTTTTTATTTTTTTCTTCTTTTTTTCTTCCTTCTCCTTCCCCGCATGCCACCCCCTTCCTACTGCTCTGTGCTCCCCTCCCCCCCGACGCCGCGGCCCCCGTCTCACCTTCCCCCATGGCCCCCCGGCCTTGCTCTCCTCCCCTCCATATGCCCCTGACTGCATCCCCCTCGCCTCGCCGACATCGCGGCACCCCGCCCCTTGCCCGTCGAGCCTCCGACATCGGCACCAACCCCCGGCCCCTCGGCCGCGCTCCCCTCTCCTCTGCGCACCCTTGATCGCGGCCCCCCCCCGCCTCACCTCCCCGATGGCCCTGCTCCCCCGCCCATCGTGCTTCCGACCCCCGACCCCTTGACTATGCTCCCCTCCCCTCCACACGCCCCGACCACCTCCCCCTTGGTGCTGCTGTGTGTTCCCTACGGTCACCATGTTTACTGTCCATCCAGACAATTCTATCATTTTATGGGCAATGAATGATTTAAATGGACGGTAAGAATTAAAAAATAATTAATTAATAGTTCAAAAAAATTATTTTATCTAAAAAAATATAAAAAATTAAAAATAATTTTAAATTAATTTAAAAATTATTAGATAATTTTTTCTTGTTCTTGCTACATAGCTGGATGTCGTTCAAGAGGGGAAAGCTTAAGCAACACGTCGCGGAGATGCTAAGGAAGCTAAACGGAGGCGAGAAAGCATAGATAATTGATAGTCCACGGAATTCGTGGAAGGAAAAGGTGGGATAATGCATGGAAAAAACCAATCACAATCCGGATTTCCCCATCTAAGCGGACCACCATGTGCACTCTCTCTCAAACTGCATATGGCAGTCTCTTTCCTTACCTTCTTTCATTCTCTACTTCAAAGTCTGTACATATGTAACTTGTTCTCAACAAAAAAAAAAAAAAAAAAAAAAAAAAAAAAAAAAAGAAAAAAAATAGGTGGTTATAACTATCTTTTTCAATAACAAAAAAAAATATTATGAAAACAACATGCATCTTAACTTAAATTAACTATTTTAATTATCGATATGTTATCCGATCATCTATCTTCATTAATAGAATGAGATGACATAATCATCATATGATATTATTATTTTATAAAATAATAAAAATATTTTAATCTCTATCTCTATTTTTTTTTTTTTTTTTTGATTGATTTCCTCCTCCTACATCACCTATATTTTTCTTTCCCACTCCTTCTTTCTCCTCCCTTTCTTCCTCATCTATTTCTCCTTCTTCATAGCTATTCCCTCTACCATCACCCATTTCTCCATTGTCTCTGCTTCTCCGCTTCCTCTTCATCCTCCTTTTCATTTCTCATCTCATTCCTTCTTATCCATTTCTTCTCCTCCACGACAGCTCCTTCAACCTCAATCAATTTCTCCACCATCTCTCTTTCCTCCTCGTCCTTCTTATTCTCCTCCCTCTTTTTGGATTGATTTTCTTCTCCTCTATCACTAGCATTCCTCCTCCTTCCTATTCTCCTTTCTCCTCATCTATATCTCCTCCTTTATAATGGCTTCCCATTTCATCACTATCTCTCCTTCCTTCTCATCCTCCTTTCTCTTACTAGATGAATCTTCTTTTTCTCCATCATCAGCATCCTATTTTTCTTTATTCCTCCCTAGCTCCTCCTTCCATCTTTTTTTTCCTCATTTAATTTTCCTTCTTTAATAACTTTCTTCATCCTCATCCATTCTTTTATCATCATCTTCCCTTTTTTCTTCTTCTCCAAGCTATCAAAAAATCATCCTTCTCCACAATGGTCCCCTCCATCTTCTCTCTTTTTTTTTTTTTTTTTTTTTTAATATCCACTCATGCGTGAGAGATATTTTTATCCGGGAGGGAAAAAAAAAAATGCTTTGTTGATAAATGAATAGCTAGGTTATATTGATAATAACTAAAAAAATTAATTTAATATTTTAAAATATAAAAAATAAATAAAATTAAATAAGGAAATATTTTTTATAATTTTTTAAAGAAAAAACTGGGACCTCGCCCCTACCATTACTCCACTGCCTTGCTTGGCATACCTAATAAGTTTGACCACATTCACCGAACGGTCCTCGAACTCTGCCATCCAACTTGTACCGTATCCCTCCCCCCGAAGCACGGCCAAGCCTGTCCAAACTTTACAACTTGCTGAATGTACACGCACAGACGGAGAGGCCCACGCGCCACCGCCACCACCACCAAACTAGAAGATATTTTCTGAGAGGAAAAAGATAGTCAAATGCTGTAGCAGCAACCACATTGGATCAAGACCTGCCTGTTAGTGCCTGGCCAGACTTACGATTAAATAGCGTCAGCGCTCCTGATAAACAACGTCGTCATCTCATTTCCAAAATGGAACTCGGAGCCATAGCAAAGCTAAACAGCAATTTGCCTCGCTTTCTCCTCCCCCTCCTCTCCCTTCTCTTCTCTCTTTCCCAGGCCACTGACACCCTGACCCGGAGCCAACCCATCCGAGACGGCCAGACCCTGGTCTCCGCCCGAGGCACCTTCGAACTTGGCTTCTTCAGCCCTGGCGGCTCGACCCACCGCTACCTCGGCATCTGGTACAAGCACATCCCCGTCCAGACCGTCGTCTGGGTCGCCAACCGGGCCAGCCCCCTCCCTGACCGGACCGGCCTCCTCCGGGTCGGCCCCGCCGGTGAGCTCCTCCTCACCAACGGCTCGAACCACCCGATCTGGTCCACTGACCCGGTTCCCTTCTCCCGACCCGTTGCCCAGCTCCTCGACTCCGGCAACTTCGTGCTACGCGATGCAGCGGACGCACTCCGAGTCGGTGTTGCATGGCAGAGCTTCCATTGCCCGACCGACACGTGGCTCCCCGGGATGCGGTTCTCCTCCCGGTTCCCCCTCGGTCTCACTTCCTGGAAGAACTCGGCCGACGCCACCTTCGGTGATTATACCGTGCGGTTAGACGAGAACGGCCTTCCCCAGCTCATCCTCTGGGGGCGGTCAAGCCCGGTCTACCGGACCGGACCGTGGAACGGCCTCCGTCTCAGCGGCACCCCGGAGATGAAATCCTACAACAGTTTGTTCACCTACGCCTTCGTGTCCAACGAGAACGAGTCCTACTACGAGCACGAGCTCAACGACCCATCTATCATTACGAGGCTGGTACTGGAGCGGACCGGGGAGCTGCAGCGGTTCATATGGTCGAACGAGACCCAGTCGTGGGAGGTGTACTGGTCTGCGCCCAAGGACCTGTGCGATATGTACGGGAGATGCGGGCCGTTCGGGGTCTGCAACACCACCTCGAAGCCGCCCTGTAAGTGTGTGGAGGGGTTCGAGCCGCGGTCAGCCGGGAACTGGACCGCCGGGTGTGCTAGGCGGACCGGCCTGAGCTGCGGGAACCGGGACGGTTTCCGCAAGGTGACCGGCTTGAAGCTTCCAGATACCTCGACCGCGATCGTTAACCGGAGCATGGGACTCGAGGAGTGCAGGAGGGTGTGCTTGGCTAACTGCTCGTGCGTGGCTTACACGGCGGCTGATATCAGTGGGGGTGTTAGTGGGTGCGTTTATTGGGTGGACGATTTGATGGACCTGCGGGAGTTCCCGAGCGGCGGCCAGGATGCGTACGTCCGATTGGCGGCTTCAGAGCTAGGTACGTGTAGCGTAACTTTTCTGCTAATATATTTTGGTGGGCCACAGTTAGCTCATGACGTGGCTGCTGATGATCGTGTCTAAGGAAAGCTAGTTTAGAAGGCTTTTGGGCTTCCTTGGATGATCAACAGGTGTCACATGCATCGTTGGCTGTGGCACCTGTCAGTCATCAGGAAGCTTAGAACGAATTCTACCAACAAGAACCTAAACGGATCAGAGCATGGGTTCAGATAACGGTGACAGTGAACGCTGGTTGAATCAAAATTGAAAGATTTTGAACCGAGTTGGTCCACTTTGAGCTGAACCCGAACTGACCTAGGTTAATAGATGGATCTAATTTTGAGCTGGACCGGCTAGATTTTTTGGTAACAGTTTGGGTCGAGTCTAGTGGTCAACCATGGGTCAACCACGGCGGTGCACAATCAAGGTGACGAATGGAGCGTAAAGTAGCTGCCCTCGCAGAAAAAGGCCAAACAGCTGTCCTTCAAACGGCGGGGTCGGGGGCCGCGGGTTGGTGGGTTCTAACTTTGATGGCTACACGACTGGCTATTGTGTAGCTTAGCTATAAATAAATATTTTTTTTAATAAAAATAAAAAATACAGTAAATATGTTTCTTATGCTTTCTGATTCAATATTAATTTTTAGTTCTTGTATAAAATTTTAATATCAAGATAAAATTAGGACCAGTCCTTTCACTCTTTTTTATTTTGTTGGGTAAAATATTTTTTTGCCCTTTGAGTTCCACAAGCTTTAAGTGAAATTTGTAAAATGTTATATATAGATGATTTTTTAATTTGTTTCACATAATTAAAGTTTTGTGTGCAAATTTACCAATAAATTAGCTTTGTGTTCTGCTTGTTTATTGCTCTCTAACAATTTTTATTATTAGTTATTTATTCCATATATTTATTGTTGATCAATTTTTAAAACTAGTTATCATGTAAGATATGTTTCTAAACTCCATCATTTACAAATTGATATGAACATTATATCAAATATTGTATGCCAAGTCTATCATGAACTCTAGAACTTCCGTGAGTCTATGATGAAGAAAAGAAGAGTTAGGCTTTGGTGGAACACACGTATATTAACAGCAAGTAGATTTACCTCAGCATACTCTTCAAATGACCTGCTATCTTCGTGGAATCCAAGAATCTAATCTCCTTTCATGAATATTAAAGAAAAAAAAAAAACTTTCTAGAAAGAATCATATATAAAAGGATAGTATTCAAAAATATTCAGGAAATAGATATGTAATGATTCTTTTTTTTTCTTTTCTTTTCTTTTCCTTTTTTGATTTTTGACATATTTATAAGCTTGCATAAACTTTAAACATTCCATGTACAAGTTTTAATTCGATTTTGGTAAATTGGACTCGGATGATATACGATTCAAGTCGAGTACTGTAAAAATTCAGATTCCAAACCTGATATAATTTTCAAATTTGATCCCTGACCAACATGCTTTAGAATGATTAGATTGGAACTAATCAAAAGTAGACCAAGTCAACTCACAAATCAACCTGATCCATTAGCAGCCCTATTACAAACCTAGCATGAGAAGCTTCATAATCAACTACTTAGCCACGTAGTTGGCTTTTCCATTGATTCATTTAATGATCTAAGCTCAAGAGACTTTCTTTCACATACGCACACGCGCGCACAACGTTAGGGAAGGCTCAATCACATTCGTTGTCACATAAAACGTTCCATTGCTATTTAAAGTTTCGTAATCTTGATGTGCTTGGTTTCTTGTGATTTTTCTCACCGTCGATTCACGCACGCATGCACCTACAGCACACAAAAACTTCGAGTGATTCTTCTCATTAAAGTTAAACAGTGTTGAGTACCAAATGGTTTTGAAATTATACTGTGTTCTTCCAGATGAGGATGACGATGATGACCAATCACTACATGTTCCTGCGGACAAGAAAAAGTTGATCATACTTATAGCCGCAGCAATCTGTTTCTCTTTGTTTTTCTTGCAATTGTGCCTCTGTATCCTCTGGAAAAAGAAGTTCCAAGAAAAAGGTAAGACATGTGCTTCATAGATAGCTACGCTCATTGGATTAGATCAAACTTTAATTACAGGTGATTTGTTGGGATACTTGTTGATTGCAGCAAAGATGGAACAATCCGAAAGTCTCTCATTGCTTGGTTTTGGAGCTAATGTCGCACGTAGCAGCATGTCAATAGATGATGGCAATAGCAGTGCAGATCTGTCACAATTAAGTTTGGACGCTATTGATGCCGCCACTGACAATTTCTCAGAAGAAAACAAGCTTGGAGAGGGCGGTTTTGGACAGGTGTACAAGGTAATTAACCTTCTCCCTCTTGTTTTTTCCATTAAGTAGTTCTTCCAATTCTATGCAATAAATCATTGAATTTGGAGGACTCGTACTTTCAATGGTTTCTTGTTGTGTCCACAATCATGTAATGGAAGTTGGTTTTGTTTGCAGGGTAAATTACCTAATGGGCAGGAAGTGGCTATTAAAAGACTTTCAGATAGTTCTGGACAAGGCCTCGAGGAGTTTAAGAATGAGGTTATGTTGATTGCTAGGCTACAACACATGAACCTTGTGAGGCTTCTAGGTTTCTGCACTCAAGGACAAGAGAAGATGCTGATCTATGAGTACATGTCCAATAAAAGTTTGGATTCCATCCTCTTTGGTAAGTTTCTTTAAACATGCCTCTTTTGCTCATTGCTTCTGATTTACTAGTTCCTCATAGGAAGGAGAAACGTCCATGAGATTAAATTACTGGAATATTGTGATGTAGTTTTTCTCCACTTTTGGATGCAAGGATGGAAAATTAAACTATCAGGAAGTTCACCAGGAACGTGGAAAAAAAAAAAAATAATGAACTAATTGGATAGCGTTGTGCAATTATAACCTTCTTGTTACCTTGGTGTTAAAGCATTTGTCTTATACTTTTTCATTTATATAACCAAATAAATAAGTATCCAATTGTTTGATTTGAATTTGAATCAGATCCAACCGAGGGAACAACATTGGATTGGAGTAAACGCAAGAGAATTATTGATGGCATTGCTCAAGGGCTCCTGTACCTCCACAAGTACTCTAGACTCAAAGTTATCCACAGAGATCTAAAAGCTAGCAATATTCTTTTGGATACTGAGTTGAACCCAAAGATATCAGACTTTGGAATAGCAAGAATATTTGATGGAAATCAAGAGCAAAGAAAGACAAAAAGGATTGTTGGGACATAGTAAGTGAAATCTTTCTTCAAGTGAACTACTAAATTCTTACACCAAAAACTGATACTGCTGATAAATTAATCATTGTTCCCTTTCTTTGTAGTGGCTATATGCCTCCTGAGTACGCTATATGGGGGCATTTCTCTGAAAAGACTGATGTCTTCAGCTATGGAGTGTTGCTCCTAGAAATCATCAGTGGCAAGAAGATTTCTTTTTTTCATGGCATCAACGGCTCTTCGAATCTCTTACAATATGTAAGCATGTACTATCTTCGAATTGATAACGAGCTATTGGGAAACATTTGTAAACCAATTTGATGCAATGATACATTTTTTTTTTCTTGACAGGCATGGGAGCTTTGGGAGGATGGGAGGGCCTTAGAGCTAGTGGATCCACTACTTGGCAATTCTTATTGCGAAGAAGAGTTGTTGAGATGCATCCATGTGGGATTATCATGTGTGCAAAAGAATGCTCCAGATAGGCCCACAATGTCAACCGTTGTTTCCCAGCTGGGTGGTAGTAATGTAAGCCTTCCTTCACCAAACCAGCCTGCCTTCCCTGCTTGTGAAAGTCAGGTAAGCGGAGACTTAGATTGTCAAAGGAGAGGTACTGGCTCCTCAAATGATGTAACCATTACCATGATAGAGGGTAGGTGACACGTGCTTTAATCTGCGAGCAAAGAAACTGTCCACGTGTACCTATGGTTGAAGATGAGGACAGGCCATCTCCTTGGTGAAAATAATATGGTAAGAGATTTTTTATTTTTCTGAAGGTTCTTTATGAGAGAAGAGAGAAACTTCAAAATTTTGTGTTACCTGTTCGAGGTGATGTACGTGGATTCGAGCTATGAAATATTATACACAAAGGATAAGTCACATGCTGTAATGCATGCAATTTATCTTCTTCTTCTTCTTCTTCTTCTTCTTCTTATATTTTATATTTTATATTTATTTTTATTTTTATTTTTTTTGTGGAGTGTGATGCTCTGAGTAACACCGTTTTAGTTACACTGTACTACTCCGCTCCACCCCCGTCCTTAACTATGTTTTGTTGGATAAGTTTCTTTATCTAGTTGCTTGTCCTCCCTAAAACAACTGTAACATTAAAACACTCAACAACAGTGTTATTTGCCTAGCATTCTTTTCTAAATACAAAGTTGACAGAAACCCATTGGGACGCAGCTACTTTTAGATGACAACCTCATTTCGTCTCTTCCACGTCCATAATGCAACTTGCTAGTGTTTTGTCAGCCTGGCATCGCGTTAACTCTGCGCCAACTCCTTTCTGCATCCTGTCTTAGATCAAGTAATAATATCAAATAAAGCATGGAACATTGCTCTGTTATTTATGAGAATTGCTTACCCTCTTTACAACATAATTTTGTAGGGTACTTTGCCTCTCCAGAAATTCCTTCAAAATAGATTCATTACTTCTTTACCCTTAAGGAAATGGCAGAGCTCTTGATCCACTCTAATGAAGATGTCTTATTTTCTTCTAGTAGCAGCTGGATTTTATAAAGAATCTAGTAGGATTTTGGTCAGGGCATACTAAAATGATGGATTATTTTAATGAGCTCCTAGACCAAATCAATTACTATAGTTATTACCATGTCAAAGTTTGGCATTTATTCCATTCTTTCAGGCCCTTTTTAGAAGCCGAGCCGATTTTCAGGGCTTTAAGGGTGGTTTCTTAGACAAGTTTTAACCATCTCCTCTGCATTTCTCCTCCTGCTCCTGCTCCTCTTCCTTTAAATTTGAGAAAAAGGTCATAACATATTTTGAGCCCCCCAAGAAGTTGAATTATAATTGCTTTTTATTTTTGGTAGCAAAACAATAATTGCTTTTCTTGCTAAGGGTGCAAAATGATCAAGGAAAAGATGTAACTTTTTCTCACATAAAATGTCTTCTTTTCCTCTAATAAATGGTCATTAATTCATGACCTGATTTCATTCAGCTATTAAATTTTTTTACTTTCAACTGCTCACTATATACAGATAGATTTGAAATATTCAGGAACTGTTTGGTGATTCCAAGTAAGGGGATGCATTAGACAATTTTGGCAAGCATATGACCACAACTATTAGTGGAACAGGATGTATGGTTTACATTGACATAAACGAGAAGATATACAAAAGGGACTTTATACGTCTGGAAATTGTTTGAGGGACGAGAAGTGGATGGGATCCATGGATTAAAGAAGCTTGCAAATATTAATATTTGCATCATCCTCTAAATAAGCATTTGAGACCAATTTGTTCTAATACAAGTCCTTTCTTAAATGCTTCTGTATCTGCTTCCTTTGCTGAACATGTTGATATTGATGTTACTTTACTAAATACATGATGTCCTCTATAGTCTCCAAAAATCATACTAGTGCCTGATATAGATGATGATGTTGTGATATCTATATTACACTTAAAATAACCAATCTTTGGTGCTGTATATTCATTATTTTTATCAGAAGATTCAAACATCAACTCTTGAGGAATGTTAGAAGCAAAAACTTTTGTCCTCTCACCCGTTTATGCATTAATAGCCCTTGCATGTAGTTGTTGTGGGTCGAAAGTAGCAAGCTTCAAAAAAAAAAAAAATGATTCATGCCAACTTTGGCGTGAAACTTTTCAAAAGTCTTTGAAAGATTGATGTCCACATTTGGAATCTTTCACTAATTCAAACACTTGCTCATAAAATAGATCAACAAGGAGCTAACTGTCAACCAAGTATACAACGTCAGAATTTTTCCTAAACGTGGGCTGCCACTGATTGGATTTTTCCATTACAAAAAGTGGGAAGTTAGACCGGCAATGCCCAATACAGTTTTTAATATGATCCACAACAAATCTTTGAGCCTAGGTCTGCCTAGGAAATTGCTTTTGGCGTGGTATGAAAGGCACATGGCCGGTTTTAGTGATGGGACTGTACGATAAGAGGGCTCAAATTAAAATTAACCCTGAAGTTTGATCCCTTTCTCCATTCAGAATACCGTAGCTTATTAGATAATTTAAATTTTTATGTAAAATTAAAATAAAATATATTTTACACCATCATTTCACTAACATGATGATCATGTAGCCTGTAGAGCATTAGATCCATCTTTTGCTGCGTAGCTGATCTTCTCTCTCCTTATCCTCTACTTTTATACGGACGATTGATGAAAATCATCATGCCCTCCTAAGAGTTAGAGAAAAGAAACCAGGCCACCTCTATTTATAACTGCACTTGTCTTATCCCATCAGAAGACTTAATCTTGATTAGAGTAGAGATTCCAGTCTAAGTTTTATCAGAAATAGAACTCTTTAATTAATTAATTAATTGGGCCCACCATAATTGATTCAGAACTTGACCTAATGAGTTAAACCTGACTAAATGACAATTAGGCCACATTAAGAAGTTAAACCCAATATTCTCCCACTTGGCCAATATTTTTACTTAAAAAATAACTCTTTGATTTTGATAAAATATTTTAAAAATAAATAAATAATAATAATTATTTTTTAAATAACAATCTTGAATCAGAATTTTGAAATTGATCCGACGAGTACGCACTCATTTTATAAAAATTTGCCCAATTATCTATTCCTTGAAGATTCTTTATACTTTGACTAAGTAAAAACCATGCAAATCATGGTGGTTATACATCTCAACTGACATACTCCCTTTCATGTTTCATGACATCAATAACTCTCACTTAACTCAGTCTTATATGCTGGAATATATAGACTATCAAAAAATCGTAATGCCTATGATAATGGTCCCACTATTATGATACTTCTATTTACTTTAATTTTGACAAAAGTCAACCATAATGTATACAAATAATAATTAAATAGAAGTAATAATAGTCATCAAACCATTAAGAGATCTCAAAATAGGTATCTATTATAATTAAATATCTCAATGACAAATGTCTATAACTTTTACATGCTCTTTGAATATTTTGGGCACTAAACTTTTCATCAAAGGATCAGCTATCATACAAGCAGTACCAATAGAATCAATAGATACTTGATTACTACTAATTCTTTCATTTACAGTAAGATACTTAACATCAATGTGCTTGTTTGCATTGGTCATTTTGCTACTGTTAGAGAAAAAAACTACAATAGAATTGTCATAATAAATTCTCAATGGCTTGGAATAGAATCCATAACTCCGAGCCCTGAGATGAATTTTTTCAACCATAGAGTATGTGAGAAAGCCTCATAGCAGCTTATATATTCAGCTTCTATAGTAGAGTAGGCAATAATGTGATGTTTTGCGCTCCTCCATAAAATTGTTCCACCAACTAACAGAAAGATGAAACCAGACGAAGACTTCCTACTATTAAGGCAACCAGCATAATTTGCATCTGAATAATCGATTACCTCCAACTAATCAGTCATCCTATAAGTAAGTATGTAGTCTTTAGTTCTCTAAAGATATTGCATCACCTTCTTGGCAGCTTTTCAGTGGTCCATACTTGGATCACTCTGATATCTATCAAGCATTTTCAAAGCAAAACTGATATCAGGATGAGAACATACTTGAGTACATATCAGACTACCCACCGTAGATGCATAGGATATATCCTTCATTTGATTTTTCTTAATCTCGTTCCTAGGACACTGAAATTTACTGAATTTATCATCTTTAACGATTGATACTTCACTTGATGAGCAGTTTGATATTTCAAACCTTTCTAGGATCCTAGTAATATAATTTTTCTAAGATAAACTAAGTAACCTCTTATTTCTATCATGATGGATTTCTATACCAAGAACATAAGAAGCGTCTTTCATATCTTTCATGTCAAAATATTCTAAAAAAATTTTTAGTTTCATGCAAGAAATCCAAATCATTGTTGACTAGTAAAATATCATCCACATATAGTATCAAAAATATAAACTTACTTCTATTTACCTTTAGATATATATATATTGATCAGCAATATTTTTTTTAAATTCGAAAAAAATAATGATATATATGATTAAACTTTAAGTACCATTGCCTGAAAGCTTGTTTAAGACAATATATAGATTTCTTTAATTTACATACCAGTCTTTTATTTTCTTGTACTAAAAATCTTTTAGGCTATTCCATATACACCTCTTCCTTTAAATCTCCATTTAAGAACATGGTCTTGACATCCATTTGATGTAGCTCTAAATCAAAGTAAGCTACTAATCATTCTGAATGAATCTTTTCCAAAAATAGAAAAAAATATTTTATGATAATCAATGCCTTCATTTTGAGTGAATTCTTTTGCTATAAGTCTAGCTTTATATCTCTTAATATTATCTTTGGAATCCCATTTGGTCTTAAAAATCTATTTACAACCTACAGGCTTAAATTCTTTAGGTAATTCGACAAGTTTCTAGGCTTGATTCTTATTTATGAATTCCATCTCATCTTTTATGGCATCTAACCAAAGTTCAGAATCATCACTTTTCATGGCATCCTTAAATAAAACTGGATCATCCTTTATTCCAATATCATAATTACATTCTTATAAGTATATAATATAATCATCTAAAATAGTCGATCTTTTAATTCTAGTAGATCTTCATAATATTTAAGATTCAGTATCATTATTATGATTATTTTCAATTGGATCAGGTTTATTAACAGTCTGTTCAGGAAGTGGTATATCAATCACCTGTTGATGTTCCATAATTTCAAGTTGAGTAGGCTCAAGTGGAATATCTCTAGGTGTTACTATAATAGAAAGATATTCTCTTATTTTCTGTAACACTGCATTATGTGGTGTACCACTTTTACTATTTTCACTATCCTCAATGAACTTAGCAGTTTCAGTTTCAACAATTTTAGTGGGTATATGATGGATAATAAAATCTAAAACCCTTTGACCTTTCTGGATATCCTATAAAATAACAACTAACAGTTTTGGGATTCAATTTCTTTTCTTGTGGGTTATATAATCGAGCCTCTGCTGGACAACCCCAAATATATAAACGTCCTAAACTTAGTTTTCTATCCATCCATAACTCAAAAGGGATTGTAAGAACGATCTTACTAGGTACCCGATTTAGGATATACATAGTGGTTTTTAAGGCTTCTGCCTACAAATTCAAGAATAATGAGAATTTATTAACCATACTCCTCACCATGTCCGTTAATATGCAATTATGCCTTTCAGCCACACCATTTTATTAGAGATTTTTTGACATAGTATATTGTGTTATAATGCCATGCTGTTCAAGAAATTTGGCAAAAGATTCAAGATTACGTCTAGATTCATCATATCTGCTGTAGTATTTACCACTCTTATCAGATCTCACAACCTTTATTTTCTTATCCAACTGATTTTCTACTTCAATTTTGTATACCTTAAAGGCTTCCAAAGCTTCAGATTTTTTATGCAAGAGAAAAACATAACCATAACATAAGAAATCATCAATAAAGATAATAAAATACTTTTGTCTTCTAAAACAAGATGTAAAATAGTCAAAAACATCAGTATGTATCAATTCTAAGAGTTCTTGACTTCTAGTGGCATGTTTTTATGATTTTTAATTTATTTTTCTTTAATGCAATTGATGCACATACCAAAATCTAGATTTGGTAAAATACCTTAACCAATCTAGTCATCCTTTCTTTTGATATATGATTTAATCATTTATGCCACAGTATTGAAGAACTCTTATTTACAATACCATATTTTATTCCGATATTGTCATTTAAAATAAGCAAAGATTGTTCAAAAGAAGAATCCAAATTTAATTTATATAATCTATTACACAATGTTCCAGTACCAATAAAAATAAAATTTTTTATTAATTTAAAACTTGAATTTATAAAATGAATGAAAAACCTTCAAAATCAAGTTTTGACAAAAAAATTAAATTTTTAGATACTAAAGAAACATAAAAAACATCGTATAGATCTAATTGAAATTTGGTATCCGTAATAAGTCTATAGGTTTCGACTGTCATAATCTTGTACTTTATCTAATTTTTCATAAAGATCCACCACTCTCTATCATTTGGTTTACGACTTGAAAAAAATTTCTACATTGAATTGAAAACATGAATTGCAACATTCAAACCAATCCACTAAGTATTAAAAGGAACATCAATGAAATTAGTTTCAAAATAAACAAGTGATAAGGGAATATCTTTCTTTTCAAATCATTTTTTCTTTTCTCATAATCTTTCTTAATATGTTCCTCCTTCTTGCAAAAAAAAAATTTTAATTTGTGAGAAATTTTTGTTGGTGGATTGCTAGATTCTTTATTTTTTTTCTTCACTTTCTTTTTCTTAAGATGCTCCTGTAAAACTACATGAACAGCTGGAACCCTTTTTATTTCAATCTCTCTTCCTCTTGCACATACTAGGAGATGAGTTCATTCATTGTCCATGATTCCTTATGTGTGTTGTAGTAAATTTTAAATTGGATAAACTGAGATGGAAGAGAATTGAGAATAAATTGGATAAGAAAATTTTTAGATACTGTCATGCCCAAATTATTTAATTTTTCAGCTATATCACATATTTTCATGATATGCTTTTGCACTCTAGAAAATCAATTATATTTCATAAAGGTTAATTTGTTCATTAGGATACCAGCTAAGGCTTTACTTAATCTGGTAAACTATTATTCTATAAAGAAAAGATACTCAGGGGCCAAATCGTTATTCGAAATAGATCCCCTAATATCTCTCACTATGAAACTTTTAATGATCATGAGAGACAATCTATTAGAATGCTCCCACTTTCACATGATTCCTTATATTCAGGAGAACTAGTGGCAGTAAGTGGATCTAGATGAGGCTTACGAAGAGCTAAGTCTAAATCTAGGCATCCTAAAATAATGAGGAGCTCCAATCAGAGTAATTTATTCTATTCAATATGGAAATGTTAGATAGATGTGATGAGAGTGAAGTAGGGGTCATGGCTGTAAATAACAAAATATATTTATAATTACCATCATGATGTAAATTTTATAACACAATTCTGCTAATAACACTTATTATATAACTATAAAATACCTTTGGACAAGAATCATAGCATATGATAAGTGTCACAACTAATTTAATTATAAATTTAAATATAATAAATAATGTCAAAACATGCATCACATAAATCATAATCAGCAATAGTATGAAATATGTAAGCAAGAATAATAATTATGGCATGCACACATAATTCATGTTTAAACTATGACCCATCATATTAGCTGTATTTTCAGTGGTTTAACTAACTATGATTACAAAAATCAGAGGTTATTCCCATATTTGGATGTAGAACTTTCCATCTTTATGCAATTTAAGTTAGTCAACCTTTTACTATTAATTTTATATTAAATTATAGTCATCTTTGAATTTACTATAATAGACATACTTTTATATAATTTTAGAACTGCAATGAGAGAAAACCATTAGCCCTCAGTGACTCAGCTATCCAAGATCTATAAAGTGCTTCAAGCCCTTTGGGGCTACGCGAAAACACACTTGAATAGTATAATAGCGAGCAAAATTATTAATTAAATAATTTAATTATTTAAATATTTTATTTTATATAAAAAATTTAATCATAAGATTTTTTAAATCATCAGAAGTCCAATGGTTCAAAAATTGCTCAAATTAGATAAGAAATAATCAAGTTATAGCAATTTTATCAAAACTTTAAAATTAAAGGATTTAACCATAAATATAAAAAATATAGAGCCTTTTTTGTAAAATAGTAGCTATAAATATTGATAAAAAAATTGGTAGGGACTTTAATATAATTTATTACTTATTAGAGACTTAAATGCAAAATTATCCTAAAAGACCAAATTACAAAATTGCCTTATAGGTGAAGGAAAAATCCTATTTTCTTGCATAGGATCGTTCAGATCTGATTGGATCTGAAAAAATATTTCAAAATTTTTTTCTATGATCCTAATTAGATCTAAGACATCTCGGATCTGATCCTAAAGATCTGATTTTAAAATAAAAATAAAATTAAATCTAATTTAATTTCATATCTTTATTTTGGGTAATTAGATTACCCTATGATGATCTTGATTGTTCCTAAGATTCTGGAAGGAGCCATGCATGCGTCTGACCTCTACTGATGTCCATTTGGGTAGGATCTAAAGATCTTCTTCTTCTAAATCAACTCTTCAAAATTAAATCTAGATCTGATCTTGAAATTTTTCAAAACTTCTTTTGAAGAAGCAGCGGTCATCTCTTTCAGTAGTGCTGCCTTTTTCCTAATTTGGGCACCTTTCTTCCTTGGATGACACTTAAACCCATGCCCAACTCCTTGGGCATGGAGGAGGAGAGAGAGGATCAGATGGGCATGGAAGAGAGAGAGGCAGTCTTGTGGCATGGTGAAAAGAAAAAGCACACAAATCCTAGGCGCAGACAGGATTTAAATAGATTCCGCTGCACCATGCAGTGCCACATCATCCCAGCCAATCAGAGGCCTTCATTCAATCAGATCTAAATCTGATTGATGGGATGATGTCATCTAATCTAATCAGATGAGAGTCCTTCAAAAATCCACATAGGTGGTGCCAAGACTGGATAAAGCAAAAGTCTTTGGCGCCTAGATGTTTAAACCCATCAAGAAACCCTAGAGTCCCATCTGTATGGGACTCCATCTCTTATCCATATAGGGTGCATGCCTAGGGTGGCATGTGCCCTCTCTCTTGCCTCTTTTAGCATGGAGACAAGAGCCCCAAGTGCTCTCCTATAGGCACATGACACATGGCCCTATGTCCAAGTGTCTAGGGTCAACTATTGACCTATATCTAGAAATAGAAATTAGCAGGTGATAGAAATTGATAGGTGTTATCTTAAATCCATCTAATGAATTAAGATAATCCTTTTCTAATCTGGATAAGCTCTAGTCAAACTAAGATAAGATTTCTAAGTGATTCCAAATAAATTTGGCTTAGCTGAGATGAACCAAAATGATTACAAAAAAAAGAATGTTAGGCTTAATCGTGTGGTAGCATGATTTTCTTGAACCTAATTAGATCTAATCCAAATCAATTGAACTAGGTTAGTCCAATTGATGACATCCAAATCCAAATCCTTATTTGTGTGATCTAGTTAGGTTCAGCTCCATATGGTAATGAGATATATCACGATCTCTATCATCAACATCATCAAAATATCTTTCGATGGACCAGAATCTTTTTGATTCATACAATTAGAATGAACGATCATCTAAATCATTCTAATTGCTTCCAAAATCTATCAATGACATCTAGCAGTATATGGTGGCAACTCATCAAAATTGAAAGTGAACCTCTCGGTGCAGCTACCTGTATGATTAGGTTCTTCTATCTTGAGCCCTGACAGGATTAGGGTTAAGGTGAACTTGTCAAACCCAATATCCATCATATGATTTAATCATTCGATTCGAGTCCATTGTGAAACTCTAATAGAAACTCTTTCTACCATCTTCACTCTGCCATAGCCATGGGCTTAAGAACTCAATCTCATGATTATCATAGGGCTACTCCTCATCTACTGAGGTAGATAGATCCCCTATTGGTGCAATCCAATTCCTATAATGAACATGCTATAGCCAACATACACTTTAGGATCCCAAATGGCTAGGAGATCCAGTTATGGTGTAGTCAAACTATAACACACTCAAGGTGAACTATCGATGCACCTCAGGTCAAAGAACCAAACACACCATTGCAGCATCGAGTCAGTTATCGACGAGAAGATAGACTTCTTTATGATTGCTCAAGGTGGTCATGCTCAGTGCCCTCATTCTCTAATGAGTATTTGTAATCTTGCTTCAGTGTCTCCACACTGTAGACTCAAGATACATCTATCCTAAAAAAATGATTATATATCAATCTTTTAGATCGATCATCATCCTCATGATGATCCTACGATCGAAAGCTGTTTATGAGTTAATTATGAATATTCATGTCTCAAATTTTCAACTCTTAAAAATATGAATTATCATTACCATTAACTCAATGGATGTACCACAGACACTTTAAATACACACTATGATAGAAAATAACTCTTTTATTAATTTATAGTCAAAATTATAAAATTGTCCTTTGAAGTGTATTACAAGTGTTTAGCCAATCTGGCTTCTAGGGCACACATCTAACAAACTTCCATTTAACCTAAAGCTAATTGGTTACAAATCTAAGTTCCATTTCTCAAGGTGGGCTTCGATCTTCTGCTGGCTTAATGACTTTGTCAATGGGTCAGCCATATTATCTGTAGTATTGACTCTCTTGACTTTGACGTATCCCTTCTCGAGGTAATCGCGGATGAGGTGGTATCGTTGCTCGATGTGCTTGAATTTTTGGCGAGACCTTGGCTCCTTAGTTAGGGCTATGGTGCCATTGTTGTCGTAGTACAGAGGAACGATATTTGATGGCATCACTTTAAGCTCTACGATAAACTTCTTGTACCAGAATGCCTTCTTTACAGCCTCTGATGCAGTAATCTACTCTGCTTCTATGATGGAGTCTGCTATTATAGTCTGCTTGAAACTCTTCCAACTGATAGCTTCATTATTACAAATAAATAGACTTCTAAATGTCGACTTTCGATCATCTATGTTAGACATAAAATTCGAGTCTGTATGCTCCTGGACCTGGAGTTCTCCATTACCAAAGACTAGAAACATATCCTTAGTCCTTCTCAAGTACTTAAGGATACATTTCACAGAAGTCCAGTGCTCTTCGTCTGAATTTGACTGATACCTACTCGTGACACTCACAGCATGGGCAATATCAGATCGTATACATAGCATGGCATACATGAGACTTCCTATTGCTGAAGCATAAGGGATCTTGCTCATGCATTCAATCTTCTCAAGTGTGTTAGGGCACATCTTCTTGGAGAGATGAATGCCATGTCTGAAGGATACTAAACCCCTCTTAAATTTTTTCATGCTAAACCTCGTCAGCACCTCCTCTATGTATATTTTCTATGAGAGACCCAGCATCCTATTCGGTCTATCCCTATAGATCTTAATTCCTAGAATAAAGAATGCCTCTCCTAGATCTTTCATAGAGAACTCCTTAGACAACTATATTTTGACTATAGTCAGTATGAAAATATCATTTTCAATTAGGAGGATGTCATCCACGTACAGTACGAGGAAGACAACAGCGCTCTCACTGATCTTTTTAAAAATACAGGGCTCCTCCTCATTCTTGATGAATCCAAATGATTTGATTACATCATTAAAACGATCATTCCAACTCCAAGATGCTTGCTTAAGTTTATATATGGATCTTTACAGCTTGCATACTTTATGATCATTATCACTGGATGTGAAACCTAGTGGCTGATCCATATAGATATCTTTCTCAAGATATCCATTTAAGAACATCATTTTTACATCCATCTATCATATTTTATAATCGAAATAGACTATAACAGCAAGCAATATACTGATGGATTTGAGCATGACTACTGTTAAAAAAGTATTTTGATAGTCAATGCCTTCACGCTGACTATACCCTTTCGCTATGAGCTTTACTTTGGATGTCTCTATATTCCCATCGATACCTATCTTTCTCTTGAAGATCCATTTACACTTAATAGGTACTATACCTTCAGGTGAACCTACTAAGATCCAGACTTGGTTTGAACGCATTGAGTCAATCTCTGACCTCATTGCCTCTAACCATTTTTCGGAGTCGATATCTGATATCATTTTGTCATAAGTTTTGGGATCATCACCATGAACCCTATTTTCTATGAGGAACATTTTTTCTACGTCTTCTGATATAGTACCTAAGTATCTTTCAGAAGGATGGAAAAATCTACTTGATCTACGAGGTGGAGGAGGTAGTGTCTGGGTTGGCTCAATCTAACTGGGTTTCATAGGTTCCTTAGCTCGTTTCTCTTCGGATACTTTCTCCTCAAGTTTAATCTATCTTTCGATGCCATCATTTAGAATAAATTATTTTTCAAGGAAGATGATGTGTCAACTCATAATCACATTGTGATCTCTCGAAAGATAGAAATAATATCCTAATGACTCTTTAGGTATCCAATAAATTGATCTTAGAGGGACCTAGACTCTAATTTATCCACCTATTGTCTTTTGACATGGATCGGACAATTCTAAATTTTGAGATGACTCAGACTTGGTTTCTTATCATGCCATATCTCATACGATGTGATAGAAATGATCTTAGAGGAAATCCTATTAAGTAAATATATAGCGGTCATCAAACTATGTTCCCAAAGAAACTCAAAAAGATCCGTAAAACTCGTCATGAATCGGACCATATCTAATAGGATCCGATTTTTTCGTTATGAAATTCCATTGAGTTAAGGCATTCCAGGTGGAGTCCATTGAAAGACTATACCATTGTCCTTAAGAGAGTCTAAAAATTTTTGACTAAAGTATTCGCCTCCTCGATCTGATTGAAGAATCTTAATGAATTTTTTTATTTATTTTTCTACTTTGAGTCTGAATTTCTTGAACTTTTTAAAAGTTTTAGACTTATGTTGCATCAAATATATATATCCATACCGAGATAAATCATCGATAAAGATGAAGTAGACATAATTGCCCCTGGCCGGCACATCAAATGGACAGCATACATCAGTATATACTAGGGCAAGTAGGTCTATGGCCCTTTCTCCATATCTTACAGAAAGAAGCTTGGTCATTTTGCCATGAAGGCATGATTCACAAATCGGATGACTTGAAAGTCAACGGACTCAATAGTCCAGATTTTTCCAATTTATTAACCCTGTCTTCGGCTATATGACCTAGCCTACGGTGCCATAGATACCTATCATTTAGACTATCCTTAGGTCACTTTGATCCTATGGCATTTACGTTTTGCTCGATATTAAAAATAGAAATATCAATATGTAATTGGTAGAGATCATTTATAAGAAAATCATTTATAATTTTATTTCTTTCATAAAGAATATTACAATAGTCCTTAAGAAAGCTAATTACATAGCCTTCCTGTGCTAAATATGAAATAGAAATTAAATTTCTACTTGGTGCAAGCACATAAAAATAGTCTCTAAGAACTAAATCTAATCCTGACGATAATCGTAGAGGATAGATTTTAATGGCTATAGTAGCAACTCTTGCTCTATTTTCGATGCATAGGATCATCTCACCATCCCTTAGCCTTCTGCTATTCTGAAGATCCTACATAGAAGTGCACAAGTAAGCACTAGAACCAGAGTCAAATATCTAACTGGATGCAGAAGAAATCGTAAGATTAGATTCTATAACAAGCATACCTTCAGAAGGACCTACCTCCTCTGGTTCTTTAGGCTGACCAAGTACAAAGTGCAGTTCCACTTTCAATGGTCATTAGTATTGCAATTGAAATATTTTTCTTTATCAGCAGCCTTCTTCTTCGGTTCTATCTTCTTCTTCTTCCCACCATCCATCTTCTACTTCTTCACGGACTTTTTCTTCTTTTAAAAGGACTTTCTCTTGAAAAATGTTTGCTCCATAGCAAGTACTAAGTCTTTAGAATCTTTCATAGAAAGCTCAGCAGTAACCAATATGTTCATGAATTCAGTCAAGATATTATGAAGTTTATGCATATGGTAGTTCATGATGAACTGTCCATACGCATTAGTTAAGAATTGCAGAATTATATTAATCTATAGATCCTAATTTAACTTGACATCAAGCTTCTCAAGCTCTTTTAAGTCCTTGATCATCATCAAATAATGATCTTGGACCGACTACCCATCATGCATTTAAGCCTTAAATAGTCTCTTAGTAACTTGATATTTGGTTGTGCGACTCTGTTCACTAAATAACTCTTACAGGTGAGCCAATATTTGATGGCTAGTCTTAATATCTTCATGTTGGTGTTGGAGCTCATCAGACATCGAGTCCAACATGTAATATTTGACTTTGTTATCTTCATCCATCCACTTCTCGAGAGATGCTCTTTGATCAGTGCATGGACGGGCTGATAAGGTAGGAGGATCCTATTCCAACACATGAGTCAACTTCTCAAAATCCAAAATAATTTTAAAGTTTTGGAGCCAATCCTTATAATTAGATCCAATCAGTCTATGGGTGTCTAGGATACGGGCTAGTGGGTTGGATGTAGATATCTTCCTATAGAGAGTCAAAGTTTCTAGTTAGATTTTGTAATTAGACTTGATTAATTTATTTAAAAATTTTATTTTTAAATAAATTAGGCTTTCATTATTTACTTAAATTCCTATACTTTCTTGGCAGAGATGCAAAAATCTTCATGATTATTGATTTCTAGTGGATGGTGCGGTCCCACCGACTGGCTCATCACCTTACCTAACAGTTATTGATGATGGATCAATCGATGAGTGGACAACTCTTGTCCAA
The DNA here is from genome assembly GCA_006176705.1 of Cocos nucifera. NCBI lineage: Eukaryota > Viridiplantae > Streptophyta > Magnoliopsida > Arecales > Arecaceae > Cocos > Cocos nucifera. The sequence continues at coordinate 255,924 of QRFJ01000643.1, read as the reverse complement.
TGATTCTCTAATCATGGTGCATCCAAACCTAATCTCTAATTCATGAATCTCACCATATCCAGAATATTGATCCACTCCTTAGTTAAGACAGATCCATCATTTACATGAATTGAATTCCTGATTGGGTCCCTCACCATATTCGGAATATTAAGCCTAACCCATCCTCCAACCCATAGAATCTAATGTCTGATAGATATGGTTGTATTTTTTTAGTGCAACTAAACTACTGTATCCAACCGAGAACAATCAACTCCAAAAAGAGTCCGTACATCTACAATGGTGGAAGACCTTAGACTTAATATTTTTTTAGAGAGATTTAATTTAGGTCTCTTTAAACTTGACATAACTTAGTCATAATAATTATGACTAATCTAGTGGCATGGGTTGGCTCGAATTGTTAATCACCTCAAAATAGAACTGGATCGACACAAATGGCCAAGTAAGTGAGACCGGTGGAAGGGATATGCCATTAACTCAATAAGAATGCATCTAGGTCGAGTAGCTCTCACTTAAAAACTGATTGATCGTATCTATCAGACCTACCTTAGACACCAAATTATCGAATCAGAATCAATTGGATTAGCCTACAATCCAGGCTCAAACCATGGAGCCAAATTAGGTCTTGACTTGATTTTATCATATCTCAATGTGATTCGATCTTGATCCAGACTTAATCCTATTAGGCTGGTCAAAACTAATCTTTCTTTGATCCCACCTAACCAGCTCTTGATTTGGTTTGATCAATCGCTAAACTTAATTGAGTTACCTAAGCCCGAATCTAATTTTATGAATATATCTTAGATTTAAAAATTCTTAATTTTTAGATCTAATTAATTTTATAATCTTAATTCTTAATTAAGTTTAGGGTTATGAACAAAATATATAATAAAATCTTAGGATTTCAGGATCTAAAATTTTGTAGAAAAATAAGTTTTAATTTCTGACTAAGAACGAACGTGCAACACTCCTACACATCATAAGAACATCCCATCGAATGGAAGGAGAGAATTTTTAAATCTTACTTTATTCTTATGATCGGATGGTCAAGGAAAACATCTTAATCAGAAATATAATTTCTATTATAAAACTAGTTAGATCTAAATCATATATCACATATACGATTAATGATCTAATTTATACATATTTTGTGTACATCTCATGTATTATAACTAAATTAAATATGCATACTTTTATATCTAATATATCATATATAATATTTAAAAAATAGAATTTAAATTTGATCACATCAAATAAAACTATTCTAGATATTTTATAGAACTATTCTATAACTAGTCTAAGCATGCATCTTTCATATCTCATATAAAAAAATAAAATTTTATTTTTTTTATTTTTTAGATCTTTCTATAATAATTATAATTTTAAAAAATAAAAATTAAATAAATCTAAAATTATTTTTAATTAAATTAAAAATATGATTATGCTAGACTGTACATAAAACTATTCTATACCTAGTCTAGTCATGCATCTTATACATTGTAGATCTAAATTATTCTAATTTTAATTTTTTAATTTTAGATCTAATCATATCTGATGTAACATCTAAAATTATTTAATATTAGATCATAAATAAAAATTAAATCAAATCTAAAATAGATCTGATGAATTGCTAATCTAGCTCTGATATCAGTTGAAGAAAAAATCCTATTTTCTTGCACAGGATCATTCAGATTTGATTAGATCTAAAGAAATATTTTAAAATTTTTTTCTATAATCTTAATCAGATCTAAGATATTTCTCATTTGATCCTAAATATTTGATATTAAAATAAAAATAAAATTAAATCTAATTTAATTTCATACCTTTATTTTGGGTAATCAGATTATTCTGTGATGATCCTGATTATTTCTGAGATTTTGGAAGGAGCCACACACGTGCTTGGCCTCTATCGGTGTCCACTCGGACAGAATTTAGAGGTTTTCTTCTTTTGAATCAACTCTTCAAAATCATATCTAGATTTGATCTTGAAGTTCTTCAAAACTTCTTTTGAAGAAGCAGTGATCATTTCTTTCAGTAATGCTCCCTTCTTCCTGATCTGAGCGCCTTTCTTTCTTGGATGACACTTGAACCCATACCCAACTCTTTGGATATGGAGAGAGAAGAGGGAGGATCAAATTGGCCATGGAAGAGAGAGAGGTAGCCTTATGGCATGGTGAAAAGAAAAAGCACACAAACCCTAGGTGCAGACAAGGTTTAAAGAGATCCTATTGTGCCATGCAGTGCCACATCATCCCAACCAATCAGAGGCCTTCATTCAATCAGATCTAAATTTGACTGGTGGGATGATGCCATCTAATCCAATCAGATGAGAGTCTCTCAAAAATCTATATATATGGCACCAAGACTGGATGAAGCAAAAGTCTTTGGTGCCGAGGTGTTTAAATCCATCAAGAAATCCTGGAGTTCCATCTGTATGGGACTCCATCTCTTATCCATATGGGGCGCACGCCTAGGGTGGCATGAACCCTCTCTCTTGCCTCCTTTAGTAGGGGGACATGAGCTCTAGGTGCTCTCCTATAGGCGCATGACACATGGCCCTATATCCAAGTATCCAGGGTCAACTGTTGACCTATGTCCAAAAATAGAAATTAGCAGATCACAAAAATTATCAAGTATTGTCTTAAATCTATCTAATGAATTAGGATAATTCTTTTCTAATCTAGATAAGCTCCAGTCAGATTAAGATAAAATTTTTGAGCGAGTCCATATAAATTTGGCTCATCTGAGATGAACCAAAATGATTACAAAAAGAAGAATGTTAGGCTCAATCATGTGCTAGCATGATTTTATTGAATCTAATTGGATCTAATCCAAATCAATTAAATTAGATTACTTTAATTGATGACATCTAGACCTAAATTCTTATTTGTGTGATTCAATTAGGTTCAATTTTGTATGGTAATGAGACATATCGCAATCTCTATCATTGACATCATCAAAATACCTTTCGATGGACCAGACTTGATTATTTTTTTATGGTGGTGATTATAAAATTCAACTTATGAGATAAAGAACGATCTAAAACTATACGTCTTCTGATAACCATTCTGAAACTTCACTGGTTGTTATGCTCGTACTTTTGCAATATCTGCTTAACATGAATAGTTTATCCAAAAATAATTTAAATTTTACTATCATCACTATATAAAATATTTAAAATTATAACAAAGATCATTTAACTAAAAAATTATCTCATAATCGGATGCCGTTTAACCTTTTGATCACTTGTTTCTAATTTAACGACCGAAATCATTTCGTACTAAATTGACCATGATAACGATATTCGATTGAAGTAAAACTTTGATAGTATGCTACAAATATCATCAAGATCATCATTATAAGTTTTTGGATCCATTGGAGGTCTTCATCTATCAGATCATCGCATCATCGTTTGTGATCATCAAAATAAATTTTTCTGATCGATGAAGCTAGGACCATCGGATCAAGGCGACCTTTTGCGATGATACTCTAATGATAATTATTTAGATAATGAATGATAAAAATGGATGTTAAATTTTAAAATTATATAATATTTAGAAAAAAAATAAAAAAAAAATTATTTTCAATATATGACAGCGGTTATCAAAAACCATTGCTATAGATCTACAGCAGCGGTTATAGAACCGCTGCCATAGATCTATGATAGTGGTTTTGGATAACTACTGTCGTAGATTTATGGCAGCGGTTTGATAACCACTGCCGTAGATTAAGTTAAAAATCTTTAAATTTTTTCTGCTTCCTTCTCGTGCGTGCTCGATCTCTCTCTCTCTATCTCTCCCCCTCCTCTTCCGTCGTCGATGAGGCTCCTTCTTTCCCCTGACCGACGTTCGACCCTGCCGCCCCTCTTTCCCCCTCGACCGGCGTCGCCACCCCTCCTCCCCCTGGCCGACGTCGACCCTCCTCCCCTCGGTTAGCGCCGCCCCTCCTTTCTCCATCCTCGATCGCCCCTCCCCGCCATCCGCCACCCCCCACCCGGCCTCCCCAACCCTCCATTCGACCCTCCCTCGGCTCCTAGCGAAATCGCTCCTCCCCACCACCCCCCCCTCCCTCCGACCGCCCCTCCTTCCCTCATCCCTGACGCCCTCTCCGCCACCCTGTCACCCCCCAGCCCTCCCATCTCCGGCTGCCCCTCCCCGCCACACCCCACCCGGCCCCCACCCCCACCCTCCCGACCGCCCCTTCTTCTCCCCATCCCCGACCCCCCCCGCCACCTACCTCCCCACCCCAGATCCAGTCGCCCCTCTCCACCACCCCCACCCCCCCCCTCCCACACCTTCTCGGTCGTCGATCTCGTCACTATGCCTCCTGAGCCTCCTCATCACTGTGCCCTCCTCCCCGACCACCCTTACTTTCTCTCTCTTTCCTCTTTCTCTCTCTTCTCTATCTTACTATCTTGCTTTTATTTTGCAGGTTACCTCTAATGCTATCATCCTCCTCTAGCATTATCGCTGGCGACCCTCAAAGCTTTTGGTGTGATCCACTCTCTATAGCCGTAGGTATATTTTTTTTTAAATTTTATAGTATTATTTATTAATTATGTATATTTATAATAATTTATAGAATATTTATAATAAATATTATAAATATTATAATTATCTGCATGTTGTAATTTTTGGACCATGTCGTGGTGGTAGCCTTGAGCTATGTCATGTCGGTGGCTGTGGACTAGATCTATTAATGGATTGGATTCAGATCAAAATCTGAATATTTAGATTTGGACTTAATTTTAATTACTAGTATCAAATTTGAATCCGAATACCCGATGGGTCTATACTTGAAGTACCAGACTCGGACCCTAATGGATCCCAGAAGGTCAGACTCAATTTTGGGATCCGAAACTAAGAAATGGAGAGACTGAGAGGGAGACCGACAGATTGAGAGAAAGGGGAGGCCGATCGCTCGTCGACCGCTGGCAAGGGAGATCGAGAGTGGGAGGGAGGGAGGGAGGGGGTCCGGCCTTGCTGCCATCGTCGAAGAGAGATCGAGAGAGGGAGAGAGGAAGGGAGGGAGAATTGAGAGCAGAGGGAAGGTCCAGGGCAGAGGGATTCCGGTCTTACCGGTGAGGGAGATTGAGAGAATCAGAGAGGGAGGGATGGGGTCCAGCCTCACTGGTGAGGGAGATTGAGAGAGGAAGAGAGGAAAATTGAGAGATGAAAAAGCTGGGAGGGAGGGGTTCAGCCTTGCCGCCATCGTCGATGAGAGAGATCGAGAGAGGGAGTGATCGAGGGGATGGCACACAGCTGAGCCGACTCGGATACGCAGCCAAATCGGCTTGGATCGTGATCGAGCTGATTGGGGGAGGATTCAAGCTGGATGTCTCAGGCACAGAGTCGGCTGTCTCAAGCATGGAGCCGGCTCAGCTTCTGAGTGAATAGAATTTGATATGTCTTTCTAAGATTTCAACTTTTAGCCCTAAGGTGCCACCATCATCTACTTTATTCTTCTTTCAGATTTCTAGATTAACACTAAGGTTCGTGCAAGAGATCGAATCTACGACTATTGCTCATCCTTAATTATTTATGAATGTAATTCATGTTGTAGAATTTATTGCATAACATTTTCTAGATGTTTATATCTTGCTACTTTTGTTTATTATATTGTATAATGATAGATCCGTCAATTGATTAGTGTACATAATCTCTGACATCCGTATAATTATATATAATTATATAGATTAGAAAATTATGTATAATGATCAATTGATTGTCCAATATGGATAGTTTGAAAATTACAAATAATTCTATAGGTAATTGCAGTAATCAAATGGTATGCTTAGGATTTTGAATGAAATTTTGGACAATATTTTTTTTTTTATTCTCCCTACATGGGAGAACTAAGAAAAAATGCTGCCAAAATTTCATTCGATCCCTGTTACATATTATTTGATTACTGTAATGAACCTATAGAATTAATATAATTTCTGAATGGGATAGGACCTATCTTTACCTATTAGTTGGTGATAGGGTGCATTTATTGCATATCTAAAAATGATATTTAATCTGAGTTCCACACATGATTTACTTGCAGTATCATCATTTTTAAAATGGATAAGGGATGGATGAAGTTTAGTAAGCTCTCATCAGAATATGAGGCTGGACTTCAAAAATTTTTTGATTATGCTATAGAGAAATTTGGGGATTATGGACTGATCCAATGTTCTTATAAAAAGTGTATGGATGGGCCATGGTTACCTCGTCAAGATGTCAATGATCACCTTACTATTTATGGCTTTAAAGTCAGTTATGAAATTTGTTGGGACCAACATGGTGAGGGCAGGCTGCAAGGAGGTGATCAACTTGAAGGGAGAGTGGAATAAATAGTTTATGATATTTTTTCATTTGTTGACCATAATGACAGTGCATTTACGTTCATGTCTAATCCTATGATTGGTTGAATGACAAATAGTGAGGATGTAGAGAAGGTCTGCAAGTTGTTGGAGGATGCTAATGTTCTATTGTATCTTAGATGTGAAAAGATGGCGAAGCTTGACTTTTTAATCCTATTGTATCATGCGAAATACTCCAACAGATTCAGTAATAATGGAGTGAACTGCATACCAGAGCTTTTGGAGGACATTCTTCTGGATGATGCATGAATTTCGAAGAATAATTATGAGGCATCGAAGATTATTGAACAGTTGGGTTTTACTTATACTAAGATACATGCATGTCCCAATGATTGCATGCTCTATTGGGAGGGGAATGTCAACCGCAATGAGTGCACGAGGTGCAGTGTATCAAGATGGAAACAGAATAAAGATGGCATATCGACTCATGTACCTTAAAAGTTGATGTGGTACTTTTCTTTGATTTTGAGAGTATAAAAGATATTTTATGTCGGCAAAGATATCGAAAGACATGAGATGGGATGAAGAGAACCGAACAAAAGATGATGCATTGAGGCATCCAGCCGATGGAGAGGCATGGTAGAAGTTTAATGAATTACATCCAAACTTCGCACAAGGGATACGTAATGTGAGGTTGGACTTGTCGTGCGATGGTTTCAATCTATTCAAGCATATAAATACTGCCTATAGTGTATGACCAATATATTCATGTTTATAACCTCCCGTTGTGGATGTGTATGAAAAACTCCTTTGCTTTCGTGATAGTGCTCATCCCTAGATCGATGGAGGTAGGTAATGACATTGATGTTTATTTGCAGCCTCTTATTGTCGAGCTGAAATAGTTATAAAGCATTCAAGGTATTCCAACTTTTGATGCTTTGTTGAGTAAGTCATTCTCCATGCGTGCAGTGCTTTTGTGGACAATAAATGACTTTCGAGCCTATGCCCTAATGTTGGGTTGGAGCACCAAAGGGAGCTAGCATGCCCGGTCTATGGAAGAAATATCCAGTCTAGAAGGTTGATACATCGGAGGAGCTTTAGCTATATGGGGCATCGACATTTCCTCCATCAAAATCATCCATATAGAAGGAATGTACGCTCCTTTGATGGCACTATAGAAGAAGGTGAGGTGCCTGGCCGGATGTCTGGGAGTGAAGTACTTAGAGAGTTGGATGGTCTCAGTGTTGAATTTGGGAAAGATAATCCGATTGGTGATAAAAATAGAAAGCATCAATCAAAGAAACATGATACACTTTAATTGGAGGAAAAAGAGTATCTTCTTTGACTTGCCACATTGGGAGACAAACTTATTGCGCTACTGCTTAGATGTAATGCATATTGAAAAAAATGTGTGCAAGCTCCTTTTGGCAACAATCTTGAATATCAAGGATAAGATCAAAGATGACTTAGATTTCTGACTTGACTTGAAAGAATGGGGTATTAGAAGATCACTCCATCTAGAGCTGGCAGAGAGAGAACAGTGGAGGCTTCCTCATGTATGCTATGTTATGAATGCCTCCAAACGGTCCACATTTCTTCGTGTGTTGGAGAACATAAAGATCCTAGATGGATACTCAAGCAATATATCAAAGCATGTGAATAGTAAGAATGTCAAACTTGGAGAATTGAAGACTCATGATTATCATGTACTGATGCAGGAATTGATCCCAATAGCTAATTACCGCATGTTGCCAAAAAATGTTAGAATGGCGGTTATTCATCTTTGCAACTTTTACAAAGATATTTATGCAAAGAGGTTGCTTAAAAAAGACATGAAGGAAATAAAGGCAAGGACGGTGACCATATTATGTGATATAGAAAAGATATTTCTACCATCATTTTTTAGGGTTATGATGCATCTCATAATGCACCTTGCGGGAGAAGTTGCACTTGGAGGCCCAGTGTTCTACCGATGGATGTATCTTACTGAGAGAAATATTCAAACTCTAAAATCTTATGTAAGAAATATGAATCGCCCGGAGGGATCTATAGCAGAAGGTTATTTGGATCAAGAGTGTATGGATTTTTGTACCACGTACTTAAACAAGCTCGAGACATATCGTAATTGACCAATGAAGAATCAGAATGATCAGTATGAGCTAATTGAGCCTGCATTTGAGTCCATTCCACAGTAGGTGGACTTCCTACTTCATACCGCCTCATTGATTTGAGCATTGAGGAAAGGGATAAGGCACACCGCTATGTGCTCTTCAACTATAATGTCATTGAGTCATACATAAGATGAGTCACTTAGCATTATTTATTTTATAATAATTAGAAAAAATATCTAATTATACGTAAATTTATTCTTTGTGCATGCAACAAACATAAGGAGGTCATAAGAATAAAATATGGTGCTCTAAGTATGCAGAAGAAAGAGAAAATGCATAGCAACGAATTTTTTAAATGATTCAAAAATTATGTAAGCGATTATATATTCTTGCCTGGTAACTTATTGGAACATGTTTACTAATTAGGTGTCATCTTCTTAATTAGGTGTGGAGATTGCCGCTCAGTGATATGAGCCCTGAAGTGCATGCTCTTTCAATGGGCCCTAATCGTACCGTGCGTGAGTATAAATAGCTCGTAATTAATGGCTATAGGTTTAATATTAACAGCAGATCCATAAATATGGCAACACAAAATAGTGGCATCATGTTAAGCACCACCATTGGATGTTATGCTAGCTCAAGGGATTCACAATCTCGTATGAAGGATTTGAACTATTATGGCGTGGTGGAGAAGATAGTCATCTTGGACTATTATTCTAAAGGGGATCGTGTTGATGAAGTGCGATTGGTTTGACACCTTTTTCAGTCTGGGATGAAGATTGATGAGTGTGGTTTTACTCTCATTAACATGCAATGCCATCTCTGTATTAACGAACCATATATACTTGCCTCCCAAGCCAGTCAAGTCTTTTACGTTAGTGATTTCTTGCAGCCTCAATGGGGTGTTGTTGTGAGAATGGTGCCTAGGCATATTTTTGATAATACCAAAGTTGATGATGATGTTGGACCACGCATGCAAAGAGCTCCTCTAGGACAAAACTTATCTGATACTATCGAGGTCCCAGACACATTTGTCAGGAGCGATGGTGATGTCCATATTGTAGATGCCACTAGGCGATGACTTCAACATTCTGGTATAAATTATTAGAATCTAATTATTAATTTTTATTTAAATTTTTTTTATATCTTTCTTATTTTGGTCAAAGAGTTCTCTTTCTTTTGATATTTGGAAGCTTAAGAAAAATATGTGCCATGCTAGTAGGCCGTGCCATGCCGGTAGCTCATGTCATGCCGTGTTGTGCTGTACCGTGCCGTGCCATGCCATCCAAGCCACTAAGAAAACCTCCATCTGGTATAAATATTAGAGACTATTTATTGATGCTATACTAATATTATTGTTCAACATGTTATATTGATTAATGTTCATTAACGTTGTAGGTCACGATGGCATCGAAATGCCATCTAGCTTTCACCCCTATCCCTCGGCAGGTTATGCGCAGTTCAGCATTCGAGGAGCAGTCGGAGCATACTCCATCCATCTCCACATCGGCTGCTCAGGGACCTCCACCGCTGGCATCTACTCCACCGACGGTATCTACTTTACTGATAGTTGAGCCTCTACCATCGTCCATATTTGAGATACATGCTACTATGTAGGCATCTGAGTGTACATTTTTATTATATTAGCATAACTTTATTTTTTATATAGTATTTGTATACTTATATATTTACATAATATATTTGCATTGTAGGTGCATCATCCAGTCGGATATTTTATGGTCTCACATGTATGGCACACGTGTGAAACCATCAGCATCAGGTGATGGTCTATTACGATGCGGAGGAGAGGCCAGTAGGAGAGACCGCGCGGGAGATGCATTCCTTTTTTGAAGTGTTTGTGAGGCAGTCGGACATCATTCTCGTAGAGCCCAGAGATTGGTGTTTGATGGATGCTACCATCAAGGACCAGGTATGGAAGGAGATATGGGTAAGTATGCGTATCTTAGTTATATTTATGTATTTTATATATTTACACTATATATGTTTGATTAGAATAATTTTGTAACTGATTTTTGATAACTTTGTGCAGAGGAGGTATGATTTTCTCGATCACGAGAGGATTCGAGATGTCGGACTGAGGAAGATCGGAGAGTTGTACCGAGGTTACAAGGTCAAGCTCCATAGAGGATGGCTCGAGTACCGACGAGACACTCCGAAGGAGCTTATTCCTTGGATATAGGATTGTCCTCCGAGTCAGTGGGAGAGGATGGTTAGACACTAGAGGAGCCAGGAGTTTGAGGTAAAATTTTTTACTTTTAAATTTTTCAATATACTTAAAATTTTATTTAAATATTTTTTAAATATTTATTATTTATTTGAATACTTGTTAGGCTATCTTCTATCAGAATCAGAAGAACCATGCAGCCCAGGAGTATACACACACTCTAGGCCGCGAGTTTATGGCCAATCATGTGCATAGAAAGGTAATTAATTCTAAATCTTACTAGATAAATTAAATTCATATTTTTTATCATCTTTTTGATAAATTTATTCTTTGTTATAGTTGATGAGAGATGGAGTGATGTCCAGCCATAGCGAGATCTTTCGATCCAGCCGCATGGACAAGACGAGCAGGCTGATGAATGACGCGATCGGGCATATTTTTGTAAGTATTAAATATATTAGTATATATGATTAGTATTATAGCATTTTTTATAAAATTTTATTTTAATTTATAATTATAGGATCAGTTAGATGTGCTTGCGAGCGAGGGCCCGGATACCTCTGGGCCCTATAACCATCTATCTCAGGTCTTGGGAGCTGAGCACTCTGGGAGGATTCGATGCAGGCCCGGACACACGCCGATGAGTCACTGGTCTGAGGTGAGCATCTTCTCATAGACTTCTAGTGTCGTCAGCTGGGAGGAGCTTGAGGAGGCATTGGCACGTGCAGATCATGCTGCGATGTGGGTAGATCGGACTGAAGAGCGTGCATCTCATCTAGAGGGCATCGTAAGAGACATGATGTCGATGCTCAGCATGCATTTTGGAGTCATGGGCTTCGAGGATATGTTGGCCCACATTTCAGCTCCAGCTCTAGCTCTGGCTCTGGCTCCAGCTCCGACTTCGGTTTCAGCTTTCGGTGACGATGATGATGATGTAGATTTAGAAGATTTTTGATGTATTTTATTTTTTTAAAATATTATAATAAATTTTATTCGATAATAAAATTTTAGTATTTTAGAATAATTTACATATTTATTATTTTTTTTATGTTATATATTTATATTTATCAGATAAAATATATAAAAAAATAAAAATTTAAATTTTTTTAATTATTTAAGATCTACGGTAGTGATTTTATAACCGCTGCTATATCCGTGCCAATCAGTGCCATAGGTTTGTGGTGCAAACGGTGCCAACCACTGTATTAGACTTATGACAGCGGTTAAAAAACTGCTGCTATATATTACCTATGGCAGCAGTTATGTAACCACTGCCATAGATAACCTATGGCAGTGGTTACATAACCGCTGCTATAGGTCGATATATTACAGTAGTTTATAAACTCTTGCAATAGACTATCTATGGCAGTGGTTCAAACAACCATTGCAACAACCACTGCTATAGAGCTACGGCGATGGCTGCAGTAGCAGCGGTTAGAAAACCACTACCATAGCCTTTGGCAGCAGTTTTTTGGGCTATGGCAGTGGTTACGAATCACTGTCGTAGCCCTTTTCTTTAGTAGTGAGAGTAAGGAAGGAGTGATTTATAGATATTTTTTGTCCTTCCAACATCCTCAAATCTGAGAGAAGTTAGGCTATCATTATCGAAGATCATCTTCTACTTAAGCTTTCAAAGAGAAGAAATCAACTCTACAAGCAAAGCAATCTAGATTTTCTTCTCTTGAATTTTATAGAATTTATTTTAAATTATATTTTTTATATTTTGTTTCAAGTTTCTTGGCATGAGAAACTTAGATTGGTCCAAGCCTCGAGTTGGACGTTATATTGGTTTGATTGGTGAGCTAAGGGTAAAACCAATCGGAATTGATTGTTAGCCTGGAGAAAAATAATCACTTATGAGATTTTGGTTGGTGATCCAAAAAAAATTAACTAAATTGATTGTGAGCCCGAAAAATAATCATGTACGATTTTGATTGGTGAGCCAGAAAAAATCAACTAAGTTTGATTGTGAGCCCAGAAAATAATTAGACTATAATTCTTGTTGAGAATTATAGCTGAATTTTCAAGGGATATACTTGGGGAGTAGACGTAGGTACTGAGTTTGGCATCGAACCACTATAAAATTTATATATTTATGATTGCATGCTTTTGCTCTATTACTTTTATTCATTGCACATTATATAGCTAGTTTCATTAAACACTTAATTAGTTCGAATTGGTCATATCTTAAGTTTAAATTTTAGAAACCCAATTCACCCCTCCTCTTGGGTAGCCATATCTGGCAATAAATAATTATTTTATTAATTTATAGTTAAAATTATAAAATTATTCTTAGAAGTGTATTACAAGTGTTTAGCCAATTTGGCTTCTAGGGCATACATCTAACAATAGGTCCTTTTTCAGAATTTAAACTTTTCAGGGGCTTATCTGAAAAAGTTTCTTTTTTATTAAATGGGTTGGGTTCTAGGTGGATTTCGGGTTTGGACCCAAAACTCAGATTCGATTAGCCTTTCTTCTTCCCTAAATTTTTTTGATCAAATTTAAAAAACAATTTCAATGCCCCCATGGCCACCGCACAGGTGGCTGACCGGCAACCCCAATCTGCCCTGACCATCGCCCACTGCTGTCGCTGGATTCGGGGCTGTCGTCGGCTCTCGTCGGCCTTTTCCTATCGCAACCCTATGGTAGCATTGAACGGGCGGCCGAACGACCGCCCCTTGCTTCCCCAACCGTATAAGGGAGGGCGGCTAATCGAGCGCCGCCCCCACCGCCCCTACTGCACTGCATCCATCCCACCGTCGCCCTATGCCTTGGCTCTTGTGGTCGCACAAGTGGTCAGCATCTGAAAATTAATAAACCTTAATTTAATTTCTAAAACTTTAATTAATTTTAAAAATTAATAAATCATGATTTTAATTTTTTGAAGATAAATAAAAAATTATTGAAAAACTTTTTACATGAATACGAAGCATGGATCCTTGGCTCTGATACCATATGTTAGGTAATTTAAACTTTTATGCCTAGATCGTGCTCCAATATTCATACAAAATCAAAAGAAAATATATCTTGCACCATCATTTCGCCAACATGATGATCACATAGCCCGCAGAGCGTCAGGTCCATCTTTTGGTGTGCAGCTGATCTTCTCTCTGCTTACTCTCCATCTTTATGTAGACGATTGATGGGAATCGTCACGCCCTTCTGAGAGTTGGAGAAAAGGGACCAAGCCATCTCTATTTATACCTGCACTTATTTTATCCCATCAGAAGACTTAATCCTGATTAGAGTAGGAATTTCAGTCTAAGTTTTATCAGGAATAGAACTCTTTAATTAATTAATTAATTAGGCTTACCATAATTGATTCAAGATTTGATCCAATAAGTTAAACCTAAGTGACAATTAGGACACATCAAGGAGTTAAATGCAACATAGCTTACATAAAACGGCAATCAGAGGTGATTTGTCCTATCAAGAGCCACGATATAGAAATTAGAGAGGCAAAGGAAAATTCTAGCCTAGATGCGTGTATTACCCTGCAACGACCTAGCTATTGTTTAGTTTCTCTTTTTGCCATGGTTGCAAGAAATCTTCAAAATTATGATGAATACTAAGTTCCTCAATATGTTTGTATGATTTTTGTGTTCTATTTTTCGGTATTGTTGTTATAGATTTTTCTATGCACAAATAATTAGCACCACAAAGAATAGTTATTATTACAATTGAAAAATGGGAAAACAATAGAAGAGCTTCCTTTTCATTATGTTTCACCAAATCATCTGCCTCTCTCTCATTGTTGGCATTCCACGGTCAAAAGTTTTCTAAACAGTAATATCCAAAGTTTCACCACTTATAAAGGTGTGAATTCACCAAGAGGGTATGGCGCCATAGCGAACTCAGATAATTCCTTCTTGCAACCCAATGACTCCCCCAAAGATCTCTGGAACCATAAGAGGCTTAAAGCAAACCAAACTCATATTAAACAGTAGTATATGTGCCAATTGCATGTCGGTGCATTTGGAAGGAAAGCAACCAACGGATCTTCAAATTTGAAGCAGTCTCTTCGATAGAAATAGGGAGAAAGGTATCATTCCAGTAAGACTGGACCTCAACTGCCAAAAAGGCAGTATGCGAGCAGATGCATGGTATTCTCCAACAGCCTTTAACTCAGTGTGAAACTCCAGAAACTTGATTGCTGATCCACATCTCTTCTGGGGGCTCTATCGCTAACAAACAAGTCCGATCTATTAGATATTAAAACGAATGTGGTTTAAAAAGGATAGCAAGGAAAAGCCTCCATTGTAGGAAGCTTCTGCAATACAACATGCAAATACTCTCACGTAAAGGCTTGGGGTTATCCTTCTTGAGTCTAGCGGTGGGGTGAAAAATTACCCCTGCTCCACCAACTTTTTTTTATCCTATGTAACATCCAACTCTTACTGCTATGTAAATTATTTAAGTAATATAATCAATATGGGGAATGCACATTTTATCCTCAAAAAAATATCCAAAGTTCTTGTAAACATAGTGTTGGGCGTGAAATAATCCCAGCTAAAGTCCTTAACTGCCGATTCCTTGAAGGAACTTGCCGATCCTCTAAACGATGAGCCCAAGCCGCAGAATTTGTCATGGGTGCGGTGAAGCCCGAACTGACAATCTTGAACAGTAAGATTGAATTATTAACTAATTAATCTTATTCTTTAACTCCAAATGAATGACACCACCAAAGTTCAACCCTTTCGACCTTGGCTTGTAACAAGTTTTGAAAATAGTTGAAAATAGTAGCATGCCTTTTGGACTCCCCCAAGCCAGATTCCTCCAGTAGCGCTCCTTCTGGGCTTCTCCAAGTAAGACTCCTCTAGTCGCATGCCATCCGGACTCCTCCAAGCTGGATTCCTCTAGTCATGCCTCTTTCCGGGCTTCTCCAAGCAGGACTTCTCCAGTTGCATGCCTTCCGGACTCCTCTGAGCTGGATTCCTTCAGTCGCACTCCTTCCGGGCTTCTCCAAGCCGGATTCCTCTAGTCGCGCTCCTTCTGGACTCCTCCGAACTGGATTCATCCAATCACACTCTTTCTGGACTTTCTCAAGCCGGATTCCTCCAATCGCGCTCCTTCCAGACTCCTTCAAGCTGAATTCCCCCAGTCGCGCTCCTTCCAGGCTCATTTGGTTGCGTTCCTTCTAGTTGAACTTACTCCGGATGCACTCCATCCAGTCGTGCTTCCTTTAGCCGAAGTGCCTCCACTTAAATGTCTTTTATAATGAGCTTCTCTTAACCAAACACGGACCTCCCAAACACATATCAATTGAAGCCATATGAAAGGACCTTGTCAAATCGCGGATCCACGATAATTGCTTCATGAAGGAGGGAACACATTATCTCAGGCCTTAATTTTGGAGGGCCCCTACCTGCGTACGATTCAGGATGCTTCCAAACTTCTTAAAGTCATAAGACATTGCCCCAGCAAACCTCGACCGATTACAAGCTCATCGCATAAACTAAAGTCTCCGATTAATGGTCGAACCCCAACAAATGGATCTCAACTGCTTGCAAGTCATGATAAGCGACAACACATCCTCCGTAACAAACTCCACGTGACCTCAAATGACCCACGATCAGGTAGTTATGGCTATCACCATTAGTTTGTTATAAGCTCCATTTATATAAGGGACCCTCTAGATATGTTTCCCTCTAAGCTAAAAACTCTACTGAAATTTTCTAAGTGCTCCAATTCTATGGACAGAGAACTGACTTGATCGTCGGAGGATCCTGCTGGAGCTACCCCACCTCTAGTTTGGACTTATTTTGTAGGTCCCGGTCGAGACCTCATCTTCCTCAACTCCAGCTAATTTTGGTGTCCGTAGTTTTTTATACCAATAGAATTGGTGCTAGAGAAAGAGCTCCGATTGATCCCTTGTTTATAAAAGAGTGCTTGGCAGAATTTCATCTCAGCATCTCCTTCTTCTTCTTCTCCGATTATCTTTGCGGGATGCCTCCTAAGAAGGCATCAACGAGGTGATCTGCTATCTCTGTAATTAGATCCCATCCAGATCCACCTACTCTGACTCTATCTTCGGCACCATAGGCTCCTCCACCAGCGACAATAGTGGATATGGAGCAGTTCAACCTGCTGGTCTAGTAGGTTAGAGGCCTCATAGAAGCAGTACAAGCTATGCAACAACACCCAGCATCAATTCAGCTGGAGAGAGCCTCATCAGAGTACCAAAACATAGCGATCAGACGATCGACCTAGACTAGTCATTTAATGACCCCTAAAAAGAAAAAGCAGAGGGCAGAGAGCTCTTGCTCTGATCATGACTCCATCCTCGGAGGATCTCTACCTCCACTCTGTCAGAAGACCCTGGAGATCCATGATCGAGAGGATCTTCTGGATCAAAAGATCTAGAAAATGAACCGGTGGATTGAGAAACTCCGTCAGGCTCCCTCCACCCATGGCGATGATATCTGCATCGATTTTCTTTTCTCCTAGCGAATCATGTAAGAGCCCATCCTGCCAAACTTCAAGCTTCCTCAATTTGAGAGCTATGATGGGACTGCTGATCCGATCGATCATCTGAAGGTCTTCTGAATAATGATGCTGCTCTATGGTATGTCCGACACCATCTTGTGCTGAACTTTTCCATCCACTATGAAGGAAGCAACGAAAAATTGGTACTTGACTCTTAAGCTGGGTACGATCTTCTTCTTTGATCAAATGAGCCATCAATTTATGGCTCATTTTATAAGTAGCAACGCTTAAGGTGGGGCTCGGACTTCCTCATCAACATCAAGTAGAAAAAGGAAAGTCCATCTGAGTTTATGATAGCCGCATCAATAATGCTGCCCTGAAAGTTCAAAACCTGGATCAATCCATTGCCATGGCTGCACTAAAAGATGGCCTTCAAAAGAATGACCTACTATTCTTTTTGGAGAAGAAGTACCTCAGGGACTTTACTGATATATTGGCTCAGGCTGATGGCTATGCCAGGGTAGAAGAGGCCTTGAAGGCCAAGATGATGAAACTGTAGGAGAGCAGTGTGCAGGAGAAACTAGCAAGCCCATAGCTGAAGAAAAGCTGAGTAAAGCTCGACCATACCTCTGAACTCCTCCTGAGTGCAAACGAGTCCGGACCCCTCCCCAAGCTCGTCGACAAAGAAGCCCTGACAGAAGGGCATGGTAAAACCCTTCCTTAAGAAGATTCTACAACTATGTCCTCCTTAATGCTCCTAAAACCCAAGTGTTGATAGAGATCAAGGAGCAGTTGTCAAGGCTTAAAAGGATGCACACTCACCTTGGCAAGCAAAATCCTAACAAATACTGCCTCTACCATTGTGACCATGATGATGATACTGAAGAATGTATCTTGCTCCAAGATGGGATTGAGAAGCTTATCAGAAAAGGCTGGTTTGGTCGATTTCTTTGATGTCGGCCTGAAGTAAGAGAAGATCGGCTAAGGGCACCATCGCTGCCAAAACCATCAAGGAGAGAGGAGCAACAAGGAGATCGGCTATCCCTTGGCATTATCAACACCATCTCTAGGAAACTTCGACGAGAAGAAATCGGTGGATCGGTGGAGCTAGCTAAGAGGCAAAGAACTGAAGAACCCATTGCCTTCACTAAAGAAGATGCATAAGAAATTTAATTCTCCCATAATAATGTGGTTGTAGTTTTTCTAAATATTACTGATTATGATGTATGCCGCATTCTTATTGATAATAGAAGCTCTACCGATGTCTTATTTTATGATGCTTTTTCTTAAATGTCCATACCTAATAACTAATTAGGGCCCATAAATTCTTCATTGGTAGGCTTCACTGGTGATGCTATACCAGTTGAAGGGATAATAACATTAACTGTGGCTGCAGGATGATACCAAGATGATCCAGGGCTCAGGTAGATTTTCTAGTGGTGAAAGCTCCATCTACTTACAATGCAATTCTCGATCGACCTGGCCTAAATGTACTTCAGGCAGTGGTGTCGACTTATTATCTGAAAATAAAGTTTTCAATAAGTTATGGAATTGGAGAAGTTAGAGAAGATCAAGCTCTGGCAAGACATTGCTACTCAATTACTTTACAATGAGGTAAATAATTAGACCCTTATCCAGTTGATGGGCTGGATGTCTGGAATGATCTTACTGAAGAATGGAGGGAACCCATGGAAGATCTTGTCTCAGTCCCTTTGAATGATGGAAATAAAGAGCACACGGTGCAGATTGGCTCCAATCTGGAAGAAAAGGTATGAAAGCAGCTCGTCGACTTCCTATAGAGAAATGCAGATATCTTTGCTTGGGTTTCTACAGACATACCTAGAATAGATGCTGAAGTCATGGAACATCATCTGGTCGTCGATCCCAAATATTGGCCAGTGAAAGAAAAAAATGCATGGCTATGCTCCGAAGAGATAGAAGGCAATTGTAGAAGAAGTCGACAAGCTCATCAAAGCTAGGTTCATTCGAGAAGTCTCTTATCCGAACTGGGTCTCCAATGTAATCCTTGTTAAGAAGGCAAATGGCAACTAAAAAATGTGCATAGACTTCAAAAAGTTGAACAAGGCCTATCCAAAAGATAGTCACCCCCTGTCCAGAATTGATCAACTGGTGGATGCAACTTCAGGCCATGAACTCCTCACTTTTATGGATGCCTTCTCCGACTATAACTAGATTTGGATGGCATCGGAAGATGAGAAAACCACTTTTATTACTAATGATGGTCTCTATTGTTACAGGATTATTTCTTTTGGGCTCAAAAATATAGGAGCAACCTACTAGTGCCTGATGAATAAGACCTTCAAGGAGCAGATCGGCCACAACATAGAGATTTATGTAGATGACATGCTTGTTAAGAGCCGAACTTTAATAAATCATATAGCCAACCTTGAGGAGACCTTCAGTACCCTCCGAAGATACAAGATGAAGTTGAACCCGACCAAGTGCTTCTTCGACGTGACTTCAAGAAAGTTCTTGGGATTCATGGCATCGAGGTATGAAATCAAAATAAATTCGAAGAAGATTTGGGCCATTCAAGAGATGACTATACCAAAATCAATAAAAAATGTTCAGCGCTTAACAATAAAGGTGGCAACTCTGAACTACTTCATCTCAAAATAGGTCGAACGATGCATGCCCTTCTTCCAAGTTCTCAAACACCAATAGAACTTCTGCTAGACCGCTGAATGTCAATAAATATTTGAAGAACTCAAGAACTACTTTGGCCTACCTCCCTTAGTGGCAAAGCTCGAACTTGGAGAAGAACTATTTTTGTACCTGATGGTCTTTCGAGTGGCCCTTGCAGTGGTCTTAGTCAAAGAAGAAGCAAAAGTTTAGCGATTGATCACTATATAAGTCGGGTCTTGAGGGATGCTGAGACAAGGTATAATAAGTTAGAAAAACTAACTTATGCTCTATTGATTGTAGTCTGAAGACTCCGACCTTACTTTCAAGGGCATACTATAACTCTCCTTACTGATCAACCAATCAAGGTAGTTCTTCATCGAACAGATGCCTCCGAAAAAATTGCAAAATAGGCAATTGAGCTTACAAAGTTTGACATCAACTTTTAGTCTCGACCGTGAATCAAGACTCAAATATTGATAGATTTCATAGTGGAATGTACTATTTTAGATGATATCGAACTTGAGCAAAATAAAATCAGTATTCCATCATTGCAGCCAAGCTCCCCTGAAGAAAGAGCAGACCTCCTTGAAGGCTTCTGAATGCTGTATGTGGATGGTTCATCCAATGCTTCAGGTGCAGGTGCTGGATAATCTTGGTTAATTCGGAGGGAGTTATTACCGAATATGCATTGCATTTTGAGTTTCCTGCAATAAATAATGGGACAGAATATGAAGGTATGATCGTAGGATTGAGAATAGCCAAAGAACTAGAAGTAGATCGACTCCAAGCTTACGGTGACTTCCAATTGATGGTGGGACAAGTTAGTGGTAATTATGAAGTCCGAAAGAAAAGCATGATAAAGTATCTCGAGAAAGTGAAGAATCTTACTTCTACTTTTAGCAGTTTTGACATCAAGTAGATTTCGAGAGTAAAAAATGCTAGGACCGATCTTCTCTCTAAATTAGCCACATTAGCTCCAACTGAGCTACCTAAGGAGGTCTTCTTTGAAGTTCTGAAACACCTAAGTTCGGAGGAGCCACAGTCCGTAATGCAGATCGACCATGAGTCCAGCTGGATCGACCTGCTAGTTGCTTATCTCAAGGATGGAGTTCTTCCTTATGATCCAAAGAAAGTTCAAAAACTTAGAAATCAAGCCTCCTGATATGTTCTATATAAAGGCAAGTTATATAAAAGATCGTATTTTTTACTACCCTTGAAATATCTCTGACCTTCTGAGGTCAATTTTGCATTATGGAAAGTGTATGAAGAAATCTGAGAGTTATCTGGGGGCTAGATCCCTATCTTACAAACTACTTTGGTAGGACTACTATTGGCTGATAATATACCACGATTCTATAGAGTATGCCAGAAAATATGACCGATGTCAAAGGAATGCAAGTAATCAAAGACAACCGACCTCTGAGCTTATCCTCTTGAGCATCCCGTGGCCATTTGCATAATGAAGAATGGATGTACTCTATCCTTTTTCCATGACATCTAGACAATGAAAGTTTCTCCTAGTCGTAATTGATTACTTTACAAAATGGGTGGAGGCTGAACCCTTAGCAAAAATCACGAAAGTGAAGGTGCAAGACTTCATCTGAAAGTCAATTATTTGTAGATTCAGCCTACCTCAAACCCTTATAATAGATTATAGGTGACAGTTTGCTGGAACAAAATTTACCAAGTTTTGTGAATACTTGAATATCTTCCATAATTTTAAATCAATAGCTCATCTACAAGCAAATGGCAAGGCCAAGGTAACCAATAGGACCTTGCTGCAAGATATTAAAGCAAGACTTGAAAGAGTGAAGGAAACTTGGATGGATGAACTCTATCACGTACTTTGGACATACCAAACTATCCAAAGATTGTCAACTGGGGAGACTCCATTTGCCTTAGCCTTCGAAACAGAAACAGTCATCCCGATAGAGCTCAAACTACCGTCAGCATGGGTTATGGCCTTTAATGAATAACACAATTTATAGGACCTTAGGGCTAACCTCGACTTATTGGAGGTACGGCAGAAGCAAGCTCGATGAATGAAAGGTCGGCCGCGACAGCAGATAGATCCACCGCTTCCACAGGAAGTTCTCCATATAAGAAACTGAGATCTAGCTCAAAAAATTTGCGAGCTACTCGATCCTCGTAGAGCTTGAATCCTTTTTAGAAGGCCTCCTAGCTGAATGTAATATTCAGATCTCTTATTTAAGAGGAAATCTTGAATTCCACCGCTTGAATCTTCACCTTCGAGATTTGCCTTGAAGTTTGATCCTTCAGCTCGGTGATCTTGGTCTTAGCCTTCTTCCTCCTCTCCTCCTCCAAAGCCAAAGTAGCCTTTAGCCCCAACGAAGTGAGTTATTCTTTCATGAGTGTCTCCTGAAGACCTCCGACCTCGGCTGTCTTCTCCTTCGCGAGGCGATCAACCTTGGTAGTCTTCACCTCCTAAAGGTGGTTAACTTCGGCTTGGAGGTCCTCCCGAGCCTTCAGTGCTTCCGACTTCAAATGGTTCACTATTTTGATATGAGCGAGTAGTTGGTGATCCAACTGCAAAGAACAAATTGAGTTATGCATGCATAAGAAGAGAAAAGAGAAAGGAGATGTAACAAGACGATTACCTGAAGGAAGGTCCCAAGAGAATCCCAAGTGAGTTTCACATATTCGAGGTTGACCATTCGGTCTACTACCTCGGGTAGACCAAACTTGTCGACCAAATCCCGTATGACGTCCGAATTGCTGAAGGGATCCTCTTCCAGGTCATCGCTATCCTC
Source organism: Cocos nucifera (assembly GCA_006176705.1). Taxonomy (NCBI): domain Eukaryota; kingdom Viridiplantae; phylum Streptophyta; class Magnoliopsida; order Arecales; family Arecaceae; genus Cocos; species Cocos nucifera. The sequence goes on along the minus strand of QRFJ01000643.1, from coordinate 233,481 downwards.
AATGGATTGACCGGGATGAACCTTATTCAATACCTTCATGACAATTGATTTCTTCTTCTTCTTCCTTTCCTCCCCCTTCTCTTTTTTAGCAGGAAGCTCCAGAGCTCGATTTTTGGTAGAAAGGTTCGAGGATGTGGGAGACACTGAAACCCCATCAACGATTCCGACCTCGATGATGGGGGCAACGTTGGCACTCTCGATGGCCTTAGAGGCAGCGGTAGCATTGGTGGGAGCAGCAGAACTCAGAATGTCGATCTTTGCCCTCTTCGAACTCTCACTTGTGGGCCTGAAGCCCCTTGGCGAGCATCTTAACTGCTTGGGCATCCATCTCTGCAACAAAGAAGAGATCACAATTAAAAACATATATAGGGAAAACCTCATGAAAATTCGTAAAATGCAAAAATATACCATCAGGATTGAGGGAACTCAAATCCATATTGAATGGAGTCTGATCATTTAGAAGTTTGGATAGGAGAGGAGCCCGATAATTCCTGAGCTTATTGGCAGAGTTAAGGTCGCTCCTATCTAAGCTAGGAGCTCAACGAATTGATGCTCTAAGAAGAGTCCAAGGAGGAAGCCCTAACACTTGAGTTGGATAAGACACGACGAAGAACTTCTCCTTCTAGTTATAGACAGAGAAAGGGGCACCTTTCAACAATCCTTTTTTGTCAAACTAGGATGAGAAGTACCACTAGTCTTTTATAGAAGGATGGCTAGAACAGAAAAATGGCTGGACAAACTTCGATAAAGAGGCAAAGGAAGATGAACCCGATTATAAACCTAAATGAGTTCAGCACTACTGATTGAGGAAGATATTTAAGAAATGGAAAAGGGCTATCACAAAAGGTGGAAGAGGAAGTCTCAGTCTGGCATGAAAGGCCTCTAAGTACAGACAAAAATGACATGGAGGAGGGGAACATGCCCTGTTACTTGGTCTAGGGAGTTTGAGTTCGTATTCGAGAGGGATCCTGTATTGGATGTTAATTAAAGAAAGATCATCTGAGGATAAGAAACAAGGAATGGTGCCAGGCACAAAGATCGGATGGGGCATATTTCTAAGTTTAGCCTCCTTACTAGGATTCAGATTTCTAAAGGTCGGACTGGATGGACTCCTAGAATTGATGGACTGAGAAGTTTTTGAAGATATTTAGATCAAACTAAGCTTTGAAAAACCTCGAAAAGTCAAGAAAAATGAGGCACAAAACCTCTCTGAAGAAATCAAATAGGCAAGACACAAAATATGCAAGAATAATCAAAAAAGGGATTTTTGAAACAAACCTAAATCAATTGGGAAGAGTAGGGAGACAACGAGCATGATGAAAATTGAGCGGAAAGATGCCTAGAACCAAAGAAAATGATGAAAGAAGCTGAAACTCTCGAACGGATGAAAGAAGAAAACCAGAGGAAGAAGGAGAAGATTTCGGATGAGATGAAGTCATGAGGGAGGAAGGTATGATTACAGGTCTTCTCCGATCGATCTCCGCTTGACATGTGTCTCACTCATCATGACAAGGAGCTGACGATTGACAAAATCTTAATTGCACTGTACCTTGGGTAGAGCTTTGGTGGGAGTTTTGAAAAATCATCTTTTTGGGTCACCTCAAATTGAAGAAGCTTCGGTGCTAGTGCAGTAGATGCTAAAACTCTCCATCCAATGAGCGTGGGAATCTAAAAAAAGACTTCAACTACAGTCATTTTTATGTACTCTCTTCATTCAAAATTCAAACTCGGGAGTAGGGGGACTAGTGTTGGAGGTAAAATAATCCCTGCTGAAGTCCTTAACCATTGATTCTCGTCTGAAGGAACATGCCGATCCTCTAAACGATGAGCCCAGGCCACAAAATTTGTCACTAGCACGGTGAAGCACGAACGGATGATCTTGAACAATAAGATTGAATTATTAACTAATTAATCTTATTCTTTAATTCCAAATGAATGATAGGACCAAAGTTCAACCCCTGACCTTGGCTGGTAACAAGTTTTGAAAATGGTTGAAAATAGTTGCATGCCTTCCAGACTTCCCCAAGCTGGATTCCTCTAGTCGTGCTCCTTCTGGGCTTCTCCAAGTAGGACTCCTTCAGTTGCACGCCTTCTGGACTCCTCCGAGCTGGATTCCTCTAGTTGCACTCCTTTCAGGCTTCTCCAAGTAGGACTCCTCCAGTTGCATACCTTCCAGACTCCTTCGAGCTGGATTTCTTTAGTCGTGCTCCTTCTGGGCTTCTCCAAGCTAGATTCCTCCAGTCGCACTTCTTTTAGACTCCCCCAAGCCGGATTCCTTCAGTCGCACTCTTTTCGAACTTCTCCAAGCTGGATTCATCCAGTTGCACTCCTTCCGAACTCTTCCAAGCTAGATTCCTCTAGTCACGCTCCTTCCAGACTCCTTCAAGCTAGATTCCCCCAGTCGTGCTCCTTCTGGGCTCCTTTGGTTGCGTTCCTTCTAGTTAGACTTGCTCCAAACACACTCCATCCGGTCGTGCTTCCTTCAGCCAAAGTCCCTCCACTCAAATGTCTTTTATAATGAGCTTCTCCTAACCAAACACGAGCCTCCAAACACCTATCAATTGAAGCCATACAAAAGCACCTCCTCAAATCGCCGATCCACAGTAATTGCTTCATGAAGGAGGGAACACAATATCTCAAGCCTCAATTTTGCGGGGCTTCTATTTGCATACGATCCGAGATGCTTCCGAACTTCTTGCAGTCAAAAGACATTGCCCCAGCAAACCTTGATCGATTATAAGCTCATCACATAAACTAAAGTCTCCGATCAATGGCCGAACCCCAACAAATGAATCTCAACCGCTTGTAAGTCATGATAAGTGACAACACATACTCCGTAACAAACCCTACATGATCCCAAATAGTCCATTATCAGGCAGTTATGACTGTCACCATCAGTTTGTTACAAGCTCCGCCTATATAAGGGACCCTCCAGATATATTTTTTTCTAAGCTAAAAACTCTACTAAAATTTCTTGAGTGCTTCATTTATGTGGATAGAGAACTGAGTTGACCATCGGAGGGTCCCACCGGAGCCACCCCACCTCTGATTTGGACTTATTTTGTAGGTTTCGATGTCGACCTCATCTTCCTCAACTCCAGCTAATTCCGACGTCCACAGTTTTTTGCACCATACATAGTACTTGATTTTATCCTTTATATTTTAGTACATTTGCTATTGTATATGTTGCACCCCAAATTCAGTTGAATAAGCAAAATAACTGCACACTTCCCAAGACAAGGCTCTAGAGAGAGTATGAAAGGTCTTAAAATCCATTATAATCTCAATATCCATAAAAAATAACAATCTTAATTCATAATAATTAGCAAAATAGGTACAATTACAAATTTAATTATTCTTCAATCATCCGATGGGATATCAATGATGCTTTAACTATTCATCTTTTCATCTACGAATCTAAATCACAGCCAAGCATGAGCATCCTACAACTCTGACAATAAAAGAAAATTTAGGGATGTGAGCTGTATAGTCTAGTAAGAATCTCCACATACTTACATCAATATAAGAATATAAACTAAAAATAATAGATAAATAGTATTAAACCATGAAATCTCATATCAAATGTCTAGTATACCTCAATACTGATGTATGTAAAAACATACATTATATGCCATCAAATATCTATCTTTTTTAAAGTTGATATACCACATATATATATATATATATATATCATTAAGTAAAACTTCTTTTACTTAATCATGGTTTTATTTCTTCTCATCTATGTCTCATTAACATAATCCGAATCAATCAATTATAGAATTTTGGACTAATCATGGTTATACTCCAGTTCATGACCGATAAACTATAAGTATCACATTTTTATCCATAGTGGGACTATTCTTAGTGCCATGTTTTTGCCTATGGCAAGCTATTCACAATATCATATTTCTGCCCATAGCGGGCTACTATTAGTATAATATTTCTGCATATGGCAGGCTATCCATAATATCATATTCCTACCTATAATAAGCTATTCTCAATTTAACATGGCTAGACCAAACCCTCCTTTCTTGATCATCAATTTAATAAATTTGAATTATTCCAAAAAAATACTATATCATATTATATTCTCTATAAGATTTTCAATAGTTGGTATCATACCCCAAACCATCAATATTTGATATAAATATATAATATAGAAAAAAATATAAATAATTATGCTGACAATTACAAAACAAATATCAACTATAAGAAATCAAATCATGCAGTGTAGAAATAAACATATATATTGGTATTTATATCCAAGAACCTTTACATCCATTGACGACAAACTTGGCCACAATGTCTACTAGTCTATAGCTAGCACATCCAATCAATCGATATAATTGCAACTCATTTTTGATCAACCACCAGTATAAGAAATAACAAACACTTGTTAGATTTGTACTTTAAAGCTATAAGATCCTAATTACTCTGAAATCTAATTTCCATACCTAACTTAATTCAAGACTAAATAAATAAGAAATTTAGGTTATCCCTCGATTTAAGAGCTATAATGTAGAATTCCTTGCCAGACTTTTTTCTTGATCAGATGATTGCACTTGTCAATAAATCAAAGTTAGACATAGAAGAAATTTGTATAGGAACAAAACTGATGGTGACAACACTTAGGGCTCAAATTAGTTAGAATAATGCAACCCAATTTGTCATGTCGAGAAATCGATAACCCTAAGTAAGGATAGTAGACTAGGGGTTGCCAATTATGGGTTTCAAGGTGGTCAATAATAATCAGAATGAAGGTCAGTATGATGGAAGCCTTCACTATAAGAAAATACATCCTTTACGATAGAATTATTTGCAACAAAAAAAATTTTGTTACAAATATATATATTTATGATAAAAAAAATTTCTCACAAATAATCAATTATTTATAATAAAAATAATTTTTCATTGTAAATAATAGATTATCTATGATGAAATTTTTTTTACATCATAAATAATTATAATTTATGATGAAAATTTTTCATCAAAAATAAGCTATCAAAAATAAATAATTTAAAAAATTAAAAATATGAGATTATTTATGATAGAGATTTTTATCATAAATAATTGATTATTTATGATGTAATTTTAATTTTCATTGCAAATAATCTTTTATTTATGATAAAAATTTTGTCATCATAAATAATCTACCATAAATAAATTATTTAAAAAGTTAAAAAGGTAGGATTATTTATGATGAAAATTTTTTATCATAAATAATTAATTATTTATGATAGAAACTAAACTTGCATTGTAAATAATTATTATTTATGATGAAAAATTTCCATCATAAATAAATAATTTAAAAATCAAAAGGGTAGGATTATTTATGATGAAAATTTTTCATCATTAATAATTAATTATTTATGATATAATTTTAATTTACATCCTAAATAATTGATTATTTATGATAAAAAATTTTCATCAAAAATAATTTACTATAAATAAAAAATTTAAAAGATTAAAAGGGTGGGATTATTTATGATAGAAAATTTTTATTATAAATAATTGATTATTTATGATGCAAATATAATTTTCATCATAAATAATCAATTATTTATGATGAAAAATTTTCATGATAAATAATCTATCATAAATAAATTATTTAAAAAATTAAAAAATTAAATTATTTATAATAATATTTTTATTATAAATAATTAATTATTTATGATATAAATATTATTTTTATTATAAATAATAAATTATTTATGATGAAAATTTTTCATCGTAAATAATTTGACCAAAATTCTTAATTTACAGCATAGAAAAGGTGGACTATTTAAAAATAAGAAAAGGATAAAGATGCACCATGCATGATCGATGCGATAGGATTGAGGGGTGTGAGTGCATCCACTATTAGCTAGCCCATGAGTAAATTAAATTTTTTCTAATTCTTTAAAAAATTAGTATTCTTTTTGAAAAAATTCTATTTTTCTCTAAAAATTATATAATTTTGAAATTTAAAGTCAATCTTTATCGTTCATTATTTAAGTAATTATCGTACGAGTATCGCTATAAAAAATTATCTCGATCTGGTAGCTCTTGCTATATAGATCAATAAAATTTGATTTTGACGATCACGAATGACTGTATGATAAGCTAATAGATAAAAATTATTGATGGATTCAAAAATTTACAAGGATGATCTCTGTAATATTTATAGCATACAATCAAAATTTTACTATAATCGAATATAATTATTATAGTCAATTTAACATGAGATGATTTAGATCGTTAAATAAAAAATAGATAATCAAAAGGTAAAACAACATTCGATTATGAGATAATTTTTTAGATAAATGATCTTTGCTACTATTTTAATCATCTGTATAGTGGTGATTGTAAAATCTAAACTTCGCATATATGAATCATCCATGTTAAGTATATTTTACAAAAGCGTAAGTATAATTGCTTAAGAACTTTAAGAATATGTATCAAGAGACATGTAATTTTCGATAGTTTATACAAAATGTGGTTTGTTTTTTATGATTATCAACATAGAAATGATCAAACTATTAGCAAAGATCATTTATATAAAAAAATCATCTTATAATCACATGCCATTTGGCCTTTTAATCATCCATTTTTTATTTAACGATCCAAATCATCCCATGCTAAATTGACCATGATAATTATATTTGATTAAAATAAAATTTTGATAGTACACTACAAATATTATAGAGATCATCATCGTAAGTTTTCAGATCTATCAGTGATTTCTATCTATTAGATCATCATACGATCGTTCATGACCATCAAAATCAAATTTTATTGATCTACATAGCTAAAGCTATAAGATCGAGGCGGTCTTTTGCAACGATACTTGTATGATAATTACTTAAATAATAAATGATGAAGTTTGACTTTAAATTTTAAAATTATATAATTTTTAGAGAAAAATAATATTTTTAAAATAGTACTAATATTTGAAAGAATTAGAAAAAAAATTTTAATTTGCTCATGGGTGAGATAACAGTGGACTCGCTCATAACCCCTCAACCCTATCACATCGGTCATGCATGGCGCATATTTATCCTTTTTTATTTTTAAAATAGTCCATCTTTTTTGTGTTGTAAATTAAAAATTTTGGTCAGATTATTTATGATGGAAAATTTTCATCACAAAGATTCCATTATTTATGATGAAAATAATATTTGTATTATAAATAATTAATTATTTATGAAAAAAACTTTTCATCACAAATATTTTATTTTTTTAATTTTTTAAATAATTTATTTATGATAGATTATTTATGATAAAAATTTTTCATCATAAATAAATATAATTTAATTTTTTTTTATTTTTTTAAATAATTTATTTATGATAGATTATTTACAATAAAAATTTTTCATCATAAATAATTTATTATTTATGATGAAAATTATATTTGCATTACAAATAATCAATTATTTATTATAGACAAATTTGATCATAAATAATCCTACCCTTTTAATATTTTAAATTATTTATTTATGGTAGATTATTTATGATGGAAATTTTAATGTAAATAATCTATTATTTATGATGGATAAATTTCAATGCAAATAATCCCATCCTTTTAATTTTTTAAATTATTCATTTATGATAGATTATTTATGATGAAATTTTTTTATCATAAATAATAGTTTATTTATGACATAAATTTAAATTACATCATAAATAATTAATTATTTATGATGGAAAATTTCCATCATAACTAATCCCACTTTTTCTAATTTTCTAAATTATTTATTTATGATAAAAATTTTTTATTATAAATAATAGATTATTTACAACATAAATTAAAATTATATTACAAATAATCAATTATTTATGATAAAAAATTTTGATCATAAATAATCCCACCCTTTCAATTTTTTAAATTATTTATTTATGATAGATTATTTATAATGAAAATTTTTTATCATAAATAATAATTATTTATGATGGAAATTAAAATTAAGTCTTAAATAATCATAATTTATGATGAAAAATTTTCATCATAAATAATCCCATTCTTTTAATTTTTTTAAATAATTTATTTATGATAGATTATTTATGATGAAAATTTTTCATCATAAATAAAAGATTATTTATGATGTAAATTAAAATTATATCATAAATAATTAATTATTTATGATAAAAAAATTTCATCATAAATAATTCTAACCTTTTAATTTTTTAAATTATTTATTTATTATAGATTATTTATGATAAAAATTTTTCATCATAAATAATAATTATTTATGATGAAAATTAAAATTACACCATAAATAATCAATTATTTATGATAGAAAATTTTCTTCATAAATAATCCCACCCTTTTAATTTTTTAATGGATCTATTTATTGAAATACTATTAGTGATGAAAAATTAAATTTCATCATAAATAAGTTTATCAAATATTTTAATATTTTTTAAGAGAAAAAAGTTTTATTGAAAAATAATTGGCGAGAATTATTAGCGACGAAAATCTAGTTTTCACCGTTAATTACCTTTTTAGCGATAAAATTTTGCATCATTAATAATCCATCGCTAAATGTCTTTAAATATCCCACCCCATAACGTGCCCTGTTTCCCACGAAACTCACTTCTCTCTTGGACAAAACCCTCTCTTCTCCTCTCTCTCCCCCTCCTCCTAGGCTTCCACCATTTGGCGATTGCATCTTTGAAGGGAGTGTGCAGGATTTCTAGCGCTACTTTCGAAAATCTTTTTTGATAAATGCATAGTGGATAATATTATTAATCATATTAATAATGAAAAGCTATAGATCTAATTTGAAAAACCCTACACGCTATAGGATCTAATGTATTATATATATATGCATATCTAAAAATAAAAATAAATCAATAGTAAAACTATTTTACTGCTCTACGTGTTCAAAACACGTTATCTTTTCATGGATAGAAGAACTCTGCAATCTGATCTCCTTAGTGTAGATCTGATGCTATGACGCAGCCACACATGTGTCTAGCCTCCATGGATAATCTACACGAGGTCCTGATCTCGATCAGTTCCTCCTGAGTGCTAGCTCTGCAGAAACCTTCAATGGCTGATTTAGATCAAACTTTTTTGATTTTCTTCATCGGGTCTTTGGATGCTCCAAATCCTAATAAATATAGATGAGAAGTTGAGGAGGTTCTTTATCTAGATCTATGAAGTCACGACCCTCATAACTCATAGATCTAAATTCCAAATCCTAGATAGATTCTAGGGTATGCTCTCATCCAAAATCCCTTGTGCTTAGAACTCTCTTTCCTTTTGATTTTTTTATCATGTAGAAGAGCTCACGCACAAGATCAGAAACTCCTTTTCTATTCTTCCTTTCTTTCTCTTCTTTTCTCTTCCTCTCTTTTGCGTGTCCATAAAATCCAGCATTTTATAGAAGTGCACAAAAAACATAGGAGGCATGAGGGGTTGGTTTAGATCAAGTGGTTACCATTCAAATTCAAATCCTATTTGAATTCAATTGGTAACTAGATCAAACAAATCAAAAAGGCACGTGAGAAGGGAGAATGCATGCCCTCCCTTGCATGGAAAACTTCATGAGAAACATCTTTCTTGTGGAGAAAGGATGGCACAAATCAAAGGATGATGTGGTGCATGGGAAGACTAGTCAAACTAGTCTCATTGTTAGTCCTCCAATCGAACCAATCCAATCCATATTGGTTAGGCCCAATTTGATCAGATTAAACCTAATTTATTTAAACTTAATTAGACTCAATTAAATCCTAATCAAATCAAGAATTAGTCAAGCCAAAGTCTTGATCAAATCAGGGATTAAACCTCCTTGATGATTAGATCATCTTTAATCTAATCGGGTCAAATCCAAATGAATCCAACTTAATTGGTCTTGATTCAAAAATAATCACTCAATAAAATTGAGTTAATTAGTGATTAAATCATTAATTAAACTTCTCTTGATCAGCCATTAGATCAGATAGAAATCTCTAGTGTATGTGACCCCGCAAGTTTGAACCTAAGCTAGTAGCACAGGAACCAATTTTTTATACTAATTGAAGTGACCATCTAGCAATGGTACCCAACGTTCAGATAGGTCAAATAGCACAATCATAATATTCAAAATCTATGTGAATATGGTTACCACATAATTCATCTCTTTGACCTCTGTGCATAGGATGACTCAGGGTTAAACTGTCAACTCTAGAAGATACATCCAAATCGTGTCTCAAATCAATTAGTCCTTTGACCCCTCACTAGGACTACCCTGGCCAAGGCTTTGCTAAATTGAAACACTATCAAACATATCTCCTATGTCTAGGAGTGGTCGATCCCATCTTAACTCATGCACCGACTTCTTAAGTACTTGACTATATCCAAAAATTTTTCATCATTGAATTAAAAATTTAGGTAGTTTGGCACCAAAGCATAGTAAGTTGCTTGGAAGTGAATGTGGTGATCTCAGGTCCATAGGATACTTATGCCCATATTCCATTAGAGCAATTCTTGATAGTAAAAAAGCTCTGAAGTCGATCGCATTCAGTGTAGATGTACCCCTACATCTCACCTGCATGCAATACTATGTCTCCGCACTCCCTGGTTAAGAGGACAATCAATCTAAATGATACATAACGATCTTACTCGATAAACATTATCATCCTTGATAACAATGTATCATTTGATCGCAAACATATTTAAGGACTAAACGATAAATCCTTCTTTGTTGATTCTAAATAGTCCTAAGAACTTCATCACAACAGACATGAGTTCATTAGAAGATGAAAAATTTATGATGAAAAAGCTAAAATAATTTTTATTCAATTAATAATTTATATATAATTATATAAAATAGCTCAATCATCATCAGACTAATGATTGGCTTTAAGACACTATTTCCAATAATCTTCCACTTGGCCTAAAGCCAATAAGTGTAGTATCGTATACCCATCTTTGACTTGAAGTCGTCGAACTTCTTTACCACAATGATTTTAGTGAATGGGTCAACCAGGTTCTCCTTCCCATTGATCTTCTGAAGATTGACATCACCTCGATCCATGATCTCTCAAACAAGATAAAAATAATGCAGAATATGCTTCGTCCGCTGGTGTGCCTTCGATTTTTTTGCCTGAGCTATGGCTCCAGAGTTATCACAAAAGAGCAAAACTGGATCATCGAGGGACGGTGCTACTCCAAGCTCGGTGATGAACTTCTTCAGCCATACCATTTTTTTGGCAGCATTTGATGCAGCAACGTATTCCGCTTCGCATACTGAATTGGCTATGATGTGCTGCTTAAAATTTTTTCAATAGACAGCACCACCATTAAGGATAAATACATATCCCGACATACTCTTGCTGTCATCATGATCAGACTGAAAATTAGAGTCTATAAATTCCACAAGTTTCAAGTTCGATTCACCATAAACAAGCCACTGGTTCTTAATATTTTTCAAATACTTCAAGATGATTTTAACAACCTTCTAGTGGTTCTTCCTTAGATCAGATTGGTATCTACTCACTATCCCTAGTGAGTATGCCACATCTGGTCGCATATATGTCATGGTGTATATAATAGAATCCACTATTAAAGCATATGGAATTCTACTCTTGTGCTCTCTCTTGAGGTGTTGTCGGATAATCCTTCTTCGAGAGAAAAATTTCATGGCCTATTGGTAGATAGCCTTTCTTGAAATTCTCCATATTGAACCTCTTCAACATAGTGTCAATGTACGTGGACTGGGATAATCCAAGCAACCTTTTAGATCTATCTCTATAGATCTTCATCCTTAGGATGTAGGAAGCTTCTTCCAGATCCTTCATGGAGAATTATGATGACAGTCAGATATTTATTCCTTATAATGTAAGAACATCATTTTTGATTAAGAGAATGTCATCTACATACAAAATGAGGAATATAACTGTCAGACCATTAGCCCATTTATATATGCAGGGCTCTTCTTCATTCTTAACGAAGCCATGCGTCTTGATCATCCTATCAAAATGTATGTTCTAACTCCGAGATGCCTGCTTCAATCCATAAATTGACTTTTGAAGCTTGCACACTTTAGACTTATCTATGGATGTAAAATCTTCAGGTTGTATCATATACACCTCTTCAATTAGTTCTTCATTTAGGAAAGTTATTTTCACATCCATCTATCGAATTTCATAGTCTAGATGTGCAGCTATCGTAAGCATGATCTGAATGGACTTGAGCATTACCACAGAAAAAAATATCTCGTCATAGTTAATACCATAACATTGACAATACTCCTTGGCAACCAGATAGGTTTTATGGATCTCCACCTTTCTATCTGCATTTCTTTTTCTTTTGAAGACCCACTTACAGCCTATGGATTTTATCCCTTCGGATGGGTCAACCAATGTCCATACATCGTTGACCTTCATGGACTCCATTTTGGATTGCATGGCCTTAAGCCATTTTTCGGAGTTGAATCTCTGCATTGCATCCATGTAGATGATCGGATCCTCATTGTTTTCATCGAGTTCGATAGGATTATCATCTCGGACCAAGAAATCATTGTATCTGTCCGACTGACGTGGTACTCTACCAGATTGCTTTAAGGATGCAAGTTCAGTAGGCTCCGGGTCTGATCAAATCAAATCCGATTTAGGTTCAGCTACTTGTGTCGGTTCCTTCACCTATCGAACTTTCTCAAGCTCAATCTTAGAGGCATTAGTTCCTTCACCAAGGAATTTCTTTTCTAAAAAGACTACCTTAAGGCTGACAAATACCTTTTGTTCATTAGCTAGATAGAAGTAATATTGTTTGGTCTCTTTTGGGTATCCTATAAAGCTACACTTGTTAGACTTAAGTCTGAGCTTATCCGTTACTAAACATTTGACATAAGCCGAACACCTCCAAACCCTAAGATGTGAGAGTACTGACTTACATCCTATCCATATCTCATATGGTGTTTTGAAAATAGACTTATTCAACATCCTATTTAGAATATAATAAGCTAACTCGAGTGCATATCCCCATAAGGAGATAGGCAGACCGACAAATTCCATCATGGATCGAATCATGTCCAATAGAATCCGATTCCTCCTTTCAGACACACCATTATGCTGTAGTGTTCCAGAAGGAATCCATTGAAAGATGATCCCATCCTCTCCAAGATATGTCAAAAATTTACTAAAAAGGTACTCACCCCCTCGATCAGATCGAAGAGTTTTAATACTCTTTTTAGTCTACCTTTTGACCTCATTACGGAATAGTTTGAATATTTCAAATAACTCTGACTTATTCTTCATTAAATAGACATACCAATATCTCGATAGGTCGTCCGTGAAGGTTATGAAGTAGAAATATCCATCTCTAATACTTATGCTCATAGGTCTACATACATTAGTATATACTAGATCTAAGAGTTCACTAGCTCACTCACCTTTTTCAGTAAAAGATGACTTAGTCATCTTTCCAAGAAGATAGGACTCACATGTTGGAAGTGATTCACAATCACTGACCTCAAGAATTTCTTCTTGAGCCAACATGTTTATTCTATTCTTGTTGATGTGACCTAGCCTACAATGCCAAAGATAGACATCTGACACTTCATCTATTCTGAGGTATTTATCAAAGATTTGGATTATGTTAACAGACTGTGATAATAGATATATATTTTGTTATTCAATTATCCATCACAAACTATAACACCATTCAAAATGATATCACAAAATATTGCTTTTATTGAAAACTGATAACTATTCTTGGCCAAAAAGCCTACAGAAATTATATTCAATAAAAAACTTGGATAAAAGTGATAATTACTATGCATAACTCTATGAGAATTGATTACAAGGTTCATAATTTCTAAAGCTAGAACTGAAACTTATCTTCCATCTCCAACATTCAGGATCTCTCCTTCACCAAATCTCCTACTGACCTATAAATCCTACATCAAATTATAAATATGATAAGAGCTTTCGGTATCTAATACCCGGTAGTAGTATCATAAATTGAGAAGTTGCAAGGTGTTATCATATAATTACCTTGCATAGCAACTACTGGCTTCCTCCTCGACCTATTTGGATCCAGGGTGGCAATGTACTAAGGATAGTTTCTCTTCCAATACTCCTGCTTCTTGCAAAAGAAGCACTCTATCTGGCTCTGATCGGGCTTGTGCTTCTTGGTCTGACCTTGTGTATATGTCCCAGCATGTGGCTGCACCTTCTTATTCTTCTTCTTCTTATTCTTTTTTTCTTTCTTAAAGGGTCGACCAGAAGAAGATCCTTCCACTATGTTCACCAACTCTTTTTGGAGCTGCCGATCCTTCTTAAAGTTCTGTAGCAACTCCAATAACCTATGGTAGTTCACTGCAGGCTTTGTGATTTTGAAATGAGTAAGGAAAGGGAGGAAGGACTTGGGCAAAGAATTCAGGACCGTATCCTTTTCGAGCTGCTAATGCAGAAAAAAACCTAGCTTACTTAGACATTCAATCATCTCGATCTTGTACAATAATGATCAATGACTGACGCCCTATCTCTCATACGAGCATTGAAAATGGTAGAACTAGTCTTATGCCTTTCAACATCATCAGGCGTGCCAAAGGAGTCGTTCAATATTTGAAGCATCTCCTCGGGTTGGGCAATTTTAAATCTGCAGCCGAACTCATTATTCATTACCATCAGCATAATGCACCGAATGGTGGTACGATCATTGAGCCACTTCTGATAAGTGTCTCAGACTGCTCCTCTAGTGTTCAGTGCTGGCTTTTCAAGTGCTAGATCAGTTAATACATACAAGATTCGCTCATGCTCTAGGATGATCTTCAACTTTCGATACTAGCTATTGAAGTTGGATCCCATGAGTTTGTCATTGTCCAATAATGATCGGAGCGAAGGGTAGTTTCCATTTTTGCACAAAAAAAAGATCATAAATCTAATTAGTATACGAATTATTTACTCTAAAGACTTGAACTTTAGTCTAAAGGTTCTTCCACTATTTTATTTGAATCGGTAGCCTCTACCTTCAATTTGAGGAATTATCCCTAATTTCTTAGTGGGTACTAGAATCCACATAGACTACACATGAGTCCAACTTTGGTTGGTTAACCTGTGTGCACCTATAGGTAGGTTCATAACTAATTATTTCACCAAACAACTTCTAGTAATTTAAGTTTTGCCCCAGAAATCTAACCAATAGACTGTGGCCTCCACTAAAAAGATCCAGTTAGGTCCAACCATTAACATGACCACATTTGGTGCATCAGACCAATAAATGATCAGGCCTGACTTTGGCTGACCAACCTGACCACCATTAGAAAGATATGATCAAATTATCATATTATGAATGATAATTTCATTAGTCAATAAGCATCAGGTCTTTGGACCTCCAATGATTATTAAACCAATGGACCCATTATCACTCAACTTAGTGAAAGACTATGACTTAGTTATTACCATAACTTTATTATTTTAAGGACCTAATAATTTTAGAGGATTTTATTTATTGATTTTAAGAAAATTTGACCAACCAATTTGAATCCTTCCACTGAATTCACCTAGTCAGATCAATAAGAACCTAATTAAAACTAGCATTAGGAGCACCTAAATCAATCAAACTAATTTACCTAATTGACATGGGTGAGCCCAAATCACAAAGTGGTCTAATCAAAATCTAATTCATCAGGTTGGCCAGGTAAGTGAGATCAGTAGAAGGGATATGCTATTTGTTAGATATGTGTGCCCTAGTAGCCAGAATTGGCTGACACTTATAATACACTTCTCAGGATAAAATTATAATTTTGACTATAAATAATAAAATAGATTATTTTCTATCATATAAGTGTATTTAGTATCTGTGATACATTCCTTGAGTTAATGGTAATGATAATTCATATTTTCAAGAGTTGAAAATTTAAGACATGAATTTTCATTTATTAACTCATAAAATGCACTTGACCATAGGATCATCATGAGGATGATGATTGATCTAAAAGATTAGTGTACAATCGCTTCTTTATAGTAGATGAGTCTTAAGTCTATGGTATAGAGACATCAGAACGAGAGTACAGATACTCGTTAGAGAATGAGGGCACTGAGCGTGACCACCTCGAGTAGTCATAAGGAAGTCTACCTTCTCATCGATGACTAACTCGATGTTGCAGTGGTGTGTCTGGTTCTTTGATCTGAGGTGCATCGTTAGTTCACCTTGAGGGTGTTATAGTTTTACTATATCATGACTTGATCTCCTCGCCATTCGGAACCTTGAGGTGTATGTTGGCTATAGCATGTTCATTGTAGGAATTGGAATACACCAAGATGGAATCTATTTACCTCGGTAGAAGAGGAGCAGCCCTATAATGATCATAAGAATCAAGTCCATAAGCCCTTAGCCATGGCACAGTGTGAAATAATAGAAAGAGTTTCTATTAAGATTTTTACATCAGACTTGAATCAAATGATTAAATCATATGATAGAAATTAGGGTTTGACGAGTTCACCTTAATCCTAATCTGATCGAAGCTCAAGATAGAAGAACTTAATCACACAAGTAGCTACACCAAGAGGTTCATTTTTCAATTTTGATGGATTGCCACCATATGCTACTAGGTGTCACTGGTGGATTTTGGGAGCAATTAGAATGATTTAGATGATCGATCATTCTAAGTTGTCTGAATCAGAAGAGTTCTGATCCATCGAAAGAAGTTTTAATGATGTCGATGATGGAGATCGTGACATATCCTATTATCATACAGAATTGAACCTAACTGGGTCACACAAACAAGGGTTTGGATCTGGATATTATCAATTAGACTAACTCAATTCAATTGATTTAAATAAGATTCAATTAGGTTCAAGAAAATCATGCTAGCACATGATTGAACCTAACATTCTTCTTTTTTCTATCATTAAAAGTTATCTCGATTGAGCCAAATGAGTTTGTACTCACTCAGGTATCTTTATCTGATCTGACTGGAGCTTATCTAAGTTAGAAAAGGATTGTCTTAATTTATGAGATAAATTTGAGATAACACCTACCATTTTCCATCACCTGCTAATTCTTGTACTTTGACTTGATCAAACATTGATCTTTGACCCTTGGACAACTGCCCATATGTCATGCACTTATTGAAGAGCAGATAGGGGCTTGTCCCCTCTCTAGAAATTAGAAAGAAGGGGGTGCATGCCTAGGATGGCGTGTGCCCATGGATAGGGATGCTGGAGTCTCATACGGATGGGACTCTAGGTTGCTTCTTGTTTTCTACTTAGGTGGCCCTTGGGTATCTACTTTGACCAATCTTAGGCACCATCTAAGAATGAACCTATGGACCTCTCATTTGATTGGATCAGGTGATGTCATCCCATCAATCAGATTTAGATCTGATTGCACGAAGCAATGTGATTGACCGGGGTGATGCAGCACTGCATGGCACAGCAGAGTCTATAAATAGACCTTGTCTACGCCCACTTCTAAGATCTCCTCTCTTGGCCATGCCCCAAGGCTGTCCCTCTCCCTTCTCCATGCTACCATTTGGCCCTCTCTCTCCTCTCCATGCCTAAGGAAGTTGGGCATTTAGATTAGTGCGAGTTAGGCAAGAAAAGGCTGACGAAAAAGGAAGAAGACAGCACTACTGCAGAGACGATGGGTGGTCTTCAGAAGAAGTTTTGAAGATCCTCCAAATCAGATCTAGATCTAATTTTTAGAAAAAAGAAAGAGAAGAAGAAGATCTCCAGATCTAGCCCGAGTGGATACCGATAGAGGTCAGGTGCTTGTGTGGCTAGATGCAGAACCTCAGGGCTTCGGCAGGATCATCAATGGATAATTAAATTACCTAGAATCAAGGTAAAATTAATTTAAATTTAATTTAATTTAATTTTTTTATTTATCAGATCATAAAATTAGATCTAAAAAGTGTCAGATTTGATTAGGATCTAAGAGAAAATTTTTGAAATATGCCTCTCGATCCAATCAGATCTGAACGAACCTGATCCAGAAAATCAGGATTTTTCTTCACTATTAACTCATCAAAGATCGGATCAGTGCAAGTAGCTCCTAATTAAAAATCACTGGTCTGAGCTGTCAGACTTATCTTAGACACCATCTAGTTCATTAGTTTTAATTTGGCCAACCTAGCGATTTTAGGTTCGACTGTGTAGCCATGAATCAAGTCCATTTGGTCCTCATTAAAGGCATGGGCATGACCAACTACAACTATTATAATTTGGTCTAAAGAGTTTGTGATCTAATCTAAATCAACATTTGGTTAGATTTGATCAATTACTCTAATTTAGTCCAATCTTTAACTAACCTTGGGTCTAACCTAATTAATGGACCTAATTCGACTAACCTGATAACCCACATTTTATGATCAATGACTTAGGATCTTTAATTCACAATTCTAGACCTTAATTCATCTTGCTTAATTCTTAATTAAGTTTAAGACTAAGGGTTAGGGTTTGGCATTTTGAAAATATTTTTCAAAATTTTTGAAAGGTTCTTTACATCCTAGCAATGTTTCACTAAATAGATCGACTCATTTAAATAATGGGTTGACTTATTTCATAAATAAGCACTAGATGTAGGTTTGATCTCATAAAACTAGCCAATTATAACATTCAGCCAAATTCTCAGTCGGGTTGGCTCGAATCCCATCCGAGCTGACATGAGTAGAAGCTACGTTGGCTCGATTCCTGAGACAGTCAGCTCGGGCGAAAGGCCTGGAGGCCATCATTCCAATCGGGCAGGCTTGGATCCAATCCGAGCTAGCTCGAATTGAAGTCGAGCTGGTCCGATTCTTGACCAAGCCAGCTGGAGTATCAATCTAGAAACTGTATCATGACTGGCATGCTGGTCAAACTGGCTCGATTCCTGAGAGAGCCGGCTCGACCAACGAACAGAACCTTCCTAAGATCCTATTTAGGTTTAATCTAAAACTATGTACTTTATAAAAAATCATGAAATTATTTAAATCTAATCTAAATGCTAATTTATGATAAAAATTTAGATTAAATCCTTCAAACTCATCATAAAAATTATTAGATCTAATCTTAGGTTTTTATGATCAATTTTATAGATCGCAACGTACCAGGATAACGTCTCCACTATAAGGGATAAACCTTACAGCAGGACAATCTACAGTCCGTGTAATCATCATTTTTATTTGATCATCATTTTTATTTTTTAGATTAGATTATTATTTAGATCTAATCTAAAAATAATCTAAATCATGCATATATAATACATCAAAGAACCTGCTGCTCTGATACCAATTGAAGGAAGCGCGCATGATTTCTAGCTCTACTTTTGAAAATCTTTTTCGATAAATGCATAGTGGATAATATTATTAATCATATTAATAATGAAAAGCTACAGATCTAATCTAAAAAATCCTACATGCAACAGGATCTAATGTATTATATATATATGCATATCTAAAAATAAAAATAAGATCAATAGTAAAACTATTTTACTGCCCTACGTGTTCAGAACATGTTACTTTTTTATGGATAGAAGAACTCCGCAATCTAATCTCCTCGGTGTAGATCTGATGCTGTGATGTAGCCGCATGTGTCTAGCCTCCATGGGTAATCCACAAAAGGCCCTGATTCCGATCAGTTCCTCCCAAGTGCAAGCTCTACAGAAACCTTCAATGGTTGATTTAGATCAAACTTTTTGAATCTTCTTCGTCTGGTCTTTGGATGCTCCAGATCCTAATGAATGTAGATGAGAAGTTGAGGAGGTTCTCTATTTGGATTTATGAAGTCACAACCCTCATAACTCATAGATCTAAATCCAAATCCTTGATAGATTCTAGGGTATGCTCTCATCCAAAATCTCTTGCGCTTAGAACTCTCTTTCCTTTTGATTTTTTCTCATGTAGAAGAGGGCACAAGATCAGAAACTCCTTTTCTAATCTTCCTTTCTTTCTCTCTTTCTCTCTTCCTCTCTTTTGCACGTTCATAAAATCCAGCATTTTATAGAAGCGCACAAAAAACATAGGAGGCATGAGGGGTTGGTTTAGATTAAGTGGTTACCATTCAAATTCAAATTCTATTTGAATCCAATTGGTAACTAGATCAAACCAATCAAAAAGGCACATGAGAAGGGAGAATGCATGCCCTCCCTTGCATGGAAAACTTCGTGAGAAACATCTTTCTTGTGGAGAAAGGATGGTGCAAATCAAAGGATGATGTGGCACATGGGAAGACTAGTCAAACTAGTCTCATTGTTAGTCCTCCAATCGAACTAATCCAATCCAAATTGGTTATGCCCAATTTGATTAAATTAAACCTAATTTATTTGAACTTAATTAGACTCAATTAAATTCTAATCAAATCAAAAATTAATCAAGCCAAAGTTCTGATAAAATTAGGGATTAAACCTCCTTGACGATTAGATCATCTTATAACCTAATCGGATCAAATCTAAATGAATCAAATTCAATTGGTCTTGATCTAAAAATAATCACTCAATCAAATTAAGTTAATTAGTAATTAAATCACTAATTAAACTTTTCTTGATTAGCCATTAGATTGGATAGGAAGCTTTAATGTGTGACCCCACAGGTTCGAACCTAAGCCGGTAGTATTGGAACCAATTTTCTGTACTAATTGAAGTAACTATCTAGCAATGGTACCCAACATCCAAATAGGTTGAATAGTACAATTACAACATTCAGAATCTACATGAATATGGTTACTACATAATTCATCTCTTTAACCTCCATGCTAGGATGACTCAGGGTTAAACTATCAACCCTAGAAGATACATCCAAATCGTATCTCAAAGTAATTAGTCCTATGACCCCTCGGTAGGACTACCCTGACCAAGACTTTGCTAAATTGAAATACTATCGAACATAGCTCCTATGTCTAGGAGTAGTCAATCCCATCTTGACTCATGCATCGACTCCTCAAGTACTTGACTCTACCTAGAAATCTTCTATCATTGAATTAGAAATTTAAGTAGTTCGGCATCAAAGCATAGGAAGTTGCTTGGAGGTCACCATAGTGATCTCAGATCAGAGGAACACTTATGCTCATATTCCATCAGAGTAATTCTTGATAGTAGAAAAGCTCTAGAGTCGATCACGTTTAGTGCAGATGTACCCCTACATCTCATCTGCATGCTATACCAGTGTCTCCACCCTTTTTGGTTAAGAGGTCAACCAACCTATATGGCACACAATGACTTATACTTGATAAATATTGTCATTCTTGGTAATAACGTATCATTTGATTGCAAATATATTTAAGGATCAAATGATAAATTCTTCTTTGTCGATTCTAAATAGTCTTAAGAACTTCATCACAATAGACAAGAGTTCATTAGAAGATGAAATATTTATGATGAAAAAGCCAGAATAACTTTTATTCAATTAATAATTCATATATAATTACATAAAATAGCTCAATCATCATCAGGCTGATGATTGACTTTGGGATGCATTTTTCAATAGTCTCCCACTGCCATCATCATTGTCGTCGCCATTGCCGCTGCCACTACTGTTCTTGAACCAATCGAAGGTAAGTTCATGGCCGATTGATTAAATTTTTTTCTTTAATTTGATCATCAAAAGGGCATGTGAGTGTTGCTTTGCGGTGGCCGATGGTGGGTAGAGGGGCGCGCACGAGGGATGGGTGCGATAGGCCATGCATGGCGGTGATGATGGTGGGGGCTGCTGGTGGTTGAAGGCGGAGGGCGCTGCAAGAGGTGGGGGGCCACGGTGGGTTGGGCGTCGATGGGTGGTGGTGACCAGTCGGGTGGTGGGCCGTGGGTGGTCGAGCATCGGAGAGGCACCATAGGGGGTGGTTGGCCGCGATGAGTGGTGGGTAAAGGGGGCCGCAGGAGGTGGAGGGCAATAGGGGATGGGGCATGGAGGGGCGGTGGTGATAGGTCGGGTGGGGGGCCGTAGGTGGTGTGGCATCGAAGAGGCGCCATAGGGGGTTTGGGGCCACGATGGGTGGGGGGTGAAGGGGCCGTAGGGGGTGGGGGGCTGCAGG
This sequence comes from Cocos nucifera, assembly GCA_006176705.1. NCBI lineage: Eukaryota > Viridiplantae > Streptophyta > Magnoliopsida > Arecales > Arecaceae > Cocos > Cocos nucifera. The sequence goes on along the minus strand of QRFJ01000643.1, from coordinate 211,566 downwards.
GGGTGGGGCGTGTAGTGGCAGTGGTGACAGGTCGGGTGGGGGGCCGTGGGTGGTGGGGTGCTGGAGGGGCATCGTAGGGGGTGGTGGGCCGCGATGGGTGGAGGGCAAAGGGGCTGCAGGGGGTTGGACTCCTCCTTAATCATTTTTTAAAATTTAATAAATAATAATAATTATTATAATTATAATAAAATAAAAGTAATAGTTATAGTAATAATAATAATAATATAAATAATAATAATAGTAGTAGTAGTAAGAATAATAATAATAGTAGTAGTAGTAGTAATAATAATAATAATAATAATAATAATAATAATAGTATTATAATAAGAATAATAATAGTAATAATAATAGTTAATAATAATAATAGTAATAATAATAATAATAGTAATAATAATAATAATAGTTATAATAGTAATTATAATAATAGTAATAATAATAATAGTAATAGTAGTAATAATAAAAATAATAATAATGATGATAGTAAAAATAATAAAAATAATTTGATTGATAAATAAATTTTAAAATAGATTAATAAAATATTTAAAAATATAAGTTATTTTTTTTAATTAAAATAGTTAGGTTTTTAGTTATATTTTTATGCTTTTACTTATTATAATTTAATCTTTATATTTGTTTAGTCCCTTTATTTTATTGTGATTATAATTTAATATTTTAATTTGCATTAGTTGAAGGTTTTAAATTTTAATGCATATATATGAACTATTTGCTTCAAGATCCAGATCGAGATCCGATCAATGATCTGGGTCAGGATCCTATCCAGGATCGGGTCATGATTCGGATCGGATTGAGGTTGAGATCCAAGTTAGGATTCGGTCTAGGATCATGTCCAGGAATCAATTCGAGATTTGGGTCATGATCCAAGTTGGATCTCGATCAAAATTTGGGTCGGGATTCGGTCTGGGATCCTATCCAGGATCTGATTCAAAATTTAGTCCAGGATCCAATCTGGGATCCTATTTGGGATCATGTCCATGATTCGGTTCAAGATTTGGATCATGATCTGGATTGGATCTTGGTCGAGATCTAGATCAAAATTTAGTTTGGGATCTGATTTGGTAATGATTTAATGCATGCATTGATGTAATCTTAGACTCCTATTTAAGAGTTGGTCTTAAGGTCCCTAAAATAAACTCTATGAACGACTCTTAGATGCCCCAATTTGTGCAATCTAGAAATACATCAATATTTTATTATTGTCATGGTGTTCTTTATTCTATTATGAAAAATTCCATCGCAGTTATCTCATTTGTTCTCCAAGTACATATTAAATATAGTTAAAATATAATCCATCTATATCGTGTACTTGGAGAACTACAGAAAGATGCTGCCTGATATTTTTTGGATATTGAACAAAGAACAAAGCTGTGGTAACAAAAAAAATGATGCATTTTTAAAAGGGGTAGGACCACACCTATTAGGAAAGAGTTGGTGGAGTTAGGATTTATGAAGCATTATTCTTTATTGTTAGATGAATATCAACAAAAGTTGGATGAATGTCAGGGGTATTTTCTTGCTTGAATATCAAAAAGATGTTCGAGATTTTTTTGAATTTGCATGGTATATGGCTGTTAGTACCAGTCGGATAAAGTATCTATACAAATGATGTGTCAATATGGTATATCATCACATATCACTTGTTGAGGAGCATCTACTATATTTTGGTATGGACAAGAAATATACTCACTGGACATGGCATGGGGAGGGTGATCTAAATGAAGTTGTGTACAATGATGACAATATCAAAGATGATATTGATGTTGCTGAACCTATCGAACATGATAGTATAGGTTCACTATTGGATGATTTACATTAGGATGTTAGCTCAAATGTACCCATGAGTACTAGTGCATCTCAAGGCAGTTTTGATCATGAATACAATATTAATGAGGTAGAAGGGACTTCTGAATAGTTTGCAAAGCTTATTTGGGATGCATGAGAGCCATTCTATCCAAATTGTATGAAGTTCTCCAAGTTAGAGTTTTTAATCAAATTACTTTGTATTAAAATTATGAACCGATGGAATCAAAAGTCATTTGATCAAAATTTGGCATTGATTAAAGTAGCTCTTTCCGATGGATAAATACTTCCAAAATCATATACTGAAGCAAAAATATATATGCAAAAATTGAGACTTGGCTATATTCCTATACATGTCTGCAAAAATGATTGTATATTATTTATAAGGAGAACGAACAAGTAAGTGAATGCCTATAATGTAGTGAGCCTAGATATAAAACTGATAATAGGAAAGGAAAGAAGATACCTCATAAGGTTTTAAGATATTTTTCATTGATTCCAAGACTTCAAAGGTTGTATATGTCCACAAAGATAGTTGAAAAAATGAGATGGCATCATAAACAGCGGGTTTTGGAGGAGAACATATTTAGCCACTTGACTGACTCTGTAGTATGAAAAGACTTCGACGCAAAGCATTCGCTATTTTTGAATGACCCATGCAATATTCAGCTTAGTCTAGCAACATATGGATTTAATTTCTTTGGTAATTTGAGTACTTCCTAAAGCATGTGGCCTATGATGCTAATTGTATATAATATGTCACCTTGAAAATGCATGAAAGAGCCATTTATTTTTATGTCACTATTGATTTTAGGTCCAAAAGCACTAGGTAATGAAATTGATGTATATCTACGATCCTTAATTGATGATCTGAAGGAGCTATGGAAAAATTGAGTATAGACATACAATTCTATCAGTCAAAGAAATTTTAAGTTGCATGCATTGATTTTATAGACCATAAATGATTTTCCTGCATATGAAAACTTATCTGAATGGAGTATCAAAAGATATCTAGCATGTTCAATATGCAACAAAGATACGTCCTCCGTACATTGAAAGCATGGAAGGAAAATCTGCTTCATGGGTCATCGACGGTTTCTACTTGCTAATCACTCTTAGAGGACCCATTATAACCAACATTTTGATGGTAAGTTTGATAGACGTTCGCCATCTAAGGAGTTAAGTGGAGCAAGAGTTTTAGAATAACTTGAAGCCGTTGAAAATATAAAATTTGAAAAAAACATTGAGTACTTACAAGTGAAAGCATACTGAAGCTGTGCTAAATTAGACGAAGCAAAGCCTATTTTTTAAACTACCATACTGAAAGTAGCTACTACTTGATCATAACTAGGATGTGATGCACATTGAGAAGAATATTTATGATAATATCATCGTTATAGTATTGAACATCGTCAAAAAAATAAAAGATAATTCAAAAGCTCATCTTGATTTGCAAGAAATGAGAATCCGACTAAAGTTGCATTAAGTTTGTCGAGATGATAAATTTTTTATGTACCTGCATGTTATTCACTATTTGGCGAGGAGAAGAAGAGTTTTTGTGGATGCTTCAAAACTATAAACTTTTCTGATGCTTATGCTTCAAATGTATCATGATATGTTGGCAATAATGATGGCAATATCTCTAGCATGAAAAGTCATGACTCTCATGTGATGATACAGTGCTTGCTTCCTATAGTGATATATGGCTATCTGAGTGGTGATGTTTAAGCTACATTGATTAAGTTGGGAGTGTTTTTTTGAGAACTGTGTTGTTGAAAGTTGAAGATTAACTTAATTGAGAAGTTTGAGAAGAATATTATGCTCATTCTTTGTAAGTTAAAAAAAATCTTTCCACCATCATTTTTTGATGTTATGGTGCACCTAGCTATTCATCTTCCAAAGAAAGCTCTTCTAGCTGGCCTGGTATATTATCGGTGGATGTATCCTATTAAAAGAAAAAGAAATCATAATCTTTTTGACATATCAGTTATAAGATGTAAATGCATTAGAACTCTTTAAATTATTTTTTTTTTATAGATTTTTGTGTATCTTAAAAAAGTATGTGCATAATAAGGCACGGCCTGAAGGGTCCATAATAGAAGCATACATAGCTACAAAGTATCACACATTTTGCTTGATGTATCTTGATGATATTGAAATAAGATTCAATCATACAGATTGTAACACTGATCGTGAATGGGATGATGATGAACCGATACTATCCATATTCAAACAAATGGTTCAACCTATGGGTGGAAGAAGATATAAGTTTATGGATGTGAATGAGCTATCCAAAGCATACTTCTATATTCTAAATAATTATGAAAAAATTAAAAAATTAATTAAGTATTATTTTAGCATAATTTTAGTGTTCTAACTAATTTTTTCATATCAATATAAAATTAAAAATCATGACTTATTGTAGTGAGTATAAGAATATTCTATCTAGGAAGAATAATACAAATATTGATAATCCATATAGGACGAAATTTGCAAAATGATTTGGGGACTATGTAAGTTTCACTAGTATTATATTATATATTTATAATTATACAATTAAATACTTATATCAATATAATTTTTTATGCTATATTATAGATGAAATCTATATATTTCAATAAAGAAGAGGGTACAATCGATGAGTTATACAATTTAGCATGTGGTCCTGATCAAAGGGTTTACTAATATATATCCTATATTGTTGGAGGAATGAGATTTCATACAAGAGAGCTTGAGGTGCAAAGATGGACCCAGAATAGTAGAATTGCTACGATAGGATATGAAAGAAAGAGGAGATTGAATATCTTGGTGTATTGCTAGATATCATAGAATTGAAGTATGGATCCAAAAATTTGGTATTCTTGTTTCAGTATGAATGGTGGGATATTAGCAATAAGAAGATTGGTATTCATATCGATTCACACTTTATCGGTATAAATTTTACATGAACATGGTACCAGAATGAGCTATATATATTAGCAACTCAAGCGAAACAAGTAATATATTTAAAGGATCCGAAATATCGATGATTGGTATGTCATACAAAAAATAATACCTAGAGACGTATATAACATACCAACCCAACTAGAGATGGATGATAATTTAGATCTATATGAAGAGAAAGCTTTTCAAGAGAAAAAACAAACATTGACCGAGCACCTTATTAATGAAGAACTTATGACAGTTCCTTTGAATATGGCTGATCTACCGTCCAATGAACTTGAACCTAATTTTTTTATTTATCTTGATGATTTGAAGGATGACGATCAGTTCATAAATGATGATGAGATAGAAGATGATACATTAATTGATTATTATGATTCAAAAGAGGATCTAGAAATCGAGGAGGATACGGATATTGATAAGTAGATCTATATTCTTTGTTGAATCTTTTGTTGCAATAATGGTATGCAATACAATTCTATTCATTTGCATTTATGTGTTTTCACTATTGTTGTTCATTATTATATTCATTATATGTCAAGTTAATTATATGCATAGTTTAAGCATTACAGGTATAGCGCTAGGAGGGAGACGACGACGTTCGAGTTCCTAGCCTACCCTTGGCCCTTTCCCCATTTCTACTACTACACCATCAAAGTTGCCAAAGGGCCCTGTAGAAGCAAGTTCGAGTGAGGCAGGTTCGAGTGAGATGGGCTTGAGTGGTATTTTAATATTTTTAATAATAAAATTTGATTTTAGTTTATCTAGCTATTAGTTTATAGATGGCTATTATGCTAATAATTTATTCATTATATTTTCAAGCCATTTTCTTTCCGTGGTGAGGCGAGGGCGAGATCTGCCAAAGAACCTCACCTTTGAGGATTGGAGATGTGAGCATGAGGGATAGCATCTCAGCATTGAGATTCTGTCAGGCTATACCAAGCCTATTAGGGGATGGTGCGAGCCATGGTAGATTGAGTTGGGCATCATTTACCATAGCTTTGCCTCGATGACGCTCTTTAATGGGCATTATGTTGCCCAGAGGTTGCAACCCAAGAGGAGAGGTGAATTGGATTTCTAAAATTTAAATAAATTTACTTTCTAAATAAGGTGTGCTTTAATTTATGCTATCTTTAGTAATTGTGGAATGTGAGTAATAGTATAGCAGCAGAAGTAAGATAGCAAAACTAAATTATAAAAGTAAAGCAAGAATTAAAAGCATGCAAAGAATGTAAAGAAATAGAAGAGAAAAGTACAAACACAAAAACACCACGATTTATAGTGGTTCGGTGCAACCCACACCTATGTCCACTCCCCAAGCTTTCCTTGGGATTTTCACTATAATCCATCCTTGATTATAGTGTGTTTATTTTTCAGGCTCACAAACAAACTTTGTAATTTTTTACAGGAGCACCAACCAAAACCTAACACCGTTAGTTTTTCAGGTTCACTAACAATCCAGTTGGGTTTTTAGGCTCACCAACCAAAACTTACAATATCCAATTTCGGATTTGGATGGACCTAATCCCCAAGTTTCTTTCTCCCAAAGAAACTTGAAAAGAAATAAAAATACAATATAAGATTTTCAGCACAAAAATAAAAAATAGAGTTGAAACTCTTTGAGCACAAAGAAGAGGTTGAATAATTGGCTTTTTTGAAGCTTAAAAACTCTTCTTTGAGGCTTGAGAGGATGCTTGAGAAGTTGTAGAAGATAGCTCTTGAATGCCCTTTGAAATCGCTGCAAAATTCCTCTCTTTTTCTCTTTTATTGATGTACAATAGAATCCCTTAGTTTTGGAAAATGATTTCTCTTGCTAAATTTCTTAATCCTATTTTTCAATTGATTCTCCATCTTTAAATACCTTTGGAGATGGTTGGAGAGAGATTTCTAGCTATTGGAAGCACTGAAATAGCCATTGGGAGTGAAAACTAGCCGTTGGAAAGCTTGCAGAAAAATCCCGTTGAAGGCTGTTGTGAATTTGGAGAGCTCTTGATTTTTCTGTGAGAGCTCTCGATTTTCTAGTGAGAGTTCTCGAGAATTTTTAAGACGTCTCGGTTTCACAGTGAGAGCTCTCGGTCTTAGAACATAGAAATGAGGTTTCTATTTTTTGAAACAGAGAGGTCTCGCCCAGTTTTGGAGAGGTCTCGAGCCGGTGCTAGGGCAATATGCAGGAGTGCCAAGCAGCTTGGAGAAGCCTCCATATTTTAAGGAGAGGTCTCTAAATTTTTAGAAGAGTTCTTCAAATTTTTATGAGAGGTCTCTAAAAATTCTGACTTCATTTTTCTTTAATATTTGACCTTCCAAACTTGAATTTCTTGGTCCCAAACTCTTCTAAATAAGATTGCTTCCTTCAATTTTAATTTCTCTTCTTCCAATCATACTTTCTTCATACCAAGCCATTCAAATATGTATGAATTTGATCTTTTAAGTATTTTGGGATGGCATCTTTAGCAGATTTATTCTTGAGATAAATTTTTTATTTTGGATATTTGAAAAATCCTACATACATTCTTGAGACACATGATTAGATACATAATAAACTCAAGTGGCAATCATCAAAATCAATCATGGGATCAATAGTCTCTCCTTTTTTGATGATGGCAAAACTTTGAGTATATATTAAAGAAACTAATGTGAATCAAGATAAGAATAATGAATTAAATTTCATGAAAGGATTCTTAATGAGTCTTTAATTTGTTACACATTATTATTACATACATATTTCATATGCTCAACATACTTTTTCTCTTTTTTGACAGCATCAAAAAGCTCATGGAAAGAAACAAGAAGTCATCAAAATCAACATCAAAGCATTAAATTGAGAGATGCATTAAATTCATAAAATCAATTTAAATGAATCATCTCTCTTTCAAAAATTTATCCTTTGATTCAAAATAAGTTTCAAATATTTATTTTAATTTTAGAAATTAGTTTGAATTTAAATATCATATGTTTTTCCTTTTTGAATGAATATACTCTTTAATCAGATTTTCAAATATGCACTTTTAAGTTTTAAGAGGAATAGAGTTTTTCAAAAGATTTAAATATGAAATCAAGCATAGTATATACTTTAATATCTAATATTTTCTTTTCTTAAAAAATTTCAATCAATTAAGTTCGAAAAAGACATGTATCGAGAATGTATCGAGCAAAGTAAAATAAATAGAATCAAAGCAAAAGATGGTCACATTTTTAAATTCATTGCTTTGAGTAAAAATTACTTCAATACCAATTATTTATAAGAATTTTACATTGCACATCAAAAATTTAGGATTAAATTTGAGTTTTCAATTGAGTTTTAAAGTTAAATTTAAAAATTTATTTTTGAGAAGGAATATGCTATAAATTCAATTTAACTCCAATCATTTGCCAAGAATGATCACATAAATCAAGTTTAAAATATTGGCACATGAAAAGTTTAGTATTATATTTATAAATGAGCATCAAAATTATAAGAATATATCAAAATCAATTTATTTAGAGCAAAAACATGTCTCAAACTTCTTTTCACTCTAAATAATTTTCAAAAATGATTTGACGATCAAATTAAAAGCATATAGATCAAATTGAATCATCATATTAAGATTCAAAAGTATAATAAAATCAATGTTCATTTATCTTAATATAAGCTAATTAAAATATTCAATCAAATCTAGATAATATCACTCTCCTTATTTTTCATAATTAATGCTGGATAAATTTACTTTTTAATTTTTCTTCCTTTTTTTTTTCAAATCAAGTAGATTAAACATGAATTTAACTACTAAATTTAGATTTTCTAAATTTAAAAGATATTTTTAATTTCAAAGATCTTTTCAAATAATTGGTCATTTCTTCTTTAATAATTTCTCTTCCTTACTTTAGCAAATAATGCCATTTTAAAATTAAATAAAATTTAAAAGTATAAGCATCAATTGAGTGAAATAAGCATTAATCAAATAAAACATTCACTCAATTAAGTTTTAAAAAAAAATTATGAGATTCTTTGAATTTATCTCAAGAGATATCATATCAAGAGTATATCAATGTAAAATAGATTTGAGACATTATATCCAATTTTTTTACCCAAAAATAGTACAATAAAATGCAAGACAAGAATAATACTAATGATTCCAAGAATAAAAATTTTCTTAGGAAGAAACTTTTTGATATCAATTAAACTAAAATTTAGAGTAAATCATGATTTTCTTAATAGTTCAATACCATTTAAAGGTGAATTTGCAAATTTAGCTTGATACCAATGATTTTAGTTTTGAATTGAAAAAGATGAATTGATTCAAATAAATCAATTTGAAATGATATTATCAAATCAGTCAAGATACACCACAAAGAGATTTTAAGTTATTCTTCAAAATATCATCTCTTCCTTTTCTTAAAAATATTAAGCAATTATAAGTTCAGAAAAGGTATGTATTTTTGAATTTGTTTCAAATGATATCATATCAAAATATAGCTATGCAAAATTAGGTTTGAAACAAAAACATTCTTCTCTTTTTATTGAAAGATAAGTCAATTAAATATATGGCAAATAACAATCTATTTGATACCAATTACTTTTAACTAAAGTCCTCTTTAAAAATTTAGATAAGTGACAACTTTCTTGATACATTTTGCTTGACATCAACTTCAAAAGATTTAAGAAGATCATTTTTTAAAGTTAATTTTTAAAATCAATAAATTAAAATAAAATAAAAATGTTCATCAATAAATTTTTTTTAAGATCAAAGAGTTATCAAATCGATGATCAAGGAAGATATTCAAGAAAATTTAGAGGGCCATAAAAAATAATCAATTAGGAGGGTTCCAATAATCAATTTAAATAAGATTAAATCAAGAAAAAAATGGATGAAGGCTTTATGTGTTCAGTTCAACTAGAGAGTTTCAAATTTTTAGAAAATTTTTGATAATTTAGCTTTTTATAAGGAATGCCAAAAAAAATAATTTTTTTTTATAGGTTTAGCAATTAAAATATTCACACCCAATTTAGCATTTTTTTAAAAATTAAATTTAAAAATTATAAAATTGATATGGAGAGGCTTAAGATATCATGCTAAATTTTAAGATAAAACCATTTCATCCATAGCATGATACATAGAAGAGAGCATGTTGATTTAAAAATCAAAATATTCAAATTATTGCTAGCATCAAAATCAACCATACTTATCAAAGCATGAAAAGAGTTATTATATTTATACAAATTAGCAAATCATTAAAGTCAATACATTCAATAAATCAAGCTTTCTATTCAAGAAGTATGATCATTTTAAGCAAAGATAAAATCATCAAAATCAATCTAACATACTTAATAATTATGCTAATTAATAATCAAAATATATTTAGCAAATAATGATGGCATGATGTAAAAAAAAATTTAGAATTTACTAAACATTATCACCCATCCAATTTCATTCCCAAGGCATCCATCAGTAAGAATTTTTCTTCTTCAGTTTCATTGGATCTTTGGTGTACCTGTAGACTCATTTACTAAATTTTGGTACCCAAGCCATCTTGGATCTATTAAGGTTAGAGCTTATGGTTCCTTTTGGAATTTATATTTGCTTAATCAAAGTATGACCAATTCTTTTAGTATTACATTCAAAAATTTTGTGACCAATTTTGTTGCATTAAAAACAAACTATAGAGTGATTTTCAGAATAAGCTTTTGTAAACATATTCTTAACAAGTTTCTATTTTCTTAAGGAGTTATATCCAATTCCAGCTTTATTGAAAATAACTTTTTGATTGTTCAATATTGCTTGAAGCTTTTTTGATCTGATTGTAAACTTATTGAATATAGACTTCAATATTTCAATTTTTTTTCTTAATTTAGCATTTTCTTCCAAAAGAGATTTTTTAGATCTTAGGAGTTTTTCTTTTTCTTCAATGTAAAGCTTTGATTTTTTGAATTCCTCTTTCAACTTAATATTTTTTTTAACTAAAAATTTTTTAGATTTAAATAGTACATCATTTTCTTTAGCCAAAGAATTCATTTCTTTCAAAATAACTTCTTTTTTATTTAATAATTTATTCTTTTCATCGACTAAAAGATGATTAGACTTTTTGAGTTCTTTGTTTTTGAGCATTAGTTTTTTAAATTCATCCATTAAATTGTTGAAGGCTTCAAATAATTCATCAAATATAAAGTCGGAAGAGTTTTTATGATTTACCTCATTTGCATGTGCCATGAGGCAATGATTGGTGATACGTTCTTTCTCTTTCTCATTTTTCTTTTCTATGCCTTGCTCCCTCTTAATCAAAATTTTCTTTTTCCTTTATCTTTTCTTCTTCTTTTTCTTTCCATCCTCATGAGCCATGAGGCATATGTTGAGATAAGCTTCTTTTTCTTCTTGGAAGCTTGAATCCGCTTTTTGATTTGCTCCTCTATAAGTTCTTTCCAATTTCTTCCATATTTATTTTGTTAAAATATATGAAGAAATTACATTAAATACATTTAACTCTAAGGAGCAATAAAGTATATTCATGGCCTTAGCATTAAGTTGGGCCATTTCTTTATCATGCTCTTTCAATGCATTGATCGTGTCTGAGCCATTTATTATAATTTTTCATAACTTATAATCATGTGCTTGTATAAAGATTTTTATTCTAGCTTTCCATTAGATATAATTAGAACCATTAAAAAATAGAGGTCTATCTATAGAATAACCTTCATTAAATAAAGACTCTATTTGGGTTGCCAAAATTTTTAACTCTAGATGGTTAGGTCAATAATCAATAACAGAGCACCTACTTTGATACTAGTTGTTGCCCAAAGATTGCAACCCTGGGGGGGGGGGGGGTGAATTGGGTTTCTAAAATTTAACCAAATTTACTTTCTAAACAAGGTGTGCTTTAATTTATGCTATCTTTAGTGATTGTGGAATATGAGCAATAGTATAGCAGTGAAATTAAGATAGTAAAACCAAATTATAAAAGTAAAATAAGAATTAAAAGCATGCAAAAAATGTAAAGGAATAGAAGAGAAAAGCATAAATACAAAAATACCATGATTTATCATGGTTCGGTGCAACCCATACCTACGTCCATTCTCCAAGCTTCTCTTAGGATTTTCACTATAATCTACTCTTGATTATAGTGTATTTATTTTTCAAGCTCACAAACAAATCTAGTTGATTTTTATAAGAGCACCAACCAAAACCTAACACTGTTAGTTTTTTGAATTCACTAACAATCTAGTTGATTTTTCGGACTCACCAACCAAAACCTACAATATCCAATTTTGGACTTGGATGGACCTAATTCCCAAGTTTCTTTTTCTCAAAAAAGTTTGAAAAGAAACAAAAATACAATATGAGAATTTCAGCATAAAAATAAAAAAATAGAGTTGAAACTCTTTGAGCACAAAGAAGAGGTTGAATAATTAGCTCGTTTGAAGCTTGGAAACTCTTCTTTGAGACTTGAGAGGATGCTTGAGAAGTTGTAGAAGATAGCTCTTGAATATTCTTTGAAATTGCTGTAAAATCCATCTCTCTTTCTCTTTTATTGATGTATAATAGAATTCCTTAGGTTTGAAAAATGATTTCCCTCTTTAAATTTTTTAATCCTATTTTTTAATTGATTCTCGATCTTTAAATATCTTTAGAAATAGTTGGAGAAAGATTTCTAGCCATTGGAAGCACTGAAATAGCCGTTGGAAGTGAAAACTAGCTGTTGAAAAGCTTGCAAAAAAATCTCATTGAAGGCTGTCGCGAATTTGGAGAGCTCTCAATTTTTTTGGGAGAGCTCTCAATTTTCTAGCAAGAGCTCTCAAGAATTTTTGAGACATCTCGATTTCACAGTGAGAGCTCTCAAGAATTTTTGAGAGCTCTCGATCTCAGAACACAGAAATAAGATTTCTATTTTCTGAAATGAAGAGGTCTTGCCTAGTTTTGGAAAAGTCTCGAGCTGATGCCAGGGCAATATGCAGTAGTGCCAAATAGCTTGGAGAAGCCTCCAAATTTTCAAAAGAGATCTCTAAATTTTTAAAAAAGGTCTCCAAATTTTTAGGAGAGGTCATTAAAAATTTTAGCTTCATTTTTCTTCAATGTTTAACCTTCCAAACTTGAATTTCTTGGCTCCAAACTCTTCTAAACAAGATTGCTTCCTTCAATTTTAATTTCTCTTCTTCCAATCATACTTTCTTCATACCAAGCCATCCAAATATATGTGAATTTGATCTTTTAAGTATTTTGGCATGACATCTTGAGAGGATTTGTTCTTGAGATAAATTTTTTATTTTGGATACTTGAAAAATCCTACACACATTCTTGAGACACATGATTAACTGCATAATAAATTCAAGGTTTGACAATCATCAAAATCAATCATGGGATCAACCCATCAGGTTACTCGACCTCAAAGAAAGATCTTTTATAGCCACTTATAGGTATAATAATATTTATTTAAATATTTAATTAACACTATATTCTTATAATATTTATTATTCATAGGCTATTTTTGATATTGTTGATTTTGAGCATGATCGCATGCGGCAAGCTATACATGATCATTTATGCTCACATTTTAAAGAGTATTGGTATCACATTCATCACCACTGGTATGCTATAGTGCATGATCAAGGGGTGGAGGCAGTGCGATAGTGGTCATATGACAGCATCACTATGGAGGACTAGGCTGTCATATGCTGCACGTACGAGGATCCTATATATCAGGTAACTTTTTTTATTTAAAATTTAATAATTAAATTATTTATTTTTAAATTTAGTTATTTATTAACTAATTTGATTATTAACTATGTAGGATCGATGTGCCAAAAATGTCATGAATCGAGTGAGACAGACAGTCTCGCATTGTGGGGGTTCGAGGCCATTCGCTCACCACATAAAGCAGATGATAAGTAATTTCTATTTATCATATTATAACTCTTTAACTATTTAAATTTTTTTATATTAATTATTCTCAAATTATAGAGAGATGTGGAGAGTGACAAGCTTTTTGGTAGGATCGAGATCTACCAGTGGACCCATCAGCGATGGTAAGGGGACTCAACAGTCGGGAGCTAGGAGCTTTATGTAAGTTTTTCTAACTATTTTTTTATTGATATTTTAATTTTTAGTATAAATATAGAATAATTATAAATTTAATTTTTTAAATTATATAATAGACATTAGATCCCAGCCTCTCTCAAAAGGCTCGACTACATCCATAGATGACGAGATCTATGGTTAGGTGCTTGGTACGAGATTCTATCATGTTAGAAGGCAAGGGAATGGGATCAGAGTTCCTACATCTTCATGTTCATCTAGAGCTGACATCAATGTTGCTTGTATTGTTTGGCTGGCAGAGATACAAAGACAAGCTACTGAGGATTGACAGTGAGTTGCTGAGTTGACTGCATGCATTGATGAGTACCAGCTGTTCCAGATATAGATGATGGAGTAGATGATGCAGCTGATGAAGTAGCAGTAGGTCGGTTTTTGCTCCTCTAAGTGCTCTTCTCTTTCGACCCATTTTTCTTCTCTAGATACTATTGATGCTTGACGATTGATAGCCTATTTTTGTATATTTTTATTTTTATTTTATATCTTTTATATTTATAAAAATACTCTCTATAATTATATTTTTATATAATTAAATGATGAAATTTATTTATGAATGAAATGATAAAATTTATTTATGAATTTATTTTATAGATTTTTATTTTAATTTTATAAATTATAAATATAAATATTTAAAATATAAATTATAAAATATATTTATTTATTATATTTTTAAAAATAATTTATTTTTAAATTATTTATGATGAAAATTTTTCATCATGAATAAAAAATTATTTACAACAAAAAAAATCCATCATGAATAAAAAATTATTTATGATGAAAAAAATCCATCATGAATAAAAAATATTTATGATGAAAAAATCCATCATGAATAATAAATTATTTATGATGAAAAAATTCCATCATAAATAAAAAATTATTTGTAATGAAAAATTTTGATCATAAATAAAAAATTATTTAGAATGATAAAATTATGTCATAAATAATTATTATTTATGATGAATTATTTTCCATCATAAATAATTTTTTATTTATGATGGAATATTTTTCATAGATAAAAATATTATTTATGACATAAAATTATGATTTTCCATCGTAAATAATTTCATCGTAGATAATTTAATGAATAAAAAAAAAATTTTGATGAAAATTTTTCATTGTAAAAAAGTTTTATTAGTGACAAAAATGATATTTTCATCACTAATTATTACCTGTAATCCTTTTTTTATGATGAAGAATTAGCGAGGCAATTTTCATCATTAATAATTATTAGCGACGAAAATTGATTATTTATGATGAATTTTTTATATTGCAAAAAATGAGTTTTGTTGTAGTGCTTGCAGCAATGCTAATTCGAAACCTTCTACTAAAATCAACCTAAGGTCCATAGAGAAGGGATTAAAGATCCTTCATTGGCCCATTAAGGCACACACAAGGCAACAATTGAAGTGAGAGAGAACATGAGGAAGGAAAACATGAGATCTATTCTTTCCTTTTTTTTAATGGATCCCTAAATCCAAGAGAGAGAAAGGTAGAGGGAGAAAGATAGGGAGAGATGAGAGAGACCAAAGAGAAGTGAGAGTAAAGAACAAATCTCTCTTCTCTCTATTGCTCTCTCTTTTCCTCTTCTTCTTTCTTCAAACAAGGGACGGCCCCCTTCTTCCCACTTTTCCTCTTTTTCCCAAAAAGCAAAGACCAAGGGCTGGCTAGGGGTCATGGTGGCCAGAGGCAACTCTCAACCACGGCATCACCTGCAATAATGGCTAACTAGTGAAAAGGAAATAGGAAGAACAAGGAAAACAGAGGATGGGAGGTTCAGGCCTTTTCATTCCCCCATTTTCTTTTCCCCATGACTAGCTCACTAGCCAGTGGCCAATGCATCAACGTGAGGCCTTAGACACCTTCAAAGATGGCAAAGATGTTAGATGTGTGCCCTAAAAGTCAGATTGGCTAAATACTTATAATATACTTCTAAGGATATTTTATGATTTTGACTATAAATTAATAAAATGATTGTTTCTATTAAAGTATGTATTTAAAGTATCTGTGATACATCCTTTGAGTTAATGATAATGATAATTCATATTTTCAAGAGTTAAAAATTTAAGACATGAATTTTCATAATTAACTCATAAACTGCTTCCAACTATAGGATCATCATGAGGATGGTGATCGATCCAGAAGGTTGGTGTTTGATCGCTTTCTTAGGATAGATGAGCTTTAAGTCTATGGTGTGGAGATATCAGAATAAGAGTATAGGTACTCATTACAGAATGAGGGTATTGAGCATAACCACCTTGAGCAGTCATAAGAAAGTCTACCTTCTTGTCGACGACTGGCTCGATGTTGTAGTGGTGTGTCTGATTTTTTGACTTAAGGTGCATCGATAGTTCATCTTGAGGATGTTATAGTTTGACTATATCATGACTCGATCTCCTATCCATTTAAAATCCTGAGGTGTATGTTAGCTATAGCATGTTCATTATAGGAATTGGATTGCACCAATAGGAGATCTATCTACCTCGGTAGATGAGGAGTAGCCCTATGATAATCATGAGATTGAGTTCTTAAGCCCATGGCCATGGCAGAGTGAGGATGATAGAAAGAGTTTCTATTAAGATTTCATATTGGACTCGAATCGAATGATTAATTCATATGATGGATGTTGGGTTTGATGAGTTCACCTTAACCCTAATCCTATCGAGGCTTAAGATAGAAGAACCCAATCATACAGATAGCTACTCTGAGAGATTTGCTTTTAGTTTTGATGGATTGCCACTATATATTGCTAGGTATCACTGGTGGATTTTAGGAGCAATTAGAATGATTTTGATGATCGATAATTCTAATTGTATGAATAAGAAAAATTCTGATCCATCGAAAGGTATTTTGATAATATTGATAATAGAGATTGTGACATGTCTCTTTACTATAAGAAACTGAACCTAACTGGATCACACAAATAAGGGTTTGGGTTTGGATGTCATTAATTGAGCAAATCCAATTCAGTTAATTTGGATTAGATCCAATCAAGTTCAAGGTAATCATGCTAGCATACGATTGAGCCTGGCTTTCTTCTTCTATAATCTTTTTGATTCATCACAATCGAGTCAAATTTGATTTGATCCATTCCTGTATCTTGAGTGGATTTATTTTCATCTGACTAAAACTAGTCCAAATTAGATTAATAATAGAAATTAAATCCATTCCTAGTGTAATTAGACTAGGGTCAAAAGTTGACCTATTTGAGAGAATTGAGGGTCACCTGATCAGATGCTTCTAGAAAATATTTTAGAAAATGTTTTGCTCTAATTTTTGGATATGTGATAGGTCTCGAGTTATGCTATGGGTGTGCTAAATTTTATAATTTATGGTTTTAGTTTGATTGGGTTTTTTATAGAGTTTGATTTAGATCAAACTCTTAAGGCCTAGGCGCAATGGACTCTTCCTTATCTACTCATGTTGCCCAATTTTTAATCAAATTTTGGCAACAAAACTAAATGAGATCTGGTGTTTTCATGTGGAGAATAATCCCTAGAGTCCTAATGATAAAATAAATTGGTTATTTGGTCAAAGAGGGACTCTATATGGCATTGGTTTCTAAACTTTTTCTCATGCCATTAAGAAGGGATTGCACAAAATTAATTTCTACACCCATGTGTTGTTGCCCATCTCATATCCCACACCCCCTCTATCCTCTCTCTCCCTCTCTTCTACATGTCTAAAAGGTTAGGCACAAATCAGAGAAGAAGGTCCAAGTATTTAGGCGCAAGATTTAGATTTTACGCCATGGTGTTCGTGAGATGGACGGGTTGCCTTCAAAAATTATTTTGAAGGGTTTATAGATTAGATTTAGATCTAATCTTTGGAGAGATTCATGAGGAGAAGATGTTTAGATCTTGCTTGAGTAGATACCGATAGAGGCCAGGTGCGTGCGTGACTCCCTCTAGAACCTCAGGAACGATCAGGATTATCGCAGGATAATTAGATTACCCAATCAGATATTTAAAATTAAATCTAATTTAATTTTATTTTAATTTTTAATATAAAATCATCATGATCAAATCTAAGAATTTTTAGATCTGATTAGATCATAGAAATTTTTGTAAAAAATTCTGCTTCAGATCTGATCAGATCTGAATGATCCTACAGGAGAAAATCAGATTTTCCTTTAAAAGATTGGCCCAAACCCATGACCAGTGATGGTAAACAAGGCCAAAATAGAGCACCCATACTTGGCTTGTATTCCAATGACTTGCTAGCTCCAATCAAGGGCAAAGGATGGATGACTCGAGAACTAGAGAGAAGGAAGAAGAAAATATTTGCAACCTTTTTGTTTGCTGCTAGTGAGGTCTTATGCCCAAAATCATGGTGAACTTCCTTGACGAAGAGAGCATAAAGTCCAGCTCAATCAAATGATCTCAAGTCTGGATTCTAAAGGAACGGGTAGAGGATTGATTAAATAGGTAAAATCAAGATCTTTAGAAGGTATTTGAGGTTGAGGAGCCCATGTTCCCATCAGACTCTAGGAAGAGAATCTATTTTCCATCAAACTTGGAGAGGAACAAGGCAACTCCTAGTAGGAGTCTTATTTTTTTTTTTTCCTCTTGTTTTGGCCAAAGAGATTGGCCCAAATGGTTGGGCATTATAGTATGATTTCAAAGAATGTGCTAGCTCAACCTCTTTGTAATTTTTATCTTGATGCTACAATTGTTTCTTCATGTTACGTTTTGTGTTCCAATATGATAAGATGTCCCACTCCCTCTCTTCACCCAAATCCTTGCATCTTATCTTCTTCTATAAGGCACTTTGGGTATCTCCTTAATTATAATCCTTATTTGAAGTACTTATTGGAGTTTCTAACAAAAAAATTAAGGATTTTTTTGCGTACATAGTTTCCTAAATATTAGAATTTATGTGCATATCCTTTCAAAATTGATATTTGCATATATATCCTCAAAAAATACTTGTTTTGGATGTATATCTTTTATTTCTTTTATTTGCACATATATCTAAAAAAAATCAAACATCATTAAAAAATTAGCAATTTAAAATTAAAATAATTGAAATACCCTTAATGGGTACACATACAAAAAGAAATATTTATAAGGGTATACATGCAAATGGCAATTTTATGGGTATTCATACAATTTATATATTTAGGGAGGGTATACATGCAAAGAAATCCTTAAGTTTTTTATATGAGTACCCTCCTTAACATTGCTTTTGCGTAAGTACCCTTCCAAAATTGATGTTTGTATCTAATTCTTGCAAAATATTATTTTTGCATGAATACTTTTGACAAAATAGTTCAATTGATATCATTAACCAAAATCATATTTCTTTAAATTAAAAATTAATTAAAATTATGAAATTATCTTCTTACTTCAATTAATAGGTCTCACTAAAAACTTATCCAAACAATTAAACTTCCCTTCTTCCTAATAACAAAACCTTTTTTTATTATCTAATTATCAAATTGATCTTTTTTCTGAGCAATATTTTCATACAAAAATATTGATGAACAAGCACTAGACTAATTTGAATATTAAAATAAGTTGAAATAAATAAAAATAAAATGAATTATTTTTTCATCTATACCATCCTAAATATATTAAATTATATGAATATCCTCACAAAGTTGCTATTTGTATGTATACCATTATAAATACTTCTACTTACATATCTACTCATTAAGGATATTTTAGTCATTTCAATTTTAAACTACTAATTTCTTAACGGTGTTAATGGTATGGGTACATATGCAAACAAACAGAACAAGGACATGCATGCAAAACAAGTGTTTTATGAGGATATACATGTAAATATCAATTTTAGGTGGGTATTCATACAAATTCTAATATTTTTGGGGAGGATATGTTTGCAAAAAACCCTTATTAAAGACAAATACTTGTTCTTTACCAACAAAAAAAAGAAAAATACTTGTTTAGGTGGCTTTAATTTCCTTCCCATTTTACTCTCCTTTGCTCCTCTGAGTTGTAGAGATCTAATGACTTGCTTTGTTGTTATCTTCTTTAAATTCTTGGATTCTTTGATAGCTATAACAATATAATCAAATTTTAGATTCAAAGATTACAAAATTATTTCCATTACTCCAGCATCGATTAGTGTTCCTGCATTCTAAGTTAGTTTTCAACAACTCTCAATAGCCTTGGCCTCTTGTCTTCTTCATGACCTTGCACTCTTGCAGTCCAAATTGATGGCCCAAAGAGGAAGTGACAGAAAGAAGAGATGGCACCAAAGCATAAAGCAACATAATTAAAGGTGTGGGGAAGAGAGAGAAGAGAGGAGAAGGAGGGAGGAGAGGGAGAGGGAGAGGGAGAGAGAGATAGAGGAGGAGGGGGGTGGGTGGGGGAGGGGTGGGGTGTAATGTGAGGGAGCCTAGGAAGGAGGGGGAGGAGGGAGGGTGCATGTTTTTTGCTTCCACTATTTTGTAAACATACTTTTTTTGCTTCTACTATGAGTGATGGATCAACCTCTCATGATACTATCAACTATTTCATCAGCCTAGAATCTATATAATAGGAACCTTAGAGGTTGGTTAGTAGTTAAGAACTATTGCAGATGGGTCAAATGAGCTCCTATCTTGAGCAAATCCAATTGAACATGATATGTCCATAGGTTTAAATCATACTGCTAATTTTCCTAAACATAACCCTAACTTCTGTTTAATGCTTTGTTGCTTCCATGATTTTGGTGTTGGTTCTACTTTGGTTTGTAGTTTTAGTTTTTGTATTGACATCTATTGTTGCTTTTGTATTGCCCCTAATTAGTTGTTTCTCATCCTATCATCGGTCCATGAAAGGAAAAAAAATTATTTACCTTGTTATTATTATTAGTTTTCTTGTTTACTAGGTTTATATTCCATTTGAAAGCACTCTAAGAACAAAGCTGTGCCTAGGCTTGGGATATAGCCGATAAGAAAAGAGATTCTTGGATCATTGTAGAGTAATATTTTGAATTTGTTATCATTTAAAATGAAGATGAATTATAGAAGCATTCCCTCAATTTTAGCTCAGTTTTACTTATACTCTTTCGACTTTAAAAAGTATCAAACTAGTTCTTCAAGTTTTTGATATATTCCAGTGTAATCTTGCCATTTATCTCCATTAATAGAATAATATCACATGATCATCACATCATCCTATTATTTTATAAAATAATCAAACTATCCTTATCCCTATCTTCTTCCTCCTCTTTCCTCTTCGATTGCTCCTCTTCTCCACCTTTAGCACTGATGTCTCCCCTTCATCCTTCCTGTCCTCTTCTTCCTCTTCATCCCTTTCTTCTCCTCATCATCCTCTTCCTCAAAGCCACCCATGAGCCTTCTTCCTCCATGGCGACTCCCTTTATTTCACTCATTCCTCACCGGCGATCTCTTATTCCCCCTCCTTCGCTACTCTCCTCCTATTGCTTAGAGAGACAACCGAAGAGGAAGGATGAATTGGATTTTCTAAAATCTTTTAAACCTTAAAAAAAATAGATATATGCTCAATTGAATTAAGCTATGTGAAGGTGCAATGGAAGTAATGAATAAAGCAAATAAATATGCTGAAGAAAATGGAGTAAAGCTAACGTAAGTAAAACCATAAGAAAATAAAGTTTTATAGTGGCTCTATGTCAAGGTCAACACATACATCCACTCCCCAAGCAATCTCTTGAAAATTTCAACCATAATACGAAGATTATAGTCTAATTGTTGTGCTGGGATAACAATTAAACCCAGTTGGTTTTCTTCAGGCAAACCAGCAAAAACCTTTCCCTAAGCCTCTCCTAAGCTTATACAAAATCTAAACTATCCCCCAAGTTTCAATCTCAATTAAAACTTGTAATAGCAAAAAATTGAGTATAATATGAAACACAAAGTAAAAGCTCCTTAATGAGCAAATAAAATATCAACATAGTTCAATCTAAGGAGTTCAGAAACATTATAATTAATGCACCCTTCTTCCTCTTGAAAATCACTTCAATGCTCAAGAAGTAGGTGGTTGAAATTGAGTCTTTTTTTTTGAATGCTCACTAAATGCTCAATTTGAATTTTTGGACTTTTTTTCTTTTTTTCATGTTCAACATACTTCTCTCATATTCTATTATGTTCCCCTTTCTTTTTTAATGCCTTTGGAGTCCATAGATGCTTGTTATGACATCCAAAAATGGATTTGTAGCTGTTGGAATGTGAGAACTAGCCATTGGAGGGCTTTTATGCAAAACTACAACTTCTAAAAAACTAGCTATTGAAGTCTATCAATCGTAGTGGAGTCAGCTCTAATAGATCATGAGTCAACTCGAGCTATCTTCGAGTCGACTTGAAGTTTTCAGGAATCAACTTGAGGACTGTTCATAGAAAATAATCTTTCTACCTTTCCTCAGATTGTCGACTCAAGTTCTGTACTGGCTAATACTATGTGCCGAAGTCAACTCTTCAATCTTGGAGTCGACTCAAGGCCTTCTTCACTTGAATTTTCATGGTGTGGCCTCCGTGAACCTTGCTTATTTGGATTCTCAAGGTAGGATCAAGGGGGTTCTTAAAATATGATTTTAACTTTCTAAAAGCTCTTTTTCAAAAACTTAAACACCTTGTTAGTATCAAATATATATTCAAATATTTTACTCCTATCAAATCAACTCTAGAGCCAACAATCTTTTTCTTTTTGATGATGATAAAACTTTGAGTATAGACAAATAATATAGCTAGAAAGGTATGCTAAAAATAGTTCAAAAGGGTATATGTATCATCAATTATAGCTTATTACATAACTTGATATAAAGATCAATTATCCTTGCCATTTTAATAATTAAAAATTTTGAGTAGTTGGTTAGGGGCTATGATCTTATAACTGATATTAGAGAATTAAGTTCATTTGATCATCACTTCAATTCAAAGATAGATTCATTGTGTCACTTTTAAAATTAATTAGTTCAATGTCAGATTGCTGGATTTCAAATAAAAAAATTTAGATTAGTTGAATTTTAACTTGATTACTTTAATTAAATAATTCAGATTAGTTGAATTTTTACTTGATTAATTCAATTATTTGGGTGTTATACTCATCTATTAATTGCTATACTCATCTCTCTCCCTTTTTGTCATCAACAAAAGAATAATATTAATATGTTGGCAACATGAAATGAGAAAAACAAAGCATAGTTCATTACATAAAATAGAAGAAGTTTTACATATATGTACTGCATAAAAAGTTAACCATCTATAGTACATCCAAACACCAATACAACAAAATGTATTGCAATCAATATAAGATCTTAAATTATGATCTAGATCTAATCCTCATCAGATGAGACTTCTAAAGTTATGGATGAACCAGTCCTAGAGATAGAGAATCCACCTCTCTTGCTCCTTGTCCTGCTAGAAGGACAAATCATAGAAGATGAAAATCCTACATTAGCTCTACTGTAGGTCTTGAAGGGTGGTCTAGCTATGGGCTACGTAGAGGTGGAGGGCTGGGGGATAGATGGTGGCTAGATAGGAGGTGTTGAGAATTGTATCCTAAATCCAATCATTTAGCTTGTAGATGATTGGGATCATCCTTGTAATTATATATAAATCATACATTAATAAAAGTTATTTGATAATTTTCATCAAAAGGTTATACATCTTCTTAATTGAACTTCATTATTATGATGAAAGTCCTTAGAACTATAGGATTTGATGTGGTGCTCCCAAGCCTTGGAAGGCCATAGGAGCCATGGTTTTGGCTTTGGAAGACTAGGATGGGTGTGAGTCCTAGAACTAGGATAGGAGTTATCCTAGGTGAAGGCGGCATGTAGCCCTGCATGAACTCAAGATTCAGGTGTGAGAACCTTGAGGGGCTTGGTAGGTACTTCGAAGACTTTAAATACAAGATGGAGCAAAGGATCAAAGTCAGAAGAAGAATCAGTCAAGACAAAAGGCTGATATACAGGTGGGCTGGATTGGATATGCAGTCAAGCCAGCTCGGATTGAAATCGAGTTGGCTCGGGGCATAGTTGAATCGACCATCTTAGGCAAATAGAAGATAGGATTCGGATGAGATGCAGCCAAGCCAACTCGGCTCTTGATAGAGCTGGCTTGATGGTGGCAAACAGAACTAGATGGGGTTTTCTTTTTGGATTTAGGATAGGCTTTTATCCTAGGATCTTAAGGCCTGGACCAATAAGATCTTAAGGGGGCTAACTCGTGTATGGATCAGGTTCAGATCCAAGTGTTAGATATGTGTACACTAGAAGTCAGATTGGTTGACACTTGTAATATACTTCTAAGGGCAAAATTATAATTTTAACTATAAATAATAAAATAGATTATTTTCTATCACAGCATGTATTTAAAAGTGTCTGTGATACATCCCTAAAGTTAATGGTAATGATAGTTCATATTTTCAAGAGTTGAAAATTTAAGACATGAATTTTTATTATTAACTCATAAAATGCTCCCAATCATAGGATCATCATGAGAATGATGATTGATCTAGAAGGATGGTGTATGATTGCTTCTTTAGAGTAGATGAGTCTTGAGTCTATGGTTTAGAGACATCAGAGCGAGAGTACAGATACTCGTTAGAGAATGAGGGCACTGAGCATGACGACCTCGAGCAGTCATGAGGAAGTCTACCTTCTCATCAGTGACTGGCTCGAAGCTATAGTGGTGTATCTGATTCTTTGACCTGAGGTGCATCGGCAGTTCATCTTGAGGATGTTATAGTTTGACTACACCATAACTTGATCTCTTAGCCATTTGGAATTTTGAGGTGTATGTTGGCTATAGCATGTTCATTGTAGGAATTAGATTGCACCAATAAGGGATCTATCTATCTCGGTAGATGAGGAGCAGCCCTATGATGATCATGAGAATCAAATCCATAAGCCCATGGCCATGGCAAAGTGAAATAATAGAAAAAGTTTTGATTAGGGTTTTCACATTGGACTTGAATCGAATGATTAATTTATATGATGGATATTAGGGTTTGACGAGATCATCTTAATCCTAATCCGATCGGAGCTCAAGATAGAGGAACCTAATCACACAGGTAACTGCATTAAGAGGTTCGCTTTCAGTTCTGATAGATTGCCACCATATGCTGCTAGGTGTCACTGGTGGATTTTGAGAGCAATTAGAATGATTTGGATGATCGATCATACTAGTTGTCTGAATCAAAAAAGTTCTGATCCATCGAAAGATATTTCGATGATATCGATGATAGAGATCATGATATATCCCATTATCATACGGAACTAAACTTAACTAGATCACACAAATAAAAGTTTAGATCTAGATATCATCAATTGAACTAACCCAGTTCAATTGATTTGAATAAGATTCAATTAGGTTCAAGAAAATCGTGCTAGCACATAATTGAGCCTAATGATCTCCTTTAATAATCATTATAGCTTGTCTCGACTGAGCCAAATGTGTTTGGGCTCACTCAGAAACTTTTACTTGGTTTGACTGGAGCTTGTCTAGATTAGAAAAGGATTGTTTTAATTTATAAGATAAATTTAAGACAACACCTGCCATTTTCGATTACCTGCTAATTCCAATTTTCGGACATTGGTCAAATGTTGACCCTGAACACTTGGACATCTACCCATGTGTCATGCACTTATAGGAGAGTACCTGAGGTCTTGTCCTCCTACTAAAATATAGATAGGAAGAGGGTGCACATCTAGGGAGGTGTGCGCCCCATGAGGATAAAGGAGGAGTCCCATATAGATGAGACTCTAGAGTTGCTTTAGGGGATTAAACTCTATGACGCCAAGAACTCTTGTTTGACCCAGTCTTGGCACCACCTTAGGAGGGTTTTGAGGGTCTCTCATCTAATTGGATCAGATGATGTCATCCCATCAATCAGATTTAGATCTGATTGCACAAAGGGCCATGATTGGTCGGAATGATGTGGCACTGCATGGCACAACAGGGTCTATATAATCCCTATATGCACCTAGTTTTTAATACTTCTACCTTTAGCCCACACCACAAAGCCTCTCTCCCTCTTTCTCCATGCCACCCTCTAGTCCTCTCTCTCTTCTCCACACCCAAGGGGTTTTGGGCAAGAATAAGGTGCGATCCAAGCAAGTGAAAGGCGTCAGGAAAGGAAGAAGGTAGCACTGCTGCAAGAGACAATGATAGTTCTTCAAAAAAAATTTTAAAGACCTTCAAGATCAGATCTAGATCTGATTTTTGGAGGATTGATTTAAAAGAAGAAGATCTCCAGATCCTATCTGAGTGGATACAGGTAGTGGCCAAGTGCTTGCATAGCTACATCCAGAACCTCAAGCAAATATCGAGATCATCATAGGATAATTAGATTATCCAAAATAAAGATATAATTAAATTAAATTAAATTTTTATTTTATTTTTATTATTAGATCAATAAGATCAGATCTGAGGAGTCTCAGATCTGATTAGGATCTTAAAATTTTTTTTTTTAAAATATCCCTCATGATCCAATCAGATCTAAATGAATCTGATCCAGAAAATAGGTTTTTTCCTTCACCAAGAAGATGAGAGCATATGAGACATATGTACATGGGCTCGATGAGTGCTTTCATGTATTGGATTAGCCTAAAAAATTTTTTCAGCTGGAGTTTGGATTTATTAGGGTTCATATGGTATAGCAAAAATCCTAGGGTATATAAATCAAGATATTGTATCTTTATAATAGAGTGGAATACAATTGAGCTTTTCTTTCTAAAACTCTCTACTCTTCTCTCTTAGGTTTCAACTTTAAGCCCTAGATGCCGGCCATCTACTTTATTCTTCTTCTCTTCAATAATTGGTATCAGAGAGGTACCAGGATCCAACGAGTGGTATCAGAGCCTGTTGAGCATGGAGGAGGAAGAAGATCAGATTCACCAAAAATCAACAGCAAGATTTAAATCTGAAAGCTTTCACTATGCTTTGTAAGGAAGAAAGAGATCACAGGACTGCTGTCCACCATCCCTAGTCAAGATATTTTTTTAGATCCATCTATTTGCTATTTTTGATTCATACAATCATGAAGAATAGTGGGTTGAAGGTATGATTTGAGAAGTTTGATGAAAAAAAAAGGTTTCATGATGTAGAAGGTTAGAATGGAGGATCTGCTGGTTCACATGAGATTGGATTCAATCTTGAAAGATAGGTCGGAGGAGATAACAGACAAGGAGTGGGTGTCCTTGGAGAAAAGGGCATGTGCCACGATTAGAGCTTGTCTAGCAGATGAGGTGCTGTATGGCATGTTGGAAGAGAAGACACCCAAGGGTTTGTGGTTGAGGTTATATCAGTTGTACATGGGGAAGAGCATGTGCAATAAGTTGATGCTGAAAAACCAACTATACAACTTTTGGATGCAAGAGGGTGAGGATGTTGTGGGGCATATTTTATGGTTTGACTGGATGAGCATGGATTTGCTCAACATTAAGTTGGATCTCAAAGAGAAGGACAAAAGTTTATGGCTACTATATTCACTATCTAGGAGCTTCGATCCATTGGTGATGACATTGTTGTATGATAAGAAGATGCTGGTATACGAGGAGATCGTCTCAGTGCTAAAATCCAATGAGCAGCAGGAATGGATGTCGAAGAGGGATGTATTTCGAAAGGGTCTCATGGTTTCAGAGAGGCCCAAGCAAGGGAAGAAGAAGGATCAGTGAAGGGGTAGCAAGGGATCCAAGAGATTTTTCAAACATGGTGAAACAGTACACATTAAGCAAGAATGTCTGCTTTGGAAGAAGTGCAAGAGAGGAGAAAACTCGGATTCCATCGATTTAGTTACTGAAAGTAAAGAGTCGGATGAGCTCTTGATGGTCTCGAAGGAGCCCATGGGGTGTGGTGTATTTGAGATAGTTTCGGACAGATCTATGGAGTGTAGAGGATCTGATAAGGCAGCGATGATGTCTGAGGCACAGTGGCAGGCACAGCAGTGCAGCATTGAGAGGTTGTCCTCGGGGGACTCGATTATAGAGTTGGCTTCTGCGGCATCAGGAGAACTTTGGTTTCAGATGGAGCATCGGGCATAGGTGGCTTCACAGATGGAGAGAGATGTGACACAAGTTTAGAGTGGAGAGTACAGGAGGACCAATATCCTAGCACCAATACTAGAGATGCACTGTTTCAGGTGAAGCAGCACGTGCGGGATGACAGACAAAGTTTTGAGGAGATCATGTTAGGGTATGTAGTTGGCATTGGCATAGGATTGGTGCAAATTCTTCAAAAAAGTTTAGGACAATTGATGCGGCTATCAAGCAGAAGGATGCTTACAACTCCAAGGCTGGTGCAAAGAAGCAAGCCAAGGTCTTCAGCGATGGAGGCGGTCATCCTAAAGGCCTCAAAGAAAGCTCAACAGTTGAAGAAGAATGGCGGTGGCAAGGTATGCACAAGTAGCTATCAGGGCATGCATCGATAGTGGGTTCGTGCAGAAAAATATTGCCAGGTGTGCCATGGGATGGGTGCACCAAGATGGAGATTATAGGATTTGATGTGGTGCTCCCAAGCCTTGGAAGGTTATAGGAGGAGCTAGGATGTTGACTCTGGAAGACTAGGATGGGTGTGTGTCCTAGGGCTAGGATAGGAGTTATTCTACGTGAAGGTGGCGTGTAGCCCTGCAAGGACTCGAGGTTCAGTTGTGAGAACCTTGAGGGGCTTGGTAGGTGCTTCAGAGACCTAGGACACAAGGTAGAGCAAAGGACCAAAGTCAAGAGAAGAATCAACCAAGATAAGGGGCTGACAAATAGGCTGGCTGGCTTGGATACGCAATCGAGCTTGCTCAGGCTGAGATCAAGCTGGCTCGGGATGTAGTCGAGCCGGCTATCTCTAACAGATAGAAGACAAGGTTCGGACAAGATGCAGTCGAGACAGCTCGACTCCTGACAGAGCTAGCTCGATGGTGGTGAACAGAACTGGATGGGATTTTCTATTTGGGTCTAGGATAGGCTTTTATTCAAGGATCTTAAGGTCTGGACCAATAAGGTCTTAAGAGGGCTAACTCATGTATGGGCCGGGTTCTGATCCAGGAGGATGAG
Source organism: Cocos nucifera (assembly GCA_006176705.1). Classification (NCBI taxonomy): domain Eukaryota; kingdom Viridiplantae; phylum Streptophyta; class Magnoliopsida; order Arecales; family Arecaceae; genus Cocos; species Cocos nucifera. The sequence continues at coordinate 182,773 of QRFJ01000643.1, read as the reverse complement.
AGCATATGAGACATATGTACATGGACTCGATGAGTGCTTTCATGTATTGGATTAGCCTAGAAGAGTTTTTCAGCTGGGGTTTGCATTTATTAAGATTCATGTGGTAAAGTAGAAATCCTAGGATATATAAATCTAGGTATTATATCTTTATAATAGAGTGGAATATAAATGAGCTTTTCTTCCTAAAACTCTCGACTCTTCTCTCTTAGGTTCCAACTTTAAGCCCTAGGTGCCGGCCATCTACTTTATTCTTCTTCTCTCCAATAATTGGTATCAGAGAGGTTCCAGGATCCAATAAGAACTACTTCAAATACAATAAAAGAGGATTTATCATATAGTTTTTAAACTTATTCGAGATTAAATGATACATTATTAATAAAAATGATAATTGTATCAAGTATAGGTTATTATGTGTCATATGGACTGGTTGTTCTTTTAACCAAGGGGTATGGAGACACTGATATAGCATATAGGTGGGATATAGATCTGCACTGAATGTGACTATTTCAGAGCACTTTGCTGTCAAGAGTGTTATCTAATGAGATATGGGTATTGTTGGAAAATGTGTCCCAAAGCCAATCGTCAGTCTGTTGACAATTGAGCTACATTATATCTGTAATTATTTCCTTAATGAATAAAATATATTTTTGATATTTTTTCATCACAAAGTATTCATCTTCTAATGAACTTCATTATTGTGATGAAGTCCTTAAGACTATTTAGCTTCGATAAAGAAAGGATTTATCGATTAGTCCTTAAATTTGTTCAAGATCAAATGATAGGTTATTAATTAGGATGATAGTGTCTATCGAGCATAGGTTGCTGTATGCCATATAGGTTGGTTGTCCTCTTAACCAAGGGGTATGGAGATACTAGTATGGCATACAAGTGAGATGTATGGGTATATCATTATTAAACGTGATCAACTCTAGAGCATTCTACTATCGAGAATGTCTCTGATCGGATATAGGTATAAGTGTCTCTTAGATCTGAGAGTATCTTAGTGACTTGCAAGTAACTCACTATGCTTTGGTACTGAACTAACTAAATTTCTAATTCAGTAATGGAAGGCTTCTGGACAGAGTCAAGTACTTACAAAGTTAGAGTATGATCAAGATAGAATTGACCACTCCAAGAGTTGGAGAAAAATGTATCACTGTATTTCAATATAGCAAAACCTTGGTCAGGATAATCTATCAGATGGATTTAATATTTTGAAATACAATGTGGACAATCTTATCAGAGTTAACAGTTGAACTTTGAGATGTTCTATGAGCATTTTTGTCAAGAGGATAAATTATATGGACACCATATCCGCATGGGTTCTAAGGATATTGTTCTACAAATTTGACCTATTCGACCATCGGATACCATTGCTTGATGGTCACTTCGATTAGTATGAAAATTTATTCTTATGCTACTGGCTTAGGTTTGAACCTATGAGGTCACATATATTAGAGTTCATGATCCGATCAGATGGTTGATCAATGATTAAGAATCGTTCTAGGGTTAAACGATCAATATGATTGATGTTTAACCTAATTCAAGTATTGCACGAGGATCGATAGCAATTAAATTATTAATTAGCTTAATTTGATTAAACCAAAGGGTTAAAATTAAGTCTAATTAAATATGATTTAATTAAATTTAGTTTGGACTTGATTGGATCAAGTCCAATTGGTTTATTAGATAAGCTAAATGCAAGGAAGAACTAGTCCTAGTTCAACTAGGACTTGGGTCAACCCAATTTTCTAATTTGATCATAAAATTAAATTAAAATTAAATATAATTTAATTAAGTCCTTAATTAGTTTAGGACCTAATTTAATTGGATTGAATTAATTCTGGTTTGATTTGGTTTGAGAAACCATGTTGGATGAAGTCAAAATAAGAATCCTAGTAAGACTAGGAACTTCCCTCCTTGCACCACCTTAGTCCCAACGCTCACCCTTTATGCCCTCTTTGATTTTGCATGAATTCTCCATGCCCAAGAGAAGTCTACCACATCCCAAAGTACTCCTCTTTCTTATATGGTAAATTAAGTATGGACTAAGTCAAAGTAGGAGTTGGTTTTGATTTCAAATTCTATGAGATAGAATTTTAGGAAACCAAAACTCTTCCTATAGTGCACTGATTCTACCCAGATTTTTTCTAGGATTTTCATAGCTTTTAGAGAGGCTTTTGTATGATAAAACTTGATGGTCCATAGTAGAAAAGGAGGGAGCGCCCAAGAGTTGGGCGCCCCTTGTCTTGCCCAATTTGGACATTCCTTGTCTAGGTATTTGACCTAGACAAGGACTCTTCTATATCTCTCTATATAGGATGAATTTTGAGCTGATTTTTGGATATATTCTAGACCATTGAGAGTCCATTGGGGTATATGAAAATTAGAGAGAAAGAGTATTGGGGCATGGGGATTTCGTAGACACCAATCTAGGTGTCTAGGTGAGAGAACAAAGAAGAAGAAGAAGGGTTCTTTTTCTAGGATTTTTCTTTGATCTCTTCTTCCTTCTTTAGAGATTTTTGAGAGGTGTCTCAGGTTCAAAATCTTTTTTTCTTTCTTCTAAAAATTGAGGAGTCTAATATTTGAAGAAGGTGGTTCCAGATCAACCATCAAAGAAGGATCAATACAGTACTAGCATACTATGTTGATTTTCAGCATCTGGACTTCTGATCGTGATCGTGGACTCGTGTGGACGACTCCTAGAGGCTAGATGCATGTGTAGCTCACAACATCATCCTCAAGCCTGGATCAGTAAGTTAGAATGTCTAACTTGCATAGGTAATAGATCTGATCTATTATTTTAATACTTGCATTAGATGTGGTGTATATACGTATTGATGTGATCAACATGTTTTAGTTTCTTCTTTAGATTTTAATTTCTAATTTAATAATATGCCATAATCATGTAATAGATATTAGTTCTAGGATATTTTCTAAAATTTAAAATTAATTTTAATTAATTTTAGTCTTTTGCTGCTTGATCTTGAAAAAGTTTCAAGATCTAGCCCTTAAACCCTAGATCTGGTTCCGTGAATTGGTATCAGAGCCTAGATTTTTTATTACATGATTATTTAAATATATTTAAATTATTTTTTAGATTATATCTAATTTATAATCTAATTATTAAATTTAAAATTAAAATTTTTGATCACACGAACTACTATAAGATTGTCCTGCTATATGGTTTATCCCTTACAGTGGAAAGGTTATCCTAGTTCATGTTAATCTGCTTCTAATCATAAATTTATTAGATTTAATCTAATTTAATTTATAATTTAATAAATTTAAAATAATTTTAGATTTAAAAATAAAATTTTTAGATTGCACGGACTGCTATAAGGTAGCCCTGCTGTAAGGTTTATCCCTTATAGTGGAAAGGTTGTCCTAGTACGTGCTGATCTAAAACACTAATCATATAATTTTAGATTAGATCTAAAAAATTTTATGATCTAATAAAAAATATTTTAATCTAATTTTAATCATCATAAATATGTTAGATTTGATCTAAAGTAATTTATGATTGATTATCATTGAAATTATTTCTATTACATGAACTTGTTTAGATTAGATCTACAATAGTTTCATACTTATTTTACTTGCATATTAATTATGAATCAAATATTTAACTTGGTTGATAGAATCATGTTGTAAAAATATTTTATAAATATAAAAATTATTTTTAAAAAGCCAAACCCCCACCCTCAGTCCAAAATTTAATTAAGAATTAAGAAATTGTTTGATTAGGATCTAGGATTGTGAATTGAAGATACTAAGACACAAATCATAACACATTGGGTTAAATGGGTTAGTGGAGATTAGGTCCATTAATTAGGTTAGACCTAGGGTTAGATTAAAGAATGGACTTAATTAGAGAATTGACTAAATCTAATCAATTGTTATCTTAGATTAGATCAAGAATTCTCTAGATCAATTATAATAGTTATAGTTGGTCAAGTCCATATTTTTAATTAGACCCAAGATGGACTTAATTTTTGGCTACGTAGTCCAGCACGAACTGTTAGGTTGATCTAATTGAAATAATTAAACCAGTTGGTATCTAAGGTAAACCAGACCAGTGATCTTTAATTGGTAGTCTGCTTACCTTGCCATTTCTGATGGTGTTAAGATAAGCTTTGGCAGACCCTTCCACTGATTGAACTTATCTGACTTCTTGGTGAAATTATATTTTGATCGGATCACTTGACTATTCAAGCTAACCCATGTTAGCTAGGTAAATCAATTTGATCGATTTAGGTGCTCCTAAACCAGCCTATTAATGATCTTGTTTAAGCTGACTTAGTGAAGTTAGTGGAAGAATCATGACAAGCTGGTTCATCTGACCTTCCCTCATCTTCAAATTAAATCCTCTAAAATTATTAGGTTCCTAAAATGAGATAGTTATTATGATAACTAGATCATAGCCTCCTATTAAAGTCGGTGATAATGGGTCCATTAGTTGAATAATCATTAGAGGCCCAAAGGCCAGGTGTTTATGGGCTAACGGAATTATCATTCATTATGTAATTTCTTAGTTGCATCTTTCTAAATGGTGGTTAGGTTGGCCAACCAAAGTTAGGCCTAATCATTCATTGGTTTGATGGATCAAGTATGGTCATGTTAATGGTTGCACCTAACTAGACCTTTTCAGTGGAGGCCAAAGCCTACTGATTAGGGACTGGGGCAAAATTTAATTACTAAAAATTATTTAAAAAAATAATTGATTATTAACCTATCCTTAGATGTACATGGGTTGGCCAACCGAAGTTGGGCTCGCGTGTAGTCTATGTGGATTCTAGTATCCATTAAGGAATTAGGATAATTCCTAGAATTGGAGGTAAAGGCCACCAATTTGAATAAAATAGTGGAAAAATCTTTTGATTAAAGTCAAATCTTTAGGTTTAATGAATCAATTACTAATTAGGTTATGATTTTTTTTGGTGTAGATATGACCACTTTTCTATCGCTCTGATCATTATTGGACAATGATAAATTGGTGGGATCCACCTTCGGTAGTTAGTATCAAAAGTTCAAAATTATCCTGGAGTATGAATGGATCCTATATGTATTAACAGATCTTGCACCTGAGGAGCTAATTGCTAATGCACATGGAACAGTCAGAGATACTAATCAGAAGTGGCTCAGTGATCAGACCACGGTGTGCTGCATTATGCTGGCTACTATGAGCGACGAGTTCAGTCACAAATTTTAGATGGCTCAGCCAAAGGACATGCTTCAAGTGTTGGAGGATTCCTTTGGCACACCCGATGATGTGGAGAGATACAAGACTAGTTGTGCCATCTTCAACGTCAGGATGCGGGATGGTGCCTCTATCATTGATCATGTATTATATTTGATCAAGCTGATAGAGTGTTTGAGCAAGCTCAGTTTTTTCTTGTATAAATAGCTTAGGAAGGATGCAATATTGAACTCATTGTCCAAGTCTTTTCTCTCATTTCTTACTCATTTTAAAATGACAAAGCTTGAAGTAGACTACCATGGGTTACTGGGGTTGCTTCAGAACTTTGAGAAGGATCACCAACTCCACAAGGAGTCGGTGAACATAGTGGGGGTTCATCTTTTGATTCTCGACCCTTTAGAAAAGAAAAGTAGAACAAGAAGAAGAAAGCTAAGAAGGTGCAAGTTCAGGCTAGAACATCTGTGTAGGGCTAGACCAAGAAGATCAAGTTCGATAAGAGTCTAGCTAAATGCTTCTTTTGCAAGAAGCACGGGCACTGAAAAAAAAACTATCCTCAGTACATTGCCTCTCTGGATCCAAACAGGCAGAGAAAGAAGCAAGTGGTTGCTGGAAAAGGTATTTATATGATAACTCCTTGCAATTTTTTTATTTATGATATTACTAACTGGGTATTGGATATTGGTAGTCCTTACCATATTTGCAATTCATTGCAGGGGTTGCAGGTTAGTAGGAGATTCGAGCAAGGTGAAAGGTTTCTAAATATTGGAGATGGAAGATTAGTTTCAGTTTTAGCTTTAGAAATTCTGAAACTTGTATTTGAGTTCCATACCATTGTCCTTAGTGATTGTCATTTCTATCCCAATTTCTTTTTGAATATTATTTCTATAGGCCTTCTAGCCAAAAATGATTATGAAATATCAATAAAAAAATAAGTTTGTAATATCATTATTAATAGTGTTACTATTTTTTGTGGATATTTGAATAATAGTGTGTATATGCTATCACAACTGGTTAACGTAGTCTATTCAATTGGCAAGCATCCTAAATTAGATAGTGTGTCAGATATCTATTTATGGCACTATAGGCTAGGTCATATAAACAATAATAGGATAAATAGGTTGACTCAAGAGGGAATCATCAAAGTTAGTGATAGTGATTCACTTCCAACCAGTGAGTCCTGTCTTCTTGGTAAAATGACCAAGTCACCTTTTACTGAAAAAGGTGAAAGAGCCACTGAGCTCTTAGGTCTGGTATATACTAATGTATGTGGACCAATGAGCATAAGTGTTAGAGGTGGATATTTCTACTTCATTACTTTTACTAATGATCTATCCAAATATGGATATGTCTATCTAATGAAATACAAGTCAGATTTATTTAAAATATTCAAATAATTTCGAAGTGAAGTAGAAAAATAAACTGAAAAGAGTATCAAAACTCTTCAATCTGATCGAGGAGGAGAATATCTTTTCGATGAGTTTCTCACATATCTAGGAGAGAATGAGATTCTCTTCCAATGGACTCCTCCAGGAATACCACAACATAATGGTGTGTCTAAAAGAAGGAATCAAACTCTGTTAGACATGATCCGATCTTTGATGGATTTTGCCAGCTTGTCGATATCCTTCTAGGGATATGCACTCGAATCGGTTTGTTATTTCTTAAATAGGATTTCAAGTAAGTTTGCAGTTAAGAATCCATATGAGATATGGACAGGACGTAAGCCAGCACTTTCACACCTTAGGATTTGGGGGTGCTCGGCTTATGTCAAACGGTTAGTTACAGATAAACTTGGACCTAGATCTTATAAGTGCACGTTTATAGGATACCCAAAAGAGATCAAAAGATACTATTTCTACCATACTGATGAACAAAAGGTGTTCGTCAGCCTTAAGACAACATTTTTGGAAAGGGAGTTTCTTGGTGAAGGAGCTATTGCCTCTAAGGTTGAACTTGATGAAGTTCAGTAGGTAGAAAAATCGATACCTATAGCTAAACCTGAGTCAAATTTGATTAGATCAGATCTAGAGCTTATTGTACCTGCACCATTAAGGCAATCCGATAGAGTACCACATCATCCAGATAGATACTACAGTTTTTTGGTCTAGGATGGTGTTCCCATCGAACTTGATAAGAATGATGAGGATCCGATCACTTATATGGATGCTATGCAGAGATCCAATTCTGAGAAATAACTTGAGACCATGAAATCCGAAATAGAGTTCATGAAGTTTAATTATGTGTGGACATTGGTTGATCCATCCGAAGTGGTAAACCCATTGGTATAAATGGATTTTCAAAAGAAAAAGGGGCACAAATGGAAAGGTGGAGACCTATAAATTCCATCTGATTGACAAGGAATATTGTCAACATTATGGTATTAATTATAACGAGACGTTCTCTCCTGTGGCAATGTTCGAATCCATTCAAATAATGCTTGTGATAGCTGCCCATCTGGACTATGAGATCTGGTACATGGATGTGAAGATAGCTTTTCTAAATCGAGAGCTGACCGAAGAGATGTATATGATACAACCTGAGGAGTTCACATCCATAGATGAGTCCAAGGTGTGCAAGCTTAAGATATCCATTTATGAATTGAAGCAGGCATCTCAGAGTTGGAATATGCATTTTGATAAGATGATCAAAACGTATGGCTTCATTAAGGATGGAGAACAGCCCTACATTTATAAATGGATAAATGGTCTAATAGTGGTATTCCTTATCTTGTACGTGGATGATATTTTCTTAATCGAAAATGACATCCCCACACTGCAGGGAATAAAAGTTTGGTTGTCATCATAGTTCTCTATGAAGGACTTGGGTGAAGCATTCTACATCCTAAGGATGAAAATCTATAGGGATAATCTAAAAGGATGCTTGGATTATCCTAGTCCACGTACATAGATACTATGCTGAAAAGGTTCAGCATAGAAAATTCCAAAAATAGCTATCTCCCAATAGGCCATGGAATTTTTCTCTCTAAGAAGGATTGTTCGATAACTCTTGAAGAGAGAGAGCATATGAGTAGAGTCCCATATGCTTCGATAGTGGGATGTATCATATACGCTGTGATATATATGAGACCAAATGTGGCATACTCACTAGGAGTAGTGAGTAGATACTAATCTGATCCTAGAAAAAATCACTAGAAAGTAGTTAAAACCATCCTTAAGTATTTAAGAAATACTAAGGACCAATGGTTGGTTTATGATGAGTTAGATCTGAAACTTATGGGATTTATAGACTCTAGCTTTCAATCTGACCATGATGATAGCAGAAGTATGTCGGAATATATCTTTACTCTAAATGGTGGAGCTATCTGCTGGAAGAGTTCTAAGTAGCATACTGTGGCAGACTTTATTTGCAAAGTAGAGTACATCGTAGCATCAGATGCTGTGAAGGAAGCTGTATGGCTGAGAAAGTTTATCACCAAGCTTGGAGTAGCATCCTTCCTAGATGGTCCAGTCGTACTTTACTGCGATAGCACTGGTGCCATAGCTCAGGCATAGGAACCAAAGACACACTAGCAGACGAAGCACATCTTGCACCGCTTCCACCTGGTCCGGAAGATCGTAGATTGAGATGACGTCGACCTTCAAAAGATCGATGAAAAAAAAATCTGATGACCCCTTCACTAAAGCCCTAGCAATAAAGGAGTTCAACAATCACAAGTCGAAGATGGGTATTAGATACTTTGCCGAGTGGCTTTAGGACAAGTGGGAGTTGTTGGAAAATGTGTTCTAAGGCCAATCGTCAGCTTTTTGACGGTTGAGCTACATTATACCTATAATTATTTTATTAATAATAAAATATATTTTTAGTATTTTTTCATCATAAAGTATTCATTTTCTAATGAACTCCATTATTATGATGAAGTCCTTAGGATTATTTAGCTTCGATAAAGAGAGGATTTATCGATTAGTCCTTAAATCTGTTCACGACTAAATGATAGGCTATTAATTAGGATGACAGTGTCTATCGAGCGTAGGTCGCTGTATGCCATATAGGTTGGTTGTCCTCTTAACCAAGAAGTATGAAGACACTGGTATATCATACAGGTGAGATGTATGGGTACATCATTATTGAATGTGACCAACTCCAGAGTATTCTACTATCGAGAATGTCTTTGATGGGATATAGGCATAAGTATCCCTTAGACCTAAGATCACCTCAGTAACTTGCAAGTAACTCACTATACTTTGGTACTAGACTAACTAAATTTCTAATTTAGTAACGAAAGGCTTTTGGGCATAGTCAAGTACTTGTGAAGTCAGAGTGTGATTAAGATGGAATTGACCACTCCAAAAGTTGGAGAAAAATGTATCACTGTATTTCAACATAGCAAAATCTTGGCTAGGATAATCTATCAGATGGATTTGATATTTTGAAATACAATGTGGACAACCTTATTAGAGTTGACAATTAAACTTTGAGGTGTCCTATGAGCATTTTGGTCAAGGGGATAAATTATATGGAAACTATATCCGCATGCGTTCTAAGGATGTTGTTCTACACATTCGACCTATCCGACCGTTGGATATCATTACTAGATGGTTACTTCAATTAGCATAAAAATTTATTCTTATGCTACCAGCTTAGATTTGGTCCTATGAGGTCACACACATTAGAGTTCACGATCCGATCGGATGGTTGATCAACGATTAAGAATCATTTTAGGATTAAACGATCAATATGATTGATATTTAACCTAGTGCAAGTGTTGCAGGAGGATCGATTAGAAATTAGATTGCTAATTGACTTAATTTGATTAAGCCAAAGGACTAAGATTAAGTTTAATTAAATATGATTTAATTAAATTTGGTTTGGACTTGATTGGATCAAGTCTAATTAGTTTATTGGATAAGCCAAGTGCAAGGAAGAACTAGTCCTAGTTCAACTACGACTTGGGTCAACCCAATTTTCTAATTTAACTAAAAAAATAAATTAAAATTAAATTAAATTTAATCTAATTTAATTAAGTTTTTAATTAGTTTAGGATCTAATTTAATTGGGTTGAATTAATTCTGGTTTGATTTGGTTTGAGAAACCATGTTGGACCAAGTCAAAATAAGAATCCTATTAAGACTAGGAACTTCCCTCCTTGCGCCATCTTAGTCCCAACACCCACCCTTCATGCCCCCTTTGATTTTGCATGAATTCTCCATGCCCAAGAGAAGCCCACCACATCCCAAAGTCCTCCTCTTTCTTTCTTACATGGTAAATTAAGTGTGGACCAAGTCAAAGTAGGAATTGGTTTTGATTTCAAATTCTATGAGATAGAATTTTAGGAAACCAAAACTCTTCCTATAGTACACCGATTTCATCCAGATTTTTTTTAGGATTTTCGTGGATTTTAGAGGTTTTTTTGTATGAAAAAATTTGGTGGTCCATAGTAGAAAATAAGGAAGGGGCACCCAAGAGTTGGGTGCCCCTTGTCTTGCCCAATTTGGACATTCCTTGTCTAGGTATTTAACCTAGATAAGGACTCCTCTATATCTTTTTATATACGATGAATTTTGAACTGATTTTTGGTTATATTCTAGAACATTGAGAGATCTTTGGGGTGTATGAAAATCAGGGAGAAAGAGTATTGGGTTCTAGAGATTTCATAGACACCAATCTAGGTGTCTAGGTGAGAGAACAAAGAAGAAGAAGAAGGGTTCTTCTTTTAGGATTTTTCTTTGATCTCTTCCTTCTTCTTTAGAGATTTTTGAAAGTTGTCTCAGGTTTAAAATCTTTTTTTCTTCCTTTAGAGAGTCCATGATTTGAAGAATGTGATTCCAGATCGATCGTCAAAAAAGGATCAGCACAGTACTAGCATATTGTGCTGATTTCCAACATCTAAACTTCTGATCGTGATCGTGGACTCATGTGGATGACTCTTAGAGGTCAGATGTGTGTGAAGCTTGCAACATCATCCTCAAGCCTAGATTAATATGTTAGAACATCTAACTTGCATAGATAATTGATCTGATCTATTATTTTCATACCTGCATTAGATGTAGTGTATATATATATGTTGATGTGATCAACATGTTTTAGTTTCTTCTTTAGATTTTAATTTTTGATTTAATAACATACCATGATCATATAATAGATCTTAGATCTAGGATATTTTCTTAAATTTAAAATTAATTTTGATTAATTTTAGTCGCTGTCTGATCTTGAAAAGTTTCAAGATCTAGCCCTGAAACTCTAAATCTAGTTTTGTCAGCTATAAATATCCTATTGACCTGAGATCACCATGATGACTTGCAAGTAACTTACCGTACTTTAGTATTGAACTATCTAAATCTTTAATTTAGTGACAGAAGATTTTTGGGTGCAGTTAAGTACTTGTTGAGTTGGTGTATGAGTCAAGATGGAATTGACTACTCTAAGTAAAATTGAAGAGAATGTCTCAATGTATTTTAAGTTAGTAAAATCTTAGCCAGGGTATTCTTTGTGAAGTGTTATAGGATTGAGTAGGTTGAGACATAATTAGGATGTACTGATCAAGAGTTGACTCATCTTGAGCATTAAGGGTCAAAGGGATGAATTATATGAAAATCATATTTTAGTAGGTGATGAATGTTACTTCACTACATTCAACTCTATCCAGATGTCAGGTACTATTGCTAGATGGTCACTTTGATTAGTATAAAAAATTTATTCCTATGCTATTGGCTTAGTGTTTGAACCCATGGGATCACACATATAGAAGTTTCGATCTGATCAAATGACTGATCAATGATTATGAATCATTAAAGGGTATAATTATCAATGTAATTGATAATTAGCTAATATAATTAATTAAGAGAAGATTAATTAATAATTAGATTATTAATTGACTTAATTTGATTAAATTTTGAGGATTGAATTAAGTTTAATTGAATTAGATTCAATTAGGACTGACTCAATTAGATTATTGGATGACCTAATCACTAAGGAAGATAAGATTTTGATTTGATCAGATCTTGGATTCAATTAATTCTTGATTTGATCAAGAAGATTGGAATCTAATTATATTAGGTTAACTCATATGTTTGAATTTGATCAAATGAAATTTGATTTGAGCCAAATTGAATGACAACCAAGAGTCCAAACATGGACTACATCGTCCCATGGAGAACAAGAGTCCAAACATGGACTGTATCCTCCCATGCGCCTAACCCTAAAAATAGCCCTAACTTGCTAGCTGCACATCCTAGTTGTGCGTGAGGTTTATGGATACCAAACACCCCTTTCCGCCCACTCTATGGATAGAGTTTGAGTTGGTGGAGTTTCAATTCGAAAAGATTTTGAATTGTACTTCGTTCCAATCTCCAATTCCTCCTTATCCATAACGCCTAGCCTTCTATATATTTAGCATTTATAAGACACAAGGCATAGAATTTTTTAGAGCTTTTTGGGCATGAGAAACCAGGGGGAGAGTCTTTAAGGCATGAGGCTTGGGGTGGGCTTCTTGGCATGTGAGATCAAGAGGAAGTAGTTCGTCTTTGGGGCTAGTTGGCTAGGATTTTGTGACAGACATAAAAGAAGATTGTTTCTTATATATTAATCTCTTCTTCTTCTTCTTTCCTTATTCAGCCATTAAGAATGTCTTTGTAAGGAACAAGCACTCCAGGAGCTGACGGATCGGGCTTCACATGAATACCCATAGAGGCTGCTCGTGTGCACTACTGAAGCAGGTTTCAGATCTATGGACTTTTGAAAAGTTGTGATCTTCATTTTAGATTTAGGTATGAGATATGATCTCATATTTATTTTCATATTTTAGATTTTATATACATGATATCATATCATAGATATTGTTGTAGGGTGTTTATAGATTAGATCTAATACATGTTTACATTAAAAGGTTTAATCTAATATTTGATGTTGCTTATATTTTTGAAAAAAATTTGAAAACCATGCATGAAATTCTTATAGTTATGCAACAGATGAGATTTCTAAAGTTGTGGATGAACTAGTCCTAGAGATAGAGAATCCACCTCTTCTACTCTTGTCCTGCTAAAAGGACCAATTGCAGAAGATGGAAATCCTATATTAGCTCTAGTGTAGGTCTTGAAGGGTGGTCTAGGTGTGGGCTAAGTAGAGATAGAGGGCTAGGGGATAGAAGGTGGCTAGGTAGGAGGTGCATGCTGAAATGGCTGAGGAGCAGATCGGTTGGGAGCACTAGATGATTCTATTGCTCCTGTCACTGCACATGCCACCATCACATCCAGAGGAGCATACCTCTATAGCTGCTCTATCGAGAAATGTATCATAAAGCCAATCGTCAGCCTATTGATGGTTGCGCTACTTTATATTTATAATTGATTCATTAATAAATAAAATATATTTTTAGCATTTTTCATCATATGTATTCATCTTCTAATAAACTCTATTGTTGTGATGAAGTCCTTAGGACTATTTAGCTTCAATAAAGAGAGGATTTATTAATTAGTCCTTAAATTTATTCACGATCAAATGATAGGCTGTTAATAAGAACGACAGCATCTATCAAGCATTGATTGCTGTATGCCATATAGGTTGATTGTCCTCTTAACCAAGAAGTGTGGAGACACTAGTATAACATATAGGTGAGATATATAGGTACATCATCATTGAATGTGATCAACTTTAGAGCATTTTGTTATTGAGAATGTCTCTGATGGGATATAGGTATAAGTATCCCTTTAACCTTAGATCATCTCAGTGACCTGTAAGCAACTCACTGTGTTTTGGTATCGGACTAATTAAATTTCTAATTCAATAATGAAAGGCTTCTGGGCATAGTCAAGTACTTGTGAAGTTAGAGTATGATCAAGACGGGATTGACCACTCCAAGAGTTGGAGAAGAATGTATCACTGTATTTCAATATAGCAAAACCTTGGCCAGGATAATCCATCAGATAGATTTGATATTTTGAAATACAATGTGGATAATCTGATCAAAGTTGACAGTTGAACTCTGAGGTGTCCTATAAGCATTTTGGTCAAGAGAATGAATTATATGGAAACTATATCCTTATGGGTTCTAAGGATATTGTTTTACACATTCGACCTATCCGACCATCGAATATCTTTGCTAGATGGTCACTTCGATTGATATAGAAATCTATTTTTATGCTACTGACTTAAGTTTGGACCTATGAGATTATACACATTAGAGCTTATGATCTAATCGGATGGTTGATCAACGATTAAGAATCGTTCTAGGGTTAAACAATCAATACGATTGGTGTTTAACCTAATGCAAGTATTGCAGGAGGATCGATTAGCAATTAGATTGCTAATTGGCTTAATTTGATTAAGCCAGAGAACTGACATTAAGTCTAATTAAATATGATTTAATTAGATTTAGTTTGATCTTGATTGGATCAAGTCCAATTAACTTATTGGATAAGCCAAGTGCAAGGAAGAACTAGTCCTAGTCTAATTAGGACTCGGGTCAACCCAATTTTCTAATTTAATTAAAAAATTAAATTAAAATTAAATCTAATTTAATCTAATTTAATTAAATCTTTAAATGAGTTAGAGCCTTATTTAATTGGGTTAGTTTACTCTTGATTTTAATTGGTTAGAAGTCCTTGTTTGACCAAGTCAAAATAGGAGTCCTAGTGACTAGGACTCCCTAACCTTGCACCACCTTAGCCCACGCCCCCCATGCCTATTTTTCTTTATTTTGTGCATGAGATCTCCCCTACCTGATCATCACACTCGCCCCTCTCTCCCTCCTTTTCTCATAAGGCAATTTGTTGGAAGATCAAGTCAAAAGAGAAGTTAGTTTTGCTTTAGGATTCTATTAGATAGAATCCTTATTGACCAAATCTTCTCTCCCTTGTGTGACATCCCCTCTCCTATTTTTTCTCCACTATTTCCATGATGAGAGAGATAAATTTTATGCATTCTCCCTTGCTGGATTCACAAAAAAAAATCAAAGGACGGGTTCCTAAGAGTTGGGCGCCCTAACCACTTGCCAAATCTAGTCCTGCCTTGTCTAGTTTTTGACCTAGACAAGGATTCTTTTTTTTCTATAAATTTTGGATGAATTTTAATCTAATTTCTTATGGATTACAGAGAATTAGTAGAGGTTTGGGGTGTGCAAAAATTATAGTTAGAGAGTCCTTGGGCATGGGGGTTCCATAGGCACCAAACTAGGTGTCTAGGTGAGAGAAAAGAGAAAAAGAAGAGGGTCTTCTTTTATGACTGTTTTATCCTTCATCTCTCCTTCTTCTGAGTTTTTTCTGAGAGAGTCTTGGATTAAAAAACTCTCCTCTTTCTTTTCATATTTTGGAGAGTCCATGTTTTGAAGAAGAGAGCATCGGATCGACCATCGAGGAAGGATCAGCATGGTACTAGTATGCTGTACTAATTTTCTGCATCGAACATCAGATCAGAGTTCGTAGGCTCGTGTGGATGACTCCTAGAGATCAGATATGTGTGTAGCTTATGACTTCATCCTCAAGCTTAGATCAACAAGTTAGAACGTCTAAACTTGCATAGGTAATAGATAATAGATTTGATTTATTGATTTCATACCTGCATTTGATGTAGTGTAGATCTAGGTTGATGTGATCAATTTTTTCTTCTCCTTTATATTTTTAATTTTTGAATTAATATCATATCTTGATCATGTAATAGATCTGAGATCTAGGTATTTATATATTTATTTAAATAAATATTTGATTTATTTAAGTCTTCCACTACCTGATCTCGAAAAAATTTCAAGATCTATTCGTGAAATCCTAGATTTGGTTCCTTCAATTGGTATCAGAGCCTAGGTTCTTATTACATGATTTTTGTGCATGTTTAGATTATTTCTTTGATTAGATCTAATTTATAATCTAATTATTAGATCTAAAATTAAAAATCTAGATCCCGTGAACTACCATAAGGTTATCCTGTTGTAAGGTTTATTCCTTATAGTAAAAAAGTTATTCTAATTTGTGATGATCTAACTCTAATCATAAATTTATTAGATTTAATTTAATTTTATTTATGATTTAATAAATTTAAAATAACTTTAGATCTAAAAATAAAATATTTTAGATTGCATGGACTGTCATAAGATTGTCTTGCTATAAGGTCTATCCCTTACAGTAGAAAGGTTGTCCTAGTACATGCTGATCTAAAATATTGATCATTAAATTTTAGATTAGATCTATGAGATTTTATGATCTGATTAAAAATATTTTAATCTAATTTTAATCATCATAAATATGTTAGATTTGATCTAGAAAGATTTATGATTAATTATTATTGAAACTATTTCAATTACATGAACCTATTTAGATTAGATCTAAAGTAGTTTCATGTTTATTTTACTTGCATATTGATTATGAATCAAACATGCAATTTGATTGATAGAACCATGTTGTAAAAATATTTTGTAAATATAAAAATTTTTTTTGGAAAGCCAAACCCCAATCCTCAACCCAAAACTTAATTTAGAATTAAGAAGTTGTTTGATTAGATTCTAGGATTATAAATTGATGATCCTATGACACGAATCATAACATATTGGGTTAATGGGTTAGTAGGGATTAGGTCCATTAATTGGGTTAAACCTAAGGTTAGATTAAAGAATAGACTTAATTAGCGAATTGATTAAATCTAATCAATTGTTGTCTTAGATTAGATCAAGGATTCTCTAGATCAATTACAATAGTAGTTGGTCAAGTCCATGTCTTTAACAAGAATTAAATAGACTTGATTCTTGGCTAAGAGGTCTAGCTCGAACTGTTAGGTTAATCTAATCAAGACTAATTAAATCAGTTGATATCTAAGATAAGTTTGGTATATATGATCAGTGGTTTTTAATTGGCAGCCTGCTTACCTGGTCTTTTTTGATGGTGTCTAAGGCAAGCTTTGGCAGACCCTTCCACCGATCTCACTTACCTGACCTTCTTGGTGAGATTGAGTTTTAATCACATCATTTGACAATTTGAGTTGACTCATGTTAGTTAGGTAAATCAGTGTGACTGATTTAGGTGCTCCTAGACCGGCCTGTTAGTGGTCTCCCTTAAGCTGACTTGGTGAAGCCAGTGGGAGGATCATGACAAGCTGGTTAATCTGACCTACTCACTTCTATAAATAAATTCTCTAAAATTATTAGGTTCCTAAAATGAAATAGTTATATGATAATTGAATCATAGCTTCCCATTAAAGTGGATGATAATGGATCCATCAGTTAGATAATCATTGAAGGCCCAAAGGCCTGGTGCTTATCGATTGATGGAATTATCATTCATTATATGATCTCTTGGATACATCTTTCTAAATGGTGGTCAGGTGGGCCAACCAAAGTTGGGTCTGATCATTCATTGGTTAGATAGGTTAAGTATGGTCATGTTAATGGTTGGACCTAACTGAACCCTTTTCTAAGAAGGCCAAAGCCAACTAATCAGGAGCTGGGGGCAAAATTTAATTATCAGAAGTTATTTGGAGAAACAATTGGTTATGAACCTACCCTTAGATGTACATGGATGGGCCAACCAAAATTGGGCTTGTATACAGTCTATGTGGATTCTAGTACCCACTAAGGAATTACGATAATTTTTTGGATTGGAGGTAGAGGCTACCAATTTGAATAAATAATGGGAGAACCTTTTGATTAAAGTCTAAATCTTTAGGTTCAATGAATCAATTACTAGTTAGGTTATATTTTTTTTAGTGCAGATATGGCCACTTTCTTATCGCTTCGATCATTGTTGGACAATGATTAGTTCATGGGATCTAACTTCGGTAGCTGGTACCGAAAGTTAAAGATAGTTCTAGAGCATGAATGGATCCTATATGTGTTGATGAATCCTGCACCTAAGGAGCCAGCTACCAATGCACGTGGAATAGTCAGAGATACTTACCAGAAGTGGCTCAGTGATCGAACCATGGTGCACTGCATCATGCTGGCTGTTATGAGCAATGAGTTCAGTCATAGATTTGAGGTGGCTCAGCCAAAAGGCATGCTTCAACTATTAGAGGATTCCTTTGGCACACCCAATGACATGGAGAGGCACAAGACTAGTTGTGCCATCTTTAATGCCAGAATGCGGGATGGTGTCTCTATCACTGATCATGTATTGTATATGATCGAGCTAATAGAGCGATTGAGCAAGCTTGGCTTTCTCTTACGTAAATAGCTTAAAAAAGATGCAATACTAAACTCATTGCCCAAGTCATTTCTCCCATTCCTTACTCATTTAAGAATGACAAAGCCTGAAGTAGACTACCACGGGTTACTAGGGTTACTTCAGAACTTTGAGAAGGATCACCAACTCCATAAAGAGTCGGTGAACTTATTGGGAGGTTCATCTTCTGACTCTCAATCCTTTAGAAAAGGGAAGAAGAACAAGAAAAAAAAGCTAAGAAGGTGCAAGTTTAGGCTGGAACATCTATGCAGTGCCAGATCAGAAAGATCAAGCCCGATAAGAGTCAAGCTGAATGCTTCTTTTATAAGAAGCGGGGGCACTGAAAAAGGAACTGTCCTCAGTATATTACCTCTGTAGATCCGAACAGGTAGAGAAAGAAGCAAGCTATTGCTGGGCAAGGTATTTATATGATAACTCCTTATAATTTTTCTATTTATGATATTACTAACTGGGTATTGGATATCGATAGCTCTTACCATATTTATAATTCATTGCAGGGGTTGTAGGTCAGTAGGAGATTCAAGCAAGATGAAAGATTTCTGAATGTTGGAGATAGAAGATCAGTTCTAGTT
Source organism: Cocos nucifera (assembly GCA_006176705.1). NCBI lineage: Eukaryota > Viridiplantae > Streptophyta > Magnoliopsida > Arecales > Arecaceae > Cocos > Cocos nucifera. The sequence continues at coordinate 163,883 of QRFJ01000643.1, read as the reverse complement.
CTAGCTTTAGAAATTTTGAAACTTGTATTTGAGTCCCATGCCGTTGTTCTTAGTGATTGTCACTTCTGTCCCAGTTTCTTTTTAAATATCATTTCTGTAGGCCATCTAGCCAAAAATGATTATAAAATTTCAATAAAGAAATAAGTTTGAAATATCATTATGAATGGTATTATTATTTTCTATGGACATTTGAATAATGGTGTGTATATTCTATCACAACCTATTAACATAGTCTATTCAATCGGCAAGCACCATAGATTAGATAGTGTATCAGATATCTACTTATGGCATTGTAGGCTAGGTCACATAAACAAGAACCGAATAGATAGGTTCACTCAAGAGAAAATCTTTGAAGTCAGTGATTGTAAATTACTTTCAATATGTGAATCCTGTATTCTTGATAAAATGACCAAGTCATCTTTTACTGAAAAAGATGAAAGAGCCATTGAGCTCTTGGTCTAGTACATATTGATGTATATGGACCAATGAGCATAAGTGCCAAAGGTGGATATGTCTACTTTATTACTTTCACAGATGATCTATCCAGATATGGATATGTCTATCTGATGAAATATAAGTTGTATTCTTTTGAAATGTTCAAATGATTTCAAAGTGAAGTAGAAAAACAAACTGGAAAGAGTATTAAAACTCTTCGATTTGATCGAGGAGGGGAATACCTTTTCGATGAGTTTCTTACATATCTAGGAGAGAATGGGATTCTCTTCCAATGGACTCCTCTAGGAACACCACAGCATAATGGTGTGTTTGAAAGAAGAAATCAAACTCTATTAGACATGGTTCGATCCATGATGGGTTTTGCCAGCTTACCGATATTTTTCTGGAGATATGCACTCGAATCGGCTTGTTATATATTAAATAGGGTTCCAAGTAAGTCTGTAGTTAAGACTCCATATGAGATATGGACAAGGTGTAAGCTAGCACTTTCATACCTTAGGGTTTGGGGGTGCACGGTTTATATCAAATGATTAGTTACAAATAAACTTGGACCTAGGTTTGACAAGTACACATTTATAGGGTATCCAAAAGAGACAAAGGGATGCTATTTCTACAATGTTGATGAACAAAAGATGTTTGTCAGCCTTAGGGCAATCTTTTTGGAAAAAAAAATTTTTAGTGAAGGAACTATTGCTTCTAAGGTTGAACTTAATGAAGTTCAACAGGTAGAAAAATCGATACTTGTAGATGAACCAGAACTGGATTCAATTAGATCAAATTTGGAGCCCAGTGTACCTACAATATTAAGGCGTTTCGATAGAGTACCGCATCAGTCAGATAGATACTATGGTTTCTTGATCTGGGATGGTGATCCCATCGAACTTGATGAAAATGATGAGGATCCGATCACCTATATGGATGCTATGTAGAGACCTGATTCTGAAAAATAGCTTGAGGTCATGAAATCCAAAATGGAGTCCATGAAGGTCAACGATGTGTGGACATTGGTTGACCCACCCGAAGGGGTTAAATCCATTGGATGTAAGTGGGTCTTCAAAAAGAAGAGGAGCGCAGATGGAAAGATAGAGACCTATAAAGCCCGTCTAGTTGCTAAGGGATATCATCAACGTTATGGTATTGACTATGACAAGATGTTCTCCCCTGTGGCAATGCTCAAGTCCATTCTGATTATGCTTGCAATTGCTGTCCATTTGGACTATGAGATCTGATAGATGGATGTAAAGACAGCTTTCCTGAATGGAGAGTTGACCAAAACAAGAATATATGATACAACCTGAGGGATTCACATCCACAGACGAGTCCAAGGTGTGCAAGCTTCAGAGATCCATTTATGGACTGAAGCAGGCATCTTAGAGTTGGAACATGCATTTTGATAAAGTGATCAAAACGTATGGCTTCATTAAGAACGAAGAAGAATCCTGCATTTACAAATGGGCAAATGGTCCAGTAGTGGTATTTCTTATTTTATCCATGGATGACATTCTCTTAATCAGAAATGACATCCCCGCACTGTCGAAAATAAAAATCTGATTATCATCATAGTTCTTCATGAAGGACTTGGGTGAAGCATCCTACATCCTAGGGATGAAGATCTATAGGGATAGATCTAAAATGATGCTTAGATTATCCCAGTCCACGTACATAGTACTATGCTGAAGAGGTTCAGCATGAAGAATTCCAAAAAAGGCTATCTCTCGATAGGCCATAAAAATTTTTTTTCTAAGAAGGATTATCCGACAACTCCTGAAGAGAGAGAGTGTATGAGTAGAGTTCTATATACTTTGGCATTGGGATCTATCATGTATGCCATGACATGTATGAGATCAAATGTGGCATACTCACTAGGAGTAGTGAGTAGATACCAGTTTGACCCTAAAGAAAATTACTGAAAAGTGGTTAAAGCCATACTTAAGTATTTAAGAAACACTAAGGACCAATGGTTGGTTTATGGCGAGTCAGATCTGAAACTTATGGGATTTACAAACTCCAGCTTTCAATCTGACCATGATGATAGCAGAAGCTTGTCAGCATATATCTTTACTCTGAATGATGGAGCCATTTGCTGAAAGAATTTCAAGCAACATACTGTGACAGACTGTTTGCGAAGCAGAGTACGTGGCAGCATTAGATGCTGCAAAGAAAGCTGTGTGACTGAGAAAGTTTATCACCGAGCTTGGAGTAGCATCCTCCCTTGATGGTCCGGTCCTTCTCTACTGCGATAGTACTAATGCCATTACTCAAGTGAAAGAACCGAAGGCACACCAGCAGATGAAGCACATTCTGCGCCGCTTTCACCTGATTCGGAAGATCGTGGATCGAGGTGATGTCGATCTTCAGAAGATCGACGAAAACAAGAACTTGATTGATTTTTTTACTAAAGCCCTGGCAATAAAGAAGTTCGACAACCATAAATCGAAGATGGATATTAGATACTATGCCGAGTGGCTTTAGGATAAGTGGGAGTTGTTGAAAAATATATTCCAAAGCTAATCATCAGCCTGTTGATCATTGAGCTACTTTATATTTATAATTAATTTATTAATAAATAAAATATATTTTTGATATTTTTCATCATAAGTATTCATCTTCTAATGAACTCCATTGTTGTGATGAAGTTCTTAGGATTATTTAGCTTCGATAAAGAGAAGATTTATCGATTAGTCCTTAAATTTGTTCACGATCAAATGATAGGCTGTTAATAAGGATGATAGCATCTATCAAGCATAGGTCGTTGTATGCTATATAGGTTGGTTGTCCTCTTAATCAAGGAGTGTAGAGACACTAGTATGGCATTTAGGTGAGATGTATAAGTACATCATCATTGAATGTGACCAACTTCAGAACATTCTACTGTCGAAAATATCTCTGATGGGATATAGGTATAAGTATCCCTCTGACCTGAGATCATCTCAGTGACCTGCAAGCAACTCACTATGTTTTGATACTGGACTAACTGAATTTTTAATTCAGTAATGGAAGGCTTTTAGGCACAGTCAACTACTTGCGAAGTCAGAGTGTGATCAAGATGGGATTGACCATCCCAAGAGTTGTAGAAGAATGTATCACTGTATTTCATTATAGCAAAATCTTAGTCAGGATAATCCATCAGATGGATTTGATATTTTAAAATATAATGTGGACAATCTGATTAGAGTTGATAGTTGAACTCTGAGGTGTCCTACAAGCATTTTGGTCAAGAGGATGAATTATATGGAAACTATATCCTTATGGATTCTAAGGATGTTGTTTTACACATTCGACCTATTTGGCGATCGGATATCATTGCTAGATGGTCACTTCAATTGGTATAAAAATCTATTTCTATACTACCAACTTAGGTTCAGACCTATGAGGTCACACACATTAGAGCTTACGATCTGATCGGATGGTTGATCAATGATTAAGAATCATTCTAGAGTTAAACAATCAATACGATTGGTGTTTAACCTAGTTCAAGTATTGCAAGAGGATCGATTAGCAATTAGATTGCTAATTGACTTAATTTGATTAAGCCAGAGGGCTGAGATTAAGTCTAATTAAATATAATTTAATTAGATTTGATTTGGTCTTGATTGGACCAAGTTCAATTGACTTATTGGATAATCCAAGTGCAAGGAAGAACTAGTCCTAGTCTAACTAGGACTCAGATCAACCCAATTTTCTAATTCGATTAAAAAATTAAATTAAAATTAAATCTAATTTACTCTAATTTAATTAAATCTTTAAATGGGTTAGGGCCTTATTTAATTGAGTTAGTTTACTCTTGATTTTATTTGATTAAAAGGCCTTCTTTGACCAAGTCAAAATAGGAGTCCTAGTGTGACTAGGACTCCCTAACCTTGCGCCACCTTAGCCCACGCCCCCCAAGCCCATTTTTCTATATTTTGTGTGTGAGATATCCTCTCCCTGATTGTCATGCACACCCCTCTCTTGCTCTTTTTCTCATAAGGTAATTTGTTGAAAGACCAAGTCAAAAGGGGAGTTAGTGTTGCTTTAGGATTCTATGAGATAGAATCCTTGTTGACCAAATCTTCTCTCCCTTGTGTGCCACCCCCTCTCCTATTTTTTCTCCACTATTTTTATGATGAGAAAGAATAATTTTATGCATTCTCTCTTTCTAGATTCATACAAAAAAATTAGAGGGGCGCCCAAGAGTTGGGCGCCCCAACCACTTGCCAAATCTAGTCCTGCCTTGTCTAGTTTTTGACCTAGACAAGGACTTCTTTCTCTATAAATTTTGGATGAATTTTGGTCTAATTTTTTCATGAAATATAGAGATTTGGGAGAGGTTTGGGGTGTGCAAAAATCAAAGAAAGAGGGTCCTTGGGCATGGGGGTTCCATAGGCACTAAACAAAGTGTCTAGGTGAGAGAAAAGAGAAGAAGAAGAGGGTCTTCTTCTAGGGCTATTTTATTCTTCATCTATCCTCATTCTTTTGAGTTTTTTCTAAGAGAGTCTCAGATTAGAAAACTCTCCTCTTTCTTTTCATATTTTTGAGAGTTCAAGTTTTGAAGAAGGAAGCGTCAGATCGATCGTCGAAGAAGGATTAGTATGGTACTAGTATGCTGTGCTAATTTCCTACATTGGACTTCAGATAAGAGTTTGTAGGCTCGTGTGGATGACTCCTAGAGGCTAGATGCATGTGTGGCTCATGACTTCATTCTCAAGCTTGGATCAGCATGTTAGAACATCTAAACTTGCAAAGATAATAGATCTGATCTATTGATTTCATACCTGCATTAGATATAGTCTAGATCTAGGTTGATGTGATCAACCTTTCCTTCTTCTTTATGTTTTTAATTTTTGATTTAATATCGTGCCTTGATCATATAATAGATATGAGATCTAGGTGTCTATATATTTATTTAAATAAATATTTAATTTATTTAAGTCTTTCACTGTCTGATTCTGAAAAGTTTCAAGATCTATCCGTGAAATCCTAGATCTGATTCCTTCATGCTCAACTAACAGCCCCATAGAGATAAAGAGTGACATAGTGCTAGACTTTTGGGTGGTCCCAAGGCCTCTGACATTTTCTTGTTAATGCATTGCTCTAGAGTCTATCTCCTCCAGAGCCAAGTAGCCTCTCGAGCAAGGTTGGATAAGTTAGATGGCTCAATTGGTCTATCTCTAGCCTCCAAAGCTACCATCCTCTCTGATAGTCTATCAATCTCAGCACTAAGTTTGCAAGCTTTGATGGTAGCTGCTCCTGCTTAGCTCTCGGTCCATTAATAACCATCTCAGCCAACCACCTCCTCTAGTCATCATCCAATCTAACACAAAAGGGCTGAGGGGGCTGTACTACTGCTATTGGTACTAGAGCTAGTGCTGATGGTGTCACTAGAGGAGTTCATGTCTGATGTGTTTCGATCAGTGTCTGAGGCTTTGCTGACTGAGGTGGTGGAGACTTAGGCTCTGAATCAGGCTAAGGGCCACTCTGTTCTCTCTCATCCATTAGTCTTTGCTATCGCTCCTGCTCGGACATCCTATGTACCCATCAACCATCCAACTTGTAGTACCCCATGCGATGCAAAGACCACTCGTATGTGTCAAAGTGCATAAGGGCATGGATGGTCTCCCCCTCAAGAGACACTCCAACCTCTCTGAAGACTAGAGTCAAAGCCATGCCATAATGAAGCATGCCTTTGCTTTACCAACTCCCTCTCTGATTCGATGCATCATCAGAGCGGGGAGATTCAGGGCCTTCCCCTGAATCATGCATTACATGGCCACTATGTCCTGCTCGAACATGAAGTTGAATCTATCAGTCTTCAGAAAAAGTATCTATCCTAAGATATGATGGAGTATTCGCATTAAAAGAAAATCTCTATTTTCCACCATAGGATCGTTTAGATCTGATCAGATCTGAGGTAAATTTTTCTAAAAAAAATTCTTAATGATTCGATCAGATCTAAGAGTTCTCAAATCTAATCATGGTGATCTGATATTAAAAATAAAAATTAAATCTAAATAAGAAAACAAACATTGTTACCTGATTAGGGCAATCTGATTATCCTATCGATGATCTAGAAGATTTTGAGATTCTAGATCTTAGCCACACACATGCCTAGCCTCTGTCGGTATCCACTCAGGCAGGATCTGGATGTTTTCTCCTTCTGAATTTGATCTATAAAATTTAGATCTAGATCTAATTTGTAGCACCTTCAAAATAGCTTCTGAAGGCAATGCATTTGTCTCTTGATCAGCAACTTCCTGACTTGATCTTTGCAGCACCGCTCTCAACACTTGATCATAGATTTTGCCCAACCTTTTGGGCATGGAGAAGAGGTATGGGATCTAGAATAAGGGTGTGGAAGATGGTTGGAGCAACAGGGCTTCATTGTGGTCTAATCATAATGTCAAATTCCTTTGACAAGAGGTCTATTTATAAACCTAGTGCAGCTCTAGAGTCCTATTTGATCAAGCAATCAAATTGCTTGATCAAATCAAATTCCCATATGATCTCCACAGTAAACATTAGATCTAATATGATGTTTTGTCACCCAAAATATCCCAAGAAGTGTAGCACAAAATGAATAAGAAAGGATGGTTGGCATGGGATCTAATCTCCTAGAGTTTGATCCATATCAAACTTTATCTATCAATCTCCCTTTTGCATGCACAATATATGTGGCGGGCCCACCTTAAAAACTATGTGAAAACCTCTTGGGATGTGTGCCATTCTGAAAAGAATAAGGGGGTGCACGTCTCTCCTTTAATTCTAGCAAAGACTAGATCAAACGACCCTTGTCCTGGTCCCCTATTGCTTATTTTAAGACAAGGATTGGTTTTATTCAGACAAGCCCTGATCTCATCAGGACAAGACCTTTTCTGACTTGGACAAGTTCCAATCAGACTAGGACAAAGCCATACAGGGTCCCCAGGTGAGTCAAACTTATTTGACTCAACTGAGATGAACCAGAAAGACTATAGAAAGAGAATTTTAGGCTTAATCATGTGCAAGCACGATTTTCTTGAACCTAATTGGATCTAATCCAAATCAATCAAACTAGGTTAGCCCAATGATCACATCCAAACTTAAACCCTTATTTGTGTGACTCAATTAGATTCAGCTCTGTATGGTAATGAGATATGTCATGATCTCTATCATCGAAATATCTTTCGATGGACCAGAACTTTTCTAATTCATACAATTGAAATGATCGATCATCAAAATTATTCTAATTGCTCCCAAAATCTGCCAGTGACACTTAGCAATATATGGTGACAACCCATCAAAACTAAAAATGAACCTTTCGATGCAGCTACCTGTGTGATTTGGTTCTTCTATCTTAAGCCCCAATAAGATTAGGGTTAAGGTGAACTCGTCAAACTCAATATCCATCATATGAATTAATCATTCGATTCGAGTTCCATATGAAAAACTAATAGAAACTCTTTCTATCATCTTCACACTGCCATGGCCATAGGCTTATGGACTCAATCTCATGATTATTATAGGGCTACTCCCCATCTACCGAGGTAGATAGCTTTCCTATTGGTGCAATCCAATTCCTACAATAAACATGCTATAGCCAACATACACCTCAGAATTCTGAATGGCTAGAAGATCGAGTTGTGGTGTAGTCAAACTATAACACTCTCAAGGTGAACTACTGATGCACCTTAGATCAAAGAATCAGACACACCATTACAGCATTGAGCTAGTCATCGATGAGAAAGTAGACTCTCTTATGACTGCTTGAGGTGGTCACGCTCAGTGCCCTCGTTCTCTAACAAGTACCTATACTTTTACTTCGGTGTGTCCACACCATAAACTTAAGACTCATCTACTCTAAGAAAGTAATCGGACATCAATTTTTCAGCTCATGATAATCCTGTAGTCGATAGTTTATGAGTTAATTATGAAAATTCATGCCTTAAATTTTTAACTCTTGAAAATATAAATTATCATTACCATTAACTTAAAGGACGTATCATAGATACTTTAAACACACACTGTGATAGAAAGTAACCTTTTTGTTAATTTATAGTCAAAATTATAAAATTACCCTTAGAAGTGTATTATAAGTGTTAGCCAATCTGGCTTTTAGGGCACACATCCAACAAACTCCCACTTGATCTAAAGCCAATTGGCTATAAATTTAAGTCCCATCTTCTCAAGATGGAATTCGATCTTTTATTATCCTAATGACTTTGTTAGTGGATCAGTCACATTATCTGCGGTGTCAACTCTTTTGACCTCGATACATCCCTTCTCGAGGTAATCGTGGATCAAATGAAATTACTGCTCGATGTGCTTGGATTTTTGATGAGACCTCAGCTTCTTAGCTAGGGCTATGGCACCATTATTATCGTAGTTTAGAGGGATGGCATTTGATGGCATTACTCCAAGCTCTGTAGCAAACTTCTTATAGCAAAATGCCTCCTTCATAGCTTCTGATGCAGCAATGTTCTTTGCTTCCATGGTGGAATCTGCTATCATCATCTACTTGGAACTCTTCCAGTTAACAGCACCACCATTGCATATAAATAGATTCTCAAATGTTGATTTTTGATCATCTATGTTAGACATAAAGTCCAAGTCTCTGTTGAAGGGAAATCCTGATTTCCCGGTCCAGGTTCGTCCAGATCTGATCAGATCAAGAGATATATTTCAAAAATTTTTCTCTTGATCCCAATCAGATCTTGATATATTTCAGATCTGATTCTTATTATTTTAATAAATAAAATAAAATAAGATAAATTAAATCAAATTTAATTTACCTGATTTGGGTAATCCTATTACCCTGTAGATGATCCTGATTGCAGCGGAAGGTTCTGGATCTAGCCACGCAAGCGCCTGGCCTCTACCGGTATCCACTTGGGTTGGATCTGGAGATCCTCTTCTTCTCTATCACATCTCCAAAAATTAGATCTGGATCTGATCTGGAGGATCTTCAAAACTCCTTTTGAAGATCAGCAGTCGTCCTTTGCAGCAGTGCAGCCTTCTTCTTTTGATCGCCTTTCTTTTGATCTGGAACGCACCAACCAAAATCCAAAACTCTTTTGGACGTGGAGAGGAGAAGGAGGAGAAGTTTAGGCATGGAGGAAGAGGAGAGAAGCAGCCTTGGGGTGTGGGAAATCTCTCTTCACTTTGGGTTGGGCGCAGGGTCTTATTTATAGACCTCTTGTGATCCAACTCCTCTTATTCTCAACCAATCACAACCCTTTGTGAAATCAGATCTAAATCTGATTGATAGGAATAGAGTCCCCTGGATTCCTCCTTAGAGGGTGCCTAAGACCAGTCAAAACTGGATTCTTAGTAGAACTCTGATTGGAATCCAAAAGGGAGGTGGAGTCCTTGTCCAACAAGGACTCCTAGGCGCCTCCAACTTGGGCGCACACGCCTAGGGTGGCGTGCGCCCTCGTCCTTGCCAGGTTCTGGTAGGGGGACAGGCCCCCACCAGTTCTCCAATAGGTGCATGACACGTGGACAAAAGTCAAAGTATCTATGGTCAATATTTGACCAGTCAAAGGTAGACTTTTGACCAAAGTCAAAGAACCAAGAAATGGCAGGTGACCAAAAATGGCAGGTAATGTCTTACAAAATAAGACAACCTTTCTGACTTGGACAACCTCCAGTCAGACCATATGAAGGCCTCTGATTGAGCACAAACTCCTTTGGCTCAGTCAGGACAACTTATTTATGATAGTAAAAGAAGAACGTTAGGTTCAATCGAGTGCTAGCACGATTTTCTTGAACCTAATTGAATCTCATTCAGATCAATTGAACTAGATCAGTTCAATTGATGATCACCAGATTCAAACCCTTGTTTGTGTGACCCAGTTAGGTTCAGTTCTGTATGGTAATGGGATATGTCATGATCTCTATCATAGACATCATCGAAACTCCTTTCGATGGATCAGAACTCTTCTGATTCGAACAGCTAGAATGATCGATCATCTAAATCATTCTAATTGCTCCCAAAATCCACCAGTGACACCTAGCAGTATATGGTGGCAACCCATCAGAGCTGAATGCGAACCTCTTGGTGCAGCTACCTGTGTGATTAAGTTCTTCTATCTTGAGCCCCGATCAGATTAGGGTTAAGGTAAACTCGTCAAACCCTAGTCTCTGTCATATGATGTAATCATTCGATTCGAGTCCAATGTGAAAATCTAAATAGAAACTCTTTCTATTATTTCACTCTGCCATGGCCATGGGCTTCTGGACTTGATTCTCATGATTATCATAGGGCTGCTCCTCTACCACCGAGGTAGATAGATTCCCATCTTGATGCAATCCAGTTCCTACAATGAACATGCTATAGCCAACATACACCTCAGGGTTCCATATGGCTAGGAGACCGAGTAATGGTGTAGTCAAACTATAACACCCTCAAGGTGAACTGCCGATGCACCTCAGGTCAAAGAACCAGACACACTACTGCAGCATCGAGTCAGTCATTGACGAGAAGGTAGACTTCCTAATGACTACTCGAGGTGGTCACGCTCAGTGCCCTCGTTCTCTAACGAGTACCTGTACTCTCGCTCCGGTGTCTCCACACCGTAGACTCAAGACTCATCTACTAAAGAGAAGCGATTCGTACACCAACCTTTCGGATCAATCACCATCCTCGTGATGATCCTATGGTCGGGAGCATTTTATGAGTTAATAATGATTATTCATTGTCTTAAATTTTCAACTCTTGAAAATATGAATTATCATTACCATTAACTCAAAGGATGTATCACAGACACTAAATACACATATGTGATAGAAAATAACCCATTTTATTGATTTATAGTCAAAATTATAATTTTGCCCCTAGAAGTGTATTACAAGTGTCAGCCAATTCTGGCTTCTAGGGCACATATATCTAACAATCTCCCACTTGTCCTAAAGCCAATTGGCTACAAGTCTAAGTCCCATCTTCTCAAGGTGGGCTTCGATCTTCTGCTGGCCCAATGGCTTTGTAAGTGGGTCTGCCACATTATCTGCGGAGTTGACTCTCTTGACCTCAACGTAACCTTTCTCGAGGTAATCGCGGATGAGGATGGATATCGCCGCTCAATGTGCTTGGATTTTCTGGTGAGACCTCGGCTCCTTAGCAAGGGCTATGGCGCCATTGTTGTCGCAGTAAAGAGGAATGGCATCTGATGGCATTACTCCAATTTCTGCAGCAAACTTCTTATACCAGAATGCTTCCTTTGCAGCTTCTGATGCAGCGATATATTCTGCTTCCATGGTGGAATCTGCTATCACACAGTTTGCTTGGAAACTCTTCCAGCTGACAGCTCCACCATTGCACACAAACAGACTCCAGATGTCGACTTTCGATCATCTATATCAGACATGAAAGTCCGAGTCTGTGTATCCCTTGAACTTGGAGTTCTCCATTACCAAAGACCAACATCATATCCTTAGTTCTTCTCAAGTACTTAAGGATACATTTCACAGAAGTCCAGTGTTCTTCACCTGGATTTGACTGATATCTGCTTGTGACACTCACAGCATGGGCTATATCAGGTCGTGTACATAGCATGGCATACATGAGGCTCCCTATTGCAGAAGCATAAGGGATCTTGCTCATGCGTTCTATTTCCTCAGGTGTGCTGGGGCACATCTTCTTGGAAAGATGAATACCATGTCTGAAGGGTATTAATCCCCTCTTAGAGTTTTCCATACTAAACCTCTTTAGTACTTCCTCTATGTACATCTTCTGTGAAAGTCCTAGCATCCTATTCGGTCTATCCCTATAGACCTTAATTCCTAGAATAAAGGATGCTTCACCTAGGTCTTTCATGGAGAATTCCTTGGACAACCATACATCTTGACTGATGTCAACATGGGAATATCATTCCCAATAAGGAGGATGTCATCCACGTACAATACGAGGAAGACAACAGCGCTCCCACTGACCCTTTTGAAAAACACATGGTTCCTCTTCATTTTTGATGAAACCAAACTTTTTGATCACATCATTGAAACGAGTGTTCCAGCTCCGAGATGCTTGCTTAAGTCCATATATGGACCTTTGCAGCTTGCAAACCTTGTGATCAGTATCACTGGATGTGAAACCTAGCGGCTGTTCCATATAGATATCTTCCTCAAGATATCCATTTAAGGAATGCCGTTTTCACGTCCATTTGCCATATTTCATAATCGAAATAGGCTGCAATGAGCAAGCAATGTGCGGATGGATTTTAGCATAGCTACTGGGGAAAAGGTATCCTGATAGTCAATGCCTTCACGTTGACTATAACCTTTTGCCACCAGTCTAGCCTTGAATGTCTCCACATTCCCATCTGCACCAATCTTTCTCTTGAAGATCCATTTACACCCAATAGGTACTATACCTTCTGGTGGATCTACCAAGGTCCAGACTTGGTTTGAGTGCATCGAGTCAATTCTCTGACTTCATTGCCTCAAGCCATTTCTCGGAGTCGATATCTGATATCGCCTCGTTGTAGGTTTTGGGATCATCACCATGAGCACCATTACCTACGAGGAACATTTTCTCTACATCCTCTGAAATAATACCTAAGTATCTTTCAGGGGGACGGGAAAACTCTTTCCGATCTACGAGGTGGAGGAGGTAGTGTTCTTATTGGCTCAACCTGATTTGGTTCCACTTGGTCCTTAGCTCGTTCTGCTTGTGAGACTTTCTCATCAAGCTTGATCTGCTTTCCAATGCCGCTATCTTGAATAAACTATTTTTCAAGAAAGATGGCATGTCGACTCACAATCACATTGTGGTCTTCTGGAATGTAGAAATAGTATCCTAATGACTCTTTAGGATATCCTATGAATCGAGCTCTAAAGGACCTAAACTCTAACTTGTCCGCTTGTTGTCTTTTGACATGAGCCGGACAACCCCAAATTCTGAGATGACTCAGACTTGGTTTCTTACCGTGCCATATCTCATACGGTGTGGTAGGAACGGTTTTAGAGGGAACCCTATTCAGTAGATAAGATTGAAGTTAACAATGAGTGTCCCCAAAGAAAATCAGGGAGGTCTGTGAAGCTCATCATGGATCGAACCATATCCAATAGAGTCCGATTTCTCCATTCTGAAACCCCGTTGAGTTGAGGTGTTCCTGGTGGAGTCCATTGAGAGACTATGCCATTTTCCTTAAGATAGTCTAGGAATTCCCGGCTAAGGTATTCACCTCCTCGATCTGATCGAAGAACCTTAATGGGTTTTCCAGTTTGTTTTTCTACTTCATGTCTGAATTCTTTGAACTTTTCAAAAGCTTCAGACTTATGTCTCATAAGATACACATACCCATACCTAGACAGATCATCGGTAAAGGTAATGAAGTAGACAAAATTGCCTCTAGCCGGCACATCAAATGGGCCGCACACATCAGTATGTACTAGGGCAAGGAGATCTGTGGCCCTCTCCCCATGTCCAACAAAAGGGAGTTTAGTCATTTTGCCTTGAAGACAAGATTCACAAGTTGGATATGACTCAAAAGTCAATGGACTCAATAGCCCATTTTTCTCCAATTTGTTAATCCTATCTTCTGCTATATGACCTAATCTCAGGTGCCATAGATATCTATCGTTTGGACTATCCCTAGGTCGTTTGGCATTCACGTTTTGCTCGATAGTTAAAACAGGTACATCAATATGTAACTGATAAAGACCATTAATAAGGAAACCATTTGCAATTTTATTTCTTTCATAAAGAATGTTACAATGGTCCTTAAAGAAGGTGATCACATAACCTTCTTGTGCTAAGCATGAAACAGAAATCAAATTCCTGCTAGCTGCAGGCACATAATAACAGTCTTTTAAAACTAAGTCTAAACCAGATGGTAATCGAAGAGGGTATGTTCCCACGGCTACTGCAGCAACTCTTGCTCCATTACCGACGCGTAGGATCATGTCTCCATCCCTCAGCCTCCTGCTATCCTCAAGACCCTGCATAGAAGTGCATAGATGAGCACTAGAACCAGAGTCAAGCACCCAACTGGATGCAGAAGAAACCGTAAGGTTAGACTCAATAACGAGCATACCTCCAGAAGGACCTTCCTTCTTGTTCTTTAGGGTGGCCAGGTAAGTAGGGCAGTTCCGCTTCCAATGGCCGTCGCTGTTGCAATGGAAACACTTTCCTTTGCCATCGACCTTCTTCTTCGGTTCTGCCTTCTTCTTCTTTGATCCTTCCACCTTTTGCTTTTTCACAGACTTCTTTTTCTTTCCATAAGACTTTCTTTTGGAAGAAGTCCGTTCCATAGCAAGAACTGAGCCTTTAGAACCTTTCATAGAAAGCTCAGCGGTAACCAGCATATTCATCAACTCGGCCAAGGAATTTTGAAGTTTATGCATGTGGTAATTCATGATGAATTGCCCATATGCATCAGTCAAGGATTGCAGAATAATATCGTTCTGCAGATCCAAGTCCAACTTCACACCGAGCTTCTCAAGCTCTTCCATGTCCTTGATCATTGTCAGACAGTGATCTTGGACTGACTGCCCATCACGCATCTTAGCCTTAAAAAGTCATTTTGTGACTTGATATTTGGCTGCGCGACTCTGTTCACCAAACATCTCCTGCAGGTGAGCCAACATTTGGCGAGCAGTCCCGATATCTTCATGTTGGCGCTGGAGCTCATCAGACATCGAGCCCAACATGTAGTATCTGGCCTTATTGTCTTCGTCAATCCATTTTTCCAGAGACGCTCTCTGTTCAGTGGATGGACGAGCTGGTAAGGTGGGAGGGTCCTGGTCCAAAACATGTGTTAACTTCTCTGAACCCAAAACAATTTTGTAGTTCCTGAGCCAATCTTTATAATTGGGTCCAGTCAGTCTATGTGTGTCTAGGATACGTGCCAGTGGGTTGGACGCAGACATTTTCCTGTAGAGAGTCAAAGATTCTAGTTAGATACTGTAATTTTGACTTGACCAATTTGTTTAGGGATTTTATTTTTAAACAAATTAGCTCCCACTATTTTCTCGGATCCCTACACTCCCTCTGTAGAGATGCGAAAATCTCCACGATTGATGATTTCTAGTGGGTGGTGCGGTCTCACCAACTGACTCATCACCTCACCTAACAGTTATTGGTGATGGGTTAGCCAATGAGTGAACAACTCTTGTTCAATGATTCTCTAATCATGGTGCACCCAAACTTGGTCTCTAATTCATGAATCTCACCGTATCCGGAATATTGATCCACTCCTTAGTTAAGTCAGACCCACCATTTGCATGGACTGGGTTCCTAATTGGGTCTCTCACCGTATCCGGAAATATTGAGCCCAACTCATCCTCCAGCCCATAGCATCCAATGCCTAATAGACATGGTTGCATCTTCCCGGTGCAACTGAGCCACTGTATCCAGCCGAGAACAATCAACCCCGGGAAGGGCCCGCACGTCTACAATGGTGGAAGACCTCAGACTTAATCTTTTCTTAGGGAGAATTGATTCAGGTCTCATTAAACTAGACTTGGCTTAGTCATAACAATTATGACTAACCTAGTGGCATGGGTTCAGCTCGGATTATTGACCACCTCAGATCAGAACTGTGTCAACAGATATGGCCAGGTAAGTGAGACCGGTGGAAGGAATATGCCGTTAACTCGCACAAGAACGCATTCAGGTCGAGTAGCTTCCAATTAAAAACCAGTCGGTCGTCTATGCCAAACTTACCTTAGACACCAAATTGTTGAGTCAGAACCAATTGGGTTAGCCTACAATCCAGACTCTAACCTCTGAGCCTAATTAGGTCTTGCTTGATCGTGACTCGATCTTGACCCAGACTTAATCCTATTAGGCTGGTCAATTTAAGCATTGTTGATCCCATCTAACCAACTCTTGATTCGGTTTGATCAACCGCTTAGACCTAATTGAGCTACCCAAGCCCGAACCCAGTATTATGAATATGTCTTAGATCTGAAATTCTCAATTTTAGACCTAATTAATATTCCATAAACTTAATTCTTAATTAAGTTGGGTTCATAAACAAAATATGCACAATAAATCCTAGGGTTTCAGGATCTAGGGTTTTGCAGAAAGTAAGTTTTGGGTTTCTGATTAAGGACGAACACGCAGCACCCCTACACGTCATAAGAACACCCCATCGAATGGGAAGAGAGGGCCTTTAAACCCTTCTTCGTTCTTATGACCGGACGGCCAAGAGGAACGCCTTAATCAGGAACATGTAAATCTACAAAATAGTTATAGATCTATATCATATATCTCATATACAAATTTAGATCTAATCAAGGCATATTTTGCATACATCTCATGTATCAAATCATGCATATTTTCAGATCTAAATTATCTCATAATAATCTAAAAAATTAGATTTAAATTGATCTAATCAAAATAAATTCTAATCTAGACAATTATGTAGAACTATTCTACAACTAGTCTAGACATGCATCTATCATATCTCATATGATATTTAAAATTAAATAATTTTTATTTGCTGTTTATCAGATGTTATTATAACACTTATAATATCAGAAAATAGTAAATAAGAAGATCTAAAATATGATTTAATCAGATTAAATCAAAGACATGCAAAACTATTCTATAGAACTATTCTATTCTAGAACTAGTCATGCATATCTTCATGTAATCTTAGATCCAAATCATTTAATTTTAATTTTTCTGATTTCAGATCTGATCACATCTCATGTGACATCTGAAATCACTTTATTTTCTAATTAAAATAAAATTAAAATCAGATCTAAACAATTTAGAACCATGGCTCTGATACCAGTTGAAGGGAAATCCTGATTTCCCGGTCCAGGTTCGTCCAGATCTGATCAGATCAAGAGATATATTTCAAAAATTTTTCTCTTGATCTCAATCAGATCTTGATATATTTTAGATCTGATTCTTATTATTTTAATAAATAAAATAAAATAAGATAAATTAAATCAAATTTAATTTACCTGATTTGGGTAATCCTATTACCCTGTAGATGATCCTGATTGCAGCGGAAGGTTCTGGATCTAGCCACGCAAGCGCCTGGCCTCTACCGGTATCCACTCGGGTTGGATCTGGAGATCCTCTTCTTCTCTATCACACCTCCAAAAATTCAGATCTGGATCTGATCTGGAGGATCTTCAAAACTCCTTTTGAAGATCAGCAGTCGTCCTTTTGCAGCAGCGCAGCCTTCTTGCTTTTGATCGCCTTTCTTTTGATCTGGAATCGCACCAACCAAAAGTCCAAAACTCTTTTGGACGTGGAGAGGAGAAGGAGGAGAAGTTTATGGCATGGAGGAAAGAGGGGAGAGGCAGCCTTGGGGCGTGGGAAATCTTTCAATTCACTTTGGGTTGGGCGCAGGGTCTTATTTATAGACCTCTTGTGATCCAACTCCTCTTCCTCTCAACCAATCACAACCCTTTGTGAAATCAGATCTAAATCTGATTGGTTGGAATAGAGACCCCTGGATTCCTCCTTAGAGGGCGCCTAAGACCAGTCAAACTGGATTCTTAGTAGAACTCTGATTGGAATCCAAAAGGGAGGTGGAGTCCTTGTCCAACAAGGACTCCTAGGCACCTCCAACTTGGGCGCACGCCTAGGGTGGCGTGCGCCCTTCCTCCTTGCCAGGTTCTGGCAGGGGGACAGGCCCCCACCAGCTCTCCAATAGGTGCATGACACGTGGTCAAAAGTCAAAGTGTCAATGGTCAACATTTGACCAGTCAAAGGTAGACTTTTGACCAAAGTCAAAGAACAAGAAATGGCAGGTGACCAAAAATGGCAGGTAATGTCTTATAAAATAAGACAACCTTTTCTAACTTGGACAACCTCCAGTTCAGACCATATGAAGGCCTCTGATTGAGCACAAACTCCTTTGGCTCAGTCAGGACAACTTATTTGTGATAGTAAAAGAAGAACGTTAGGTTCAATCGAGTGCTAGCACGATTTTCTTGAACCTAATTGAATCTCATTCAGATCAATTGAACTAGATCAGTTCAATTGATGATCACCAGATTCAAACCCTTGTTTGTGTGACCCAGTTAGGTTCAGTTCTGTATGGTAATGGGATATGTCATGATCTCTATCATAGACATCATCGAAACTCCTTTCGATGGATCAGAACTCTTCTGATTCGAACAGCTAGAATGATCGATCATCTAAATCATTCTAATTGCTCCCAAAATCCACCAGTGACACCTAGCAGTATATGGTGGCAACCCATCAGAGCTGAATGCGAACCTCTTGGTGCAGCTACCTGTGTGATTAAGTTCTTCTATCTTGAGCCCCGATCAGATTAGGGTTAAGGTAAACTCGTCAAACCCTAGTCTCTGTCATATGATGTAATCATTCGATTCGAGTCCAATGTGAAAATCTAAATAGAAACTCTTTCTATTATTTCACTCTGCCATGGCCATGGGCTTCAGGACTTGATTCTCATGATTATCATAGGGCTGCTCCTCTACCACCGAGGTAGATAGATCCCATCTTGATGCAATCCAGTTCCTACAATGAACATGCTATAGCCAACATACACCTCAGGGTTCCATATGGCTAGGAGACCGAGTAATGGTGTAGTCAAACTATAACACCCTCAAGGTGAACTGCCGATGCATCTCAGGTCAAAGAACCAGACACACTACTGCAGCATCGAGTCAGTCATTGACGAGAAGGTAGACTTCCTAATGACTACTCGAGGTGGTCACGCTCAGTGCCCTCGTTCTCTAACGAGTACCTGTACTCTCGCTCCGGTGTCTCCACACCGTAGACTCAAGACTCATCTACTAAAGAGAAGCGATCGCACACCAACCTTCCGGATCAATCACCATCCTCGTGATGATCCTATGGTCGGGAGCTGTTTATGAGTTAATAATGATTATTCATGTCTTAAATTTTCAACTCTTGAAAATATGAATTATCATTACCATTAACTCAAAGGATGTATCACAGACACTAAATACACAGGTGTGATAGAAAATAACCCATTTTATTGATTATAGTCAAAATTATAATTTTGCCCCTAGAAGTGTATTACAAGTGTCTGCCAATTCTGGCTTCTAGGGCACATATATCTAACATCTGTACCCCTAGACCTAGAGTTCTCCATTATCAAAGACTAGAAATATATCCTTAGTCCTTCTCAAGTACTTAAGGATATATTTCACAGAAGTTCAGTGTTCTTTGCTTGGATTTGATTGATACCTGCTCGTGACACTCATAGCATGGGCAATATCAGGTCGTGTGTATAACATGGCATACATGAGGCTCCCTATTGCTGAAGCATAAGGGTTCTTGCTCATGCATTCAATCTTCTCAGTTGTGCTAGGATACATCTTCTTGGAGAGATGAATACCATGTCTAAAGGATACTAAACCCCTTTTGGAGTTTTTCATGCTAAACCTCTTTAGCACCTCCTTTATGTACGTCTTTTGTGAAAGTCCAAGCAACCTATTTGGTCTATCTCTATAGATCTTAATTTTTAGAATAAAGGATGTTTCTCCTAAGTCTTTCATAGAGAACTCTTTAGACAACTATATTTTGACTATGGTCAGCATGAAAATATCATTCTCAATTAGGAGGATGTCATCCACATACAGTACGAGGAAGACAACAGCGCTCCGACTGATCTTTTTGAAAATATAGGACTCCTCATTTTTGATGAAAATAAATGATTTGATTACATCATTGAAATGAGTATTCCAGCTCTGAGATACTTGCTTAAGTCCATAGATGGACCTTTGCAGCTTGCAGACCTTGTGATCACCAACACTGGATGTGAAACCAAGTGGTTGTTCCATATAGATATCTTCCTTAAAATATCCATTTAACAATGCCGTTTTCACATCCATCTACTATATTTCATAATCAAAATAGGTTGCAATAGCAAGCAATATACGGATGGATTTAAGCATGGCTACTAGCAAAATGGTATCCTGATAGTCAATGCCTTCGCGTTGACTATACCTTTTCGCTATGAGCCTGGCTTAGAATATCTCTATATTTTCATCGACATCTATCTTTCTCTTAAAGATCTATTTACACCTAATAGGTACTATACCTTTAGGTGGATCTACCAAGGTCTATACTTGATTTGAGCGTATTGAGTCAATTTTTGATCTCATTGCCTCTAATCATTTTTCGGAGTCGATATCTGATATCACCTCATCATAGGTTTTAGGATCATCACCTTAATTTTATTTTTTATGAGGAACATTTTTTCTATATCCTCTGAAATAGTACCTAAGTACCTTTTAGGGGGATGAAAAATTCTAGTTAATTTTTGAGGTGGAGGTGGTAGTGTTTGGACTGGCTCAATCTGATTGGGTTCCATAGATTCTTTAGCTCATTGTTGTTCAAAGATCTTCTCCTCAAGTCTAATATGTATCTCGATACCACCATCTTGAATAAATTATTTTTTAAGAAAAATAGCATGTCGACTCACAATCATATCGTGGTCTTCTAGAAGATAGAAATAATATTCTAACGACTCTTTAGGATATCCAATGAACCAAGCTCTAAAGGACTTAGATTCTAACTTGTCCACCTACTGTCTCTTGACATAAGCTGGACAACCCTAAATTCTAAGGTGACTTAGTCTTGATTTCTTACCATGCCATATCTCATACGGTGTGGTAGGAATAGTTTTAGAAGGAATCCTATTCAGTAAATATATAGCAGTCATTAGAATATGTTCTCAAAGAAACTCAGGAAGGTCTGTGAAGTTCATCATGGATCGGACCTTATCTAATAAGGTTTGGTTTCTCTATTCTGAAATCTCGTTGAGTTGAGGCATTCCAGGTGGAGTCCATTATGAGACTATGCCATTATCTTTAAGATAGTTTAGGAATTTTCAACTAAGGTATTCACCTCCTTGATCTGATCGAAAAATTTTAATAGATTTTTTCGTTTGTTTTCTACTTCGAGTCTAAATTTCTTGAACTTTTTAAAGACTTCAAACTTATATCACATCAAATACACAAACCCATACCAAGATAAATCATCGATAAAGATGATGAAGTAGATATAATTGCCTCTGGTCGGCACATCAAATGGGCCGTACACGTATGTGTATACCAAGGCAAGTAGGTCTGTGGCATTTTCCCATGTCCTACAAAAGATAGCTTGGTCATTTTGCCATGAAGGCATGATTCATAAATCGGATATGCCTCGAAAGTCAATGGACTTAATAGCCCAGATTTCTTGAATTTGTTAACTCTATCTTTCGCTATATGACCTAGCCTAAGGTGCCAAAGATACCTATGATTTAGACTATCCCTAGGTTATTTTGATCCTATGGCATTCACATTTTGCTCGATATTGAAAACAGAAACATCAATATATAACTGTTAGAGATCATTAATAAGAAAACTACTTGCAATTTTATTTCTTTTATAAAGAATATTATAATGGTCCTTAAGAAAACTAATTACATAGCCTTCTTGTGCTAAACATGAAATAGAAATCTAATTTCTGCTTGTCGCAGGCATATAAAAATAGTTCTTAAGTACTAAATCTAATCCTGACGGTAGTCGAAGAGGGTAGGTTCTCACGACCATAGTAGTAACTTTTGCTCTATTTTTGACACGCAGGATCATCTCACCATCTCTCAGCCTTCTGCTCTTCTTAAGATCCTGCATAGAAGTACATAAGTGAGCACTCGAACCAGAGTCAAGCACCCAACTGGATGTAGAAGAAATCGTTAGATTAGATTCAATAATGAGCATACCTCTAGAAGGACCTTCTTCCTTCTTGTTCTTTAGGCTGGCCAGGTATAAAGGGTAGTTCCACTTTCAGTGGCCATCAGTGTTGCAATGAAAATATTTTTTCTTGTTAACGACCTTCTTCTTTGGCTCTGCCTTCATTTTCTTTCCATCTTTCATCTTTTGCTTCTTTGTGGTCTTCTTCTTCTTTCCTAAAGATTTTTTTTTGGAGAAAGTCCTCTCCACAGCAAGAACTAAGCCTTTAGAACCTTTCATAGAAAGCTTAGCCATGACCAGCATATTCATAAGCTCTGCCAAGGTATTTTGTAGTTTATGCATATGGTAGTTCATGATGAGTTGCCCATATACATCAGTTAAGGATTGTAGGATTATATCAATCTGTAGATCCTGATCTAGCTTGACACGAGCTTCTCAAGCTCTTCTAAGTCTTTGATCATCATCAGACAATGATCTTGGACCGACTGTCCATCATACATTTGAGCCTTAAAAAGTCTTCTAGTGACCTGATATTTGGCTGTGCGACTCTGTTCACCAAGCAACTCTTGTAGGTGAGCCAATATTTGGCTAGTCTTTATGTCTTCATGTTGGTGCTAGAGCTCATCAGACATCGAGCCCAATTGTAATACCTGGCTTTATTATCATCATCCATCCATTTTTTTAGAGATGCTCTTTGTTCAGCGGATGGACGGGCTGCTATGTAGGAGGATCTTATTCTAACACATAAGTCAACTTCTCAAAATCCAAAATAATTTTAAAGTTTTAGAGCCAATCCTTGTAGTTGGGTCTGGTCAGTCTATGGGTATCCAGGATACGGGCTAGTAGGTTGGACGCAGACATTTTCTTATAGAGAGTCAAAGTTTCTAGTTAGATTTTATAATTAGATTTTATCAATTTATTTAAAAATTTTATTTTTAAATAAATTAGGCTCTCACTATTTTCTTGAATCCCTATACTTCTTTGGTAGAGATGCAAAAATCTCCATGATCAATTAATTTCTAGTGGGTGGTGCGGTCCTACCGACTGGCTCACCACCTCACCTAATAGTTATTGATGATGGAATCAATCGATGAGTGAACAACTCTTGTCCAATGATTCTCTAATCATGGTACATCCAAACCTGATCTCTAATTCATGAATCTCATCGTATCCAAAATATTGATCCACTCCTTAGTTAAGTCAGACCTACCATTTGCATGAATTGGATTCCTAATTGGATCTCTCACCGTATCCAAAATATTGAGTCCAATCCATCCTCCAACCATAGCATCCAATGCCTAATAGACATGGTTGCATCTTTTCGGTGCAACTGAACTACTGTAACCAACTGAGAACAATCAACCCTGGAAAGGATCCACACATCTACAATGGTGGAAGACCTATGACTTAATATTTTCTTAGAGAGATTTGATTCAGGTCTCTTTAAACTTGACTTGATTTAGTCATAATAATTATGACTAACCTAGTGGCATGGGTTAGCTCGAATTGTTAGCCATCTCTAATCAGAACTAGATCGACACAAATGACCAGATAAGTGAGATTGGTGGAAGGGATATGCTATTAACTCGACATCGAGTAGCTCCTAATTAAAAATCCGTCGATCGTATCTATCATACTTATCTTAGACACCAAATTATCAAATCAGAACAAATTGGATTAGCCTACAATCTAGGCTCGAACCGTGGAGCCAAATTAGGTCGTGACTTGGTCAACCATATTTAAATATGAGTCAACCTTGACCAAGACTTAATCCTATTGGGCTGATCAATTTTAAGTACTCTTGATCTCACCTAACTAACTCTTGATTCGGTTTGATCAACAGCTAGACCTAATTGAGCTACCCAAGCCTAAATCCAATTTTATGAAGATATCTTAGATCTAAAAATTCATAATTTTTAGATCTAATTGATTTCATAATATTAATTCTTAATTAAGTTTGGGTTCATGAATAAAAACATGTATCAAAATTCTAGGATTTTAGGATCTAGAATTTTACAGAAAAGTAAGTTCTAATTTCTAATTAAGGATGAATGCGCAGCACCTCTACATGCCATAAGAACATCCCATCGAATAGGAAGAGAGGATCTTTAAATCCTACTTTATTCTTATGATCGAATGGCCAAGAAGAATGCCTTAATCAGAAATATATTTTCTACTACAAAATAAGTTAGATCTAAATCATATATTACATATACAATTAATGATCTAACCTATACATGCCTTGCATACATCTCATGAATCATAACTTAATTAAACATGCATGCTTTCAGATCTGATATATCATATATAATATTTAAAAAATAAAATTTAAATCAATCACATCAAAATAAAACTATTCTAGATAGTTTATAGAACTATTCTACAACTAGTCTAAATATGCATATTTCATATCCCATATGAATAAATTAAAAATTAAAAATTTTATTTTTTATTTTTTATTTCTAATTATAATATTTATAATATTAAAAAATAAAAATAAAATATATCTAAAATTATATTTAATTAAATTAAAAATATGATTACACTAGACTACATATAGAACTACTCTATATCTAGTCTAGTCATGCATCTCATACACTATAGATCTAAATCATTTAATTTTTAATTTTTTAATTTTAGATCTAATCACATTCGATGTGATATCTAAAATTTTTAATATTAAATCATAAATAAAAATAAAATTAGATCTAAACTAGATCTATAGAACTACTAACATAGCTCTGATACTAGTTGAAGAAAAATCTCTATTTTCACTGTAGGATCGTCTAGATCTGATCAGATCTGAAGCAAATTTTTTAAAAATTTTTTTTTAATGATCTGATCAGATCTAAGAGTTCTTAAATTTGATCATGATGATTTGATATTAAAAATAAAAATTAAATCTAAATAAAGAAACAAC
Source organism: Cocos nucifera (assembly GCA_006176705.1). Lineage (NCBI taxonomy): Eukaryota > Viridiplantae > Streptophyta > Magnoliopsida > Arecales > Arecaceae > Cocos > Cocos nucifera. Next base: position 138,910 of record QRFJ01000643.1, on the reverse strand, counting down.
CATTGTTACCTGATTAGGATAATCCGATTATCCTGCCGATGATCTAAAAGATTCCAAGGTTCTGGATCTTAGCCATGCATGTGCCTGGTCTCTATCGGTATCCACGCACGCACCTAGCCTCTACTAGTATCCAAACGACCCTTGTCTTGGTCTCCTATTGCTTATTTTAAGATAAGGCTTGGTTTTATCCGGACAAGCCCTAATCTCATTAGGACAAGGCCTTATCTGACTAGGATAAGTTCTAGTCAGACCAAGATAAAGCTATATAGGATCTTCAGATGAGTCCAAACTAATTTGGCTTAGTCGAGATGAAGTAGAAAGATTACAAAAGAAGAATTTTAGGCTCAATTGTGTGCTAGCACGATTTTCTTGAACCTAATTAGATCTAATCCAAATCAATCAAATTGGGTTAGCCTAATTGATCACATCCAAACTCAAATCTTTATTTGTGTGATCTAGTTAGGTTTAGTTTCATATGGTAATGAGATATATCATGATCTCCATCATCAATATCATCGAAATACCTTTCGATGGACCAAAACTTTTTTGGATTCATATAATTATAATGATCGATCATCAAAATCATTTTAATTGCTCCCAAAATCCACTAGTGACACCAAGTAGTATATGGTAGTAATCCATCAGAATTGAAAATGAATCTCTCGGTGCAGCTGCTTGTGTGATTAGGTTCTTTTATCTTAAGCTCCGATAGGATTAGGGTTAAGGTGAACTTCTCAAACCCAATATCCATCATATGAATTAATCATTCGATTCAAGTCCCATGTGAAAAACTAATAGAAACTCTTTCTATCATCTTCACACTACCATGGCCATAGGCTTATGGACTCAATCTCATGATTATCATAGGGCTACTCCCCATCTACTGAGGTAGATAGATCCTCTATTGGTGCAATCCAATTCCTACAATGAACATGCTATAGCCAACATACACCTTAGAATTTTAAATGGCTAGAAGACTGAGTTATGGTATAGTCAAACTATAACATCTTTAAGATGAATTGTCGATGCATCTCAGGTCAAAGAACCAAACACACCATTGCAACATTGAGCCAGTCATCGACGAGAAGATAGACTTCCTTATGACTACTCAAGATGGTCATGCTCAGTGCCCTTATTCTCTAACGAGTACCTATACTTTTACTCTAGTATCTCCATACTATAAACTTAAGACTCATCTATTTTAAGAAAGTGATCATACACCAACCTTTCGGATCGATCGTCATCTTCGTGATGATCCTATGGTTGGGAGCAGTTTATGTGTTAATTATAAAAATTTATTCCTTAAATTTTTAACTCTTAAAAATATGAATTATCATTATCATTAACTCAAAAGATGTATCATAGACACTTTAAACACACACTATAATAGAAAATAACTCTTTTATTAATTTATAGTCAAAATTATAAAATTATCCTTAGAAGTATATTACAAGTGTTACCCAATATGGCTTCTACGACACACATCTAATATGCATCTCCACTGATAACTAGTTCGCATAGAGTTCGGTAATTACCTCTACATTCGAATGCTCTAGAATGACCTTCAAAGCTTCCCTATGGTCAAATAGATGTGTGGGTGCTATGCCCTATCTAGAGAGTTATCAAATTCTCCCTAATCTTTGTTTAGTCAAAATAAATTGAACTTCTTTGATAGTGCATCCAATTTCATCTGATCCTCTAGTCATAGAGCTATAGAATTTTCTTACTAGGCTAGGATAGGTTGGAAGGTCCAAACTATAGAAGAACTCCCATCCCTGCTACCGAATCCACTACCGTATTTTGAATCCTTCACGATCTAGGAATTGAAAATTCACCTTGCAGCTAGTAGTCATTGTTGGGAGTAATCCTTGCTACTCGATGATTATAAAAATAGCAACAAGGATCTGAGGAAAGAGATGGCCATTTTGTTAAATCCTAAAAAACCCTAGCGCATAGAGAATAAAGAAGAGAGGGAGAATGAGAGAGGAAGAGAGTTTTTTAGGGAGAAAAGGTTTTATGTTCAATTTTTTATGTTTACAAACTCAATACAGAGTATATATACCTGGTCAAGATGATCCAACCTAGAAGACTCCCTTAGCTAACCTAATGTGATGCACTCCCCAAGCTCATGTAAACCCATGTCTCACATGCATACACCCATTGAACTAATCCTAGTCTAATCCATAGGTTAGCTCCTTATGACCTCACAAACCAAGGTCCTATGTTCCTAGGATGAAACCCAATCCTAGGCTAGAACAGAAACTACACACAGTTTTGTTTGCTGCTTAAGCTGGCTTGGTCCATAGTTAGGCTGGCTCAACTATAATGTCTCCTACGAGAGCTTGAATCATCGCTCTCTGCTCCATTACTCAAGCTAGCTCTCTTAAGATCTGAGCCGGCTCGACAAACATGACCATCTTCTGCTCTATAGCTTGAGCTAGCTCTCCTAGAAATCGAGCCAACTCTTCCAGCGTGCCAGCCTGATACTCTTGATATGCTATTTTTTGACCTTCTGCTCGAGTCGACTCTATCAAGAACAAAGCCAGCTCGACTGAAGCATTAGTTGAAGCTCTCGATGGTCGATTCTATTCACTTCTTGGTCTCTCTCTACCTGCTTCCAAGGCTTAAGAGCACCATACTTGAGCTCTCAATCTCCATCTTGGTGCCTCCAAGTTCTTATGAACTTAGATCTATCCATCAGCCCTATTAGTATCCTATAGTTATGAAAGCTATTCCATGGAAGTTCCTTTGTGAGCATATCTGCTAAATTTTCTTTGATGTGAACCTTTACCAGCTCTACTTCACCATCCTCCACTAGCTCTCTAATCCGGTGGTATTTGATATCAATATGCTTGATTCTTGCATGATAAGTGAAATTCTGCGTGAGCAATAATGCACTCTGGCAATCACAATGCATCTTGACTGCATCCTATAGGAACCCCATCTCCAGTACCAAGCCCTTCAGCCATAGAGCTTCCTTCACTACGTCTTTGATGCCAATGTACTCCACTTCGATAGTGGATAAGACCATAATTGGCTACAAGCAAGATCTCTATGAGACTGGACCTTCATACAGGCCAAACACAAAATCTATCATCGAACGTTGAGTATCCATATCTCCATCAAAATTTGCATCCACAAACCCCTCTAATAGCCCTCGAGCCTTCTTGAACATGTTAGGATGTTTCTTAGCACTTTCTCATTGACCATAGTAGATGCCAATCCTAATTGAACCTATCAAGTATCTAAAGATATCCTTCAGTGCTCTCCAGTGCTTCCTGCTAGGCTGAACCATAAACTTGCTCATCCAACTCACTGCATGGGCTAAATCCGGCCTACAACATACCATAGAATACCTAATGCTCTCCACACTAAACGCATATGAGATCTTTTCCATCTTCTGAACCTCCATCTCAGTCTATGGTGTTATAGTCTTAGAGAACTTGACATGCCTGGCAAGTGGCAGCTCTACCAATTTAGTCTCCTTCATTCTAGACCTCTTCAAGACTTACTTTATATATCCTCCTTAAGATAGATATAGCAACCCCATGGTTTTGTCTCTGATAATTTTCATACCTGAGATCTTCTTCATAGGCCCTAAGTCCATCTCAAACTTCCGAGACTAAGCTTTTTTCAACTCCTGCACTACTTGCTTACTCTTACATGCTATTAGCATGTCATCTACATATAAGAGTAAATATATCTAAGATTCATCTTTTAGAGACTTCACATATACACATGGATTATAATCATATCTATAAAGATCAATACTTCTTACATATGTGTCAATTCGCTTGTACCACTATCTAGGAGACTGTTTCAACCCATACAGCGATTTCTTTAGTAAACAGACCTCTCCCTCTAACCCAGGCTCCTTGAAGCCCTGTGGCTTCTCTATATATATGTTCTCCTCCAAAGTTTTATGAAGGAATACTATCTTGACATTCATTTGCTGTAGCTTCAAATCTTGAGTAGCAACTATGCTCAAAAGCATCCTGATGGACGTATGCCTGATAATTGGAGAGAAGACTTCTGAATAATCAATACTTTCTCTCTGTGAGTATCCTTTAGCTACTAGTCTAGCCTTGTACCTTACTCCACCTTACTCTAAAGGTGCTTTCTTTTTGGTGAAAATTTATTTGGAGCCAATGAGTCGAGCATCATCTCGTAGATCCACCAGCTGCCATGTCCAGTTCTTCCTAAGAGATTCCATCTCCTTCATCATGGCCTACATCCATAACTCCTGATTTGGACTCTTCATGGCCTTCTCAAAACTCTCTAAATCTCTATTGACAGTGATGAGAGCATAGGAGATAGTCTCATCAATGCCATATCGCACTAATTTATAAATAGTGTGCCTTGGCTTGTGCAGTGCCACTCCTCTTGTGGTATCCTGCAAGTCTACTGCCTGTGGTTGCCTCTACACTTTCTGTAGGATAGGTCGCTCTCCATGCTGGTCCTCCATAGGTGTATCACCATGCCTGCCCAACTCCACCTCAAACTGAATATGACCTAAGATTGATGTTGAGGGCAAAGCACCCATATCTGAGAACTATCCCATGCTATCTTGTGTCGACTTCATAACTTCATTTGCACTTTCCGACTTCATCACGATGTTCTTCTCACCAAAAATCATATTTTGACTGATGACACACCTTTGAGGATGTGAATCCCATAGTAAGAAATTCTTCACACATCATGAAAATCTGATGAATATCATCTTCTGTGACTTTGTGTCTAATTTGCTCTTATTGGCTTCTTCTACCAAAGCATATGTAGGATAGCTGAATACCTTTAGGTGGCCGAGCACCACCTTCTTTCAACTCCAGATAGCCTCTAAAAGTCCTCCATTCAATTTTCTATGGGGAGACCTATTAGTAAGAAAACAAGCATAAGTAAGAGCATTATCCCAAAATGATTTGGGTAGTGATGCCTCTAGCCTCAAGCTTTCGGCCTTCTTCATCAGTGTCCGATTCATCCTCTCCATGACATCGTTCTATTAAGGGACCATCTTCACTATGTAATGACATTTAATGCTATTTTCCTCATAGTATCTCTTAAATTCTAGGCTGGTTATTCCCCTCCATTATTAGACCATAAATACTTTCACTGGCTGCCTTGTCTCCTCTACCTCAGCTCTCCAAATTTTAAATCAGACAAAAATATCTAACTTTTTTTAATCAGATAAATCCATACCTTCTTAGAGAAGTCATCTATGAAGGTGACAAAGTATCTCGCTCCACCTCGAGATGCAATAGGTACCGGTCCCCAAACATTCGAGTGAAGTAGCTCCAAAACACCTTCACTCTGCTTGGTACAACTGGCAAATATAACTCTATATTATTTATCATAGATACAAGGCTCACATAGATCATCTTCTTCCTTTTTTAGTGCTGAAATTAAATCTCTCCTACTCAACTTTATGAGCCCCCTATCACTCAAGTGGCCACATGATAGTGATACAGTTTATAGGCTAGCTGCTACTGTATTGCTATAGACACCTATGTACTATCAGTAACTACTGAGCCCTCCATTCTGTATAGGTTGTTGTTCAATCTTCTTTCTTTCATCACCATTAATGCATCCTTTGAAATTCTCAAACATCCATTGCCTGACTGATAATTAAAAGCATACCCCTATCCTTCCAAGTAACCCAAGGATATCAAGTTCTTCTTCAGTTCTAGCATATGCTTCACATTGCTGAGTGTTCATATGACTTCTATTTAGATTTGTGGTGCTCCCAAGCCTTGGAAGGCCACAGGAGGAGTCTGGATGTTGGCTTTGGGAGTCTAGGATGGATGTGAGTCCTAGGACTAGGACAGAACTTATCCTAGGTAAAGATGGCATGCAGCCCTACATGGAGCTCGAGGTTTAGGTGTGAGGACCTTGAGGGCTTGGTAGGTGCTCCAAAGACCTGGGATACAAGGTGGAGCAAACGACCAAAGCTAAAAAGAAGAATCCGCCAAGATAAGGGATTGACATATAGGTGAGCTGGCTCGGATATGCAGCCGAGCTGGCTTGGGCTGAGATCGAGCTAGCTTGGGGCATAGCCGAGCTGACTATCTTAGGCAAATAGAAGATGATGTTCAGGTATTATGCAGTCGAGTCAGCTCAGCTTTTGAGCAAGTCGGCTCAACGGATGGCGTACAGAACATACAGGATTTTCTATTTGATTTTAGATTAAGTTTAATTCAAAGATCTTTAGGCCTGGTCTAATAAGATCTTAAGGGGGCTAACTCATGTATGGATCCAATTTAGATCTAGGGGATGAGAGCATGTGAGACATATATACATGAGCTTGGTGAGTGCTTTCATATATTGGATTAGCCAGAAAAGTTTTTGGTCGGGCCTAATAGCTAAATATAAATACATAGGATGTATTAGGATTTTTATTGATGCAAGCAATACAGATCTTTTCTTCCTCAATCTCTTTTCTCTCTTCTCTCTAGAGTTGCTGCCCCAAGGGGGGTGCCTCCCTCAAGCCCAAGGAGGGAGGTGCCCCATCATAGATCTAGATTGATAGATTGGTGATTTGCTATCCTTAGAGAATGTCAAAGGTCTCCTTAGGTCCATGCTAAAGATCAGGAGCTTCCACAATATGGTATCAGAGCTAGGTGATGCCATGGTGATGCGCCAACAACTTCATTATACATTCTCACTCTAATTGTATCAATAGCAGCAACTCTATATGGGTGATCATCTCCAAGACTAACACTCCCTCCATCAGATCTCTCATAAGATGAGAACCACTCCCAATATGTAGTGTAATGGTAGGAACATACTGAATCCAATGTTCAGTGGCAATCCAACTTTGTAATTTTATTTGATACTACCAGTATATCATCTTCACTATCTTCAGATGATAGAGCACCACTCCCACTGGTTGATCCATCCTTAGAAGTGCCTTTTCTTTTTTCATTCTTCAAAAGTGGGCAATTCCTCATAATATGATAAGGTTGATGATACTTATAGCATTTCTAAGCCTTCTAATTTCCTTAAGACTTCGATATGCCTTTGATTTATCTCGAGTTCTTTCCTTAGGCCTTTCTTGCCTCTCATTCATAGAAAATATCTCTAAGCTAGAATTTTCTTTAACTAGCCTCTCTCGCTGCTCGTTAGACTTGAAAACTCCAACCACTTCTTTGAAGTTTAAGATCTCTTTTCCATACACCAGAGTAGTAATGAGACTATCATATGCTACTGGCATTGAATGTAATAACACGAGAGCTCTATCTTTCTTATCAGTCTTCACATCAAGGCTCATGACATCCGAGCAAACTTGATTAAATTTTTGAATATGAAAAACTAGATCTCCTCCTTCGTGTAGAATCTGGTATGGTGCTCCCAAGCCTTGGGGGGCCATGAGAGGAGCTAGGGTGTTGGCTCCGAAAGACTAGGATGGATGTGGTCCTAGGGCTAGGATTGGAGTTGTCCTAGGATAAAGATGGCGTGTAGCCCTACATGGACTCGAGATTCAGATGTGAGGACCTTAAAGGAGGCTTGGTAGGTGCTCCAAAAATTTGAAACATAAGATGGAGTAAAGGACCAAAGCTAGGAGAAGAATCAGCTAAGATAAAGAGCTGACACATAGGCGGGCTGGCTCGGATACACAGTCGAGCTGGCTTAGGCTGAGATCGAGCCAACTCAGGATGCAGTTGAGCCAGCTTGACTTCTAGCAGAGCTGGCTCGATGGTGGTGAACAGAACTAGATGGGAGTTTTCTATTTGGGGTCTTAGGACATGGTCCAATAAGGTCTTAAGGTGGCTAACACATGTATGGGTCGGATTTAGATCCTAGGGGTGAGAGATGGGAGACATGGATGTACATGGGCTTGGTGAGTGCTTTCATGTATTGGGTTAGCCTAGGAGAGTTTTTCAAATAAAGTTTGAGTTTATTAGGGTTCATGTTATATAGCAGAAATCCTAAGATATAAACTCAGATATTGTAATCTTTATAAGAGAGTGGAATCAATATATAGCTTTTCTCCCTAACTCTCTTCTTTCTTTTCTCTCTGGTTCCAATGCTAAGCCCTAGGTGCCACCATCAAATTTTTTTTGCTCTTCTTCATATTTCTGGATTAACACCTAGGTTCGTGCAAGAGATCAAATCTACAATTATGATTTCGAGCAGCCGTAGACATAATAATTGGTATCAAATCAGTACTGATTGTTCCAACACTTGGTATCAGAATTAGGTGATGCCATGGTGATGCATTAACACTTGGTATTGGAGCCTAGTTAAGCATGAAGAAGGAAGAAGATCAAGTTTCAATAGAGATCAGCAGTGAGGTTCAGATCTAAGATTTTCTCCAGGCTTCATGGGGAAGAAAGTGATCTAAGGGCTGCTGTCCATCGTTCCTAGTCAAGATAATTTTCAGATCTATCTATTGGCTATTTTTGATTTAGTTTGATCATGGAGAATAATGGGTTGAAGGTAGGATTTAAGAAGTTTGATGAAAAGAATAGTTTCACAATCTGAAAGGTTAGGATGGAGGATCTGCTAATTCAGATGCAGCTAGATTCAGCATTGGAGGATAGGCTAGAGGAGATGAAAGACAAGCAGTGGAAGTCCTTGGAGAAAAGGACATATGCCACGATTAGAACTTGTCTAGCAGATAAGGTGCTGTATGGCGTGTTGGAGGAGAAGACATTTAGAGATTTATGATCAAGGTTACATTAGCTATACATGGGGAAGAACATGTGCAACAAGTTGGTGCTAAAGAAGCAACTGTATAGCCTTCAGATGTAAGAGGATGAGAATTTTGTAGGACATATTCAGCATTTCGATCGGATGAGCATAGACTTGCTCAACATTAGGGTGGAGCTCAAAAAAGATGACAACAGTTTATTGCTACTATGTTCTCTACTTGAGAGCTTCGATCCATTGGTAACCACACTGCTGTATGGTGAGGAGACACTGGTGTATGAGGAAATCGTATCAGTGCTAAGGTCTAACGAGCAGCGATAATGGATGAGAAAGAAGAAGGTATTCTAGGAGGATCTCATGGTGTTAGAGACACCCAGGCAAGAAAAGAAAAAGGGTCAGTGAAGGGGCAGCAAGGGGTCCAAGAAGTACTTCAGGTATGGTGAAGCAGGGCACTTTAAATGAGAATGTCTACTTTGAAAGAAGTGCAAAGGAGGAGAAAAGTCAGATTCCATCATTTTAGTCATTAAAAGTGAAGAGTCGGATGAGCTCTTGATGGTTTCAGAGGAGCCTGTAGGGGCAGTGTATCCAAGATAGTTTTGAAGGGGTCTGTAAAGTGTGGAGGGTCCGAAGGAGCAGTGACTGTGTTCAAGATACAGCGGTAGGCTCAGCAGTACAACATTGAGTGGTTGGCCTCGAGAGACTTGATTACAAAGTCAGCTTCTACGACATCAGGAAGACTTCAATTTTAGGTGGAGCACTTGGTAGAGGTGGCTTCACAAGTGGAGAGAGTTCTAACATGAGTTCAGAGCGAAGGAGTACAGGAGGACTAATATCCTAGCACCAATGCGAGAGATGTATAGTTCCAGATGGAACAACACGTGCGAAAGGACAGGTGAAGTTCTGAGGAGATCCTATCAGGGTATACAGTGGGCATTGGCAAAGGATTGTTGTAGATTCTTCATGAAAGTTCAGGATAAATGATGCGGCTGCCAAGCAGAAGGGTGCCTACAACTCTAAGGGTGGTGCATAGGTGCAAGCCAAGATCTTCAGCGGTGGAGACGGTTATCCCAAAGGCCTCAAAGGAAGCTCAGTAGCTAAAGAAAGATGGCAATGGCAAGATGTGCATAAGTACCTATCAAGGCATGCATCGATAGGGGGATCATGCAGGAGAATATTGCTAGGTATGCCAAAGCTTGGGCATATCAAGATGGAGATTATAGGATTTGGTGTGGTGCTTCCAAGCCTTGAGGGGTTACAGGAGGAGACAAGGTGTTGGCTCTGGAAGACTAGGATAGGTGTGGTCCTAGAGCTAGGATAGGAGTTATCCTAGGGTGAAGGTGGTGTGTAGTCCTGCACGGACTCAAGGTTCAAGTGTGGACCTTGAGGGGGGCTTGGTAGGTGCTTCAGAGATCTAGAACATAAGGTGGATCAAAGGACTAAAGCCAGGAGAAGAATCAATCAAGATAAGGGGCTGACATATAGGCAGGCTGGCTCAGATATGTAGTCGAGCTGGCTCGGGCTAAAATCGAGCTGACTCGGGGTGCAATCGAGCCAACTATCTCAAGCAGATAGAAGATAGGGTTCGAGCGATACACAGTCGAACCAGCTCGACTCCTGACAAAGCCGGCTCAATGGTGGCAAATAGAATTGGATGGAAGTTTTTTGTTTGGGGTCTTAAGGCTTGGTCCAATAAGATCTTAAGGTGGCTAACACATGCATGGATCGGGTTTAGATCCAAGGGATGAGAACATGAGAGACATGGGTGTACTGGGCTCAGTGAGTGCTTTCATGTATTAGGTTAGCCTAGAAAGGTTTTTCAGCTGGAGTTTGGATTTATCAGGGTTCATATGATATAGCAGAAATTTTAAGATATATAAACCTAGGTATTATAATCTTTATGAAAGAGTAGAATCAATATACAACTTTTCTTCCTAACTCTCTTCTTTCTTTTTTCTCTGATTCCAATGCCAAGCCCTAGGTGTCGCCATCAATTTTTTTTTGCTTTTCTTCATATTTCTGGATTAACATCCAGGTTTGTGCAAGAGATCGGATCTACGACTATGGTTTCGAGCAGTCGTAGGCATAACAATTGGTATCAAATCAATACTGATTATTTCAACACTTGGTATCAGAGCTAGGTGATGTCATGGTGATGCGCTAATACTTCAGACATCCACAAACTGTATAGCTGTTTCTTCAACCATAGTTTATTTATCATGTTCTTGCACATACATGTATTCTCCAATTTTTTCCAAAGTCCCTTCGATGTGGTTTTCATGTTAATCACTGGTAGAACCTCATCAGCAAGGTACATCCTGATCGTGCTAAAGGCTATCTCTTTAAGTTCCTCCTAGTCTTTAACAGAAATCTTTTCCAATCTTTCTTGAGTCAAGATCTTGTAGATTCTATTTTGTTCTAGTAGATTCTTTATCCTTTGCTCCCAAAGGATGAAGTTACCCTTGCCATTGAACTTTTCAATATCTGCCTTAATGATACTCGATGCCATCTCAACCAGATTTCTAATAACCAAACACTAGAAACAAAATAGTGTTTAAAAGAAATCTGTTCAGCATCTTATCATAATTCTCGATGAAGCTTTGACCTTTCCTCCACCAGATCTAACACCAGGACTTTGATACCAATCTATTGGGAATAATCCTTGCTACTTGATGAGTGCGGAAATAGCAACAAGGATATGAGGAAAGAGACAGCCATTCTGTTAAACCCTAGAAAATCCTAGGACATGGAGAATAAAGAAGAGAGGGAGAACGAGAGAGGAAAAAAGTTTTTCAAGAAGAAAAGGGTTTGTATTCAATTCATTATATTTACAAACTCAATATAGAGTATATATACCTGGTCAAAGTGACCCAACCTAAAAAACTCTCCTAGCTAATCTAATATGATGCACTTTTCAAGCTCATGTACACCCATGTCTTAGTTGCACACACCCATTGGACTAATCCCAGTCCAATCAATAGGACCCTTAGGACCTCACAAACCAAAGCTCTATAAGTCTTTAGGATTAAACCCAATCTTAGGCTAGAATAGAAACCATGTACTATTCTATTCACTGCTCGAACTGGTTCGATCAGTAGTTAGGCCAACTCAACTATAATGTCTCCTATGAGAGCTTGAATCACCACTTTTTGCTCCACCACTCAAGCCGGCTCTATCAGGATCCGAGCCGGCTTGACATACATGACCATCTTCTATTCTACAGTTGGACCTGGCTCTCTTAGAAATCAAGCCAACTCTTCCAACGAGCCAACCTAATACTCCAAATATGCTGCTTTCTGACCTTCTACTCGAGCCAGCTTTATTAGGAATCGAGCCAACTCGACTAAAGTATTGGTTGAAGCTCTTCGATGGTCGGTTTTATTCACTTCTTGGTCTCTCTCCACCTGCTTCTAAGGCTTGAGAACATCATATATGAGCTCACAATCACTACCCGATCACTAAGGGGGTCTATAGGAGATGGAGAAGAGGGTTGAGATAGCAGGGTAGAGGTTTCCTCTCAGCGGGAAGCATCACTTCGAGCTTTGGTGCAATGTTTGACTTCGATTTCGACTTGAGGATGCTTATGGTGGAACATGAGTTGCTTCCATAGTCCCATTGCGCACAAAATCAGATTTGAATCGATGGAAGGGGATAAGTGGAGGGCTCCACAAGAGTCAAAAGAGGTCTAGGACACTAAAAGTAGAGAAAGTGAAAAAGACAACGGGCTCCATAGCTAAAAAGATCTGATCGCAACCTAGAGTTGACTCGAATTTTATCTTGAGTTGACTTGAGCTTAGATACAAGATAAAATTTGTTGATTTTTCATCTTGAAAAATCGATAAGAAAGCATGAGTCGGCTTAAAGAATGTAGATTAAAGTGAATTTGAATAGAAAACAATCAAAGTGAGGCCCAAATATTCAAATAATAGAAATGTTTCAAGAAGAGGAATTTTGAGATTGGTTTAGGCAAGTAGATCACACACTCCTAATTCTCTCCTAATCATACAAAATCTATCCTCACTTAGATATTTAGTGAACATATCTGCTAATTGTCTATCAGTACTAACAAAATCAAGCAATGCATCATAATTTTGAATATGATCTCTTATAAAATCATATCTTATTTCTATGTTTAGTTCTTTAATCTTGAATAGAACTTTTAATTATATTGATTGCACTTATATTATTACATCTTATGGATATTTAATTTAATTTAATATCATAATCTTCTAGTTATTGCTTAATCCACAAGATTTTAGTATAATAACTTCCGACCATGATATATTTGGCTTCAGCCATGGATAGTACTATCAAATTTTATTTCTTACTAAACCATAAGATTAAGTTTACACTTAGAATTGGCAAGTTTCACTTGTACATTTTCTATGTAAGTTGCAACCAGCAAAATCAGTATCAGAATATACAATCAAATCAATAAAGAAATTTTTAGAGTACCATAAGCCAATATTATAAGTCCCTATTAAGTATCTAAGAATTCTTTTTATAGCTAAAAGATGAAATTTCTTAGGATTAGACTAAAATCTTTCACACATACAAATACTAAATATTATATCAGGTATACTAGCAGTAAGATAAAGTAAGAATCTAATGATATCTCTATAAAGTTTGTAATCAATACTCTTACTATTTTCATCTTTATCAAGCTTATATGAAGGGCTTATAAGCATACCAAGGGGCCTAACATTCTCTATCCCAAATTTTCTAATTATTTTTTTAGTATACTTATTTTGGTTGATGAAGATTTTCTTCTTTGGTTTGCTTGATTTAGAGTTCGAGGAAGAATTTAGTTCACCCATCATGCTTGTCTCGAATCCTTCCTCATTAACTTTGAAAACTCTTAATAAAGAGATTTATTAGTAGCACCAAATATAATATCATCTAAATATATTTGGGTAATAAGCAAGTCTTCATTTTTTCTTTAAAAATAATGTTGTATCTATACTTCCTTTTATAAAACCTTTCTCAAGCAAACATTTATTCAATCTCTCATACCAAGCACGAGATGCTTATTTTAAATTATACAAAGCTTTATTTAGTTTGAAATTATGATTTGGTAAAGTATGATTTTCAAAATTAGGAGATTGTTTAACATAAATGATGATTATCGTAAATGTATAAATAAAAAATATTAATATATTAACTAATTTTAATTTTAAGATTGATATTTTTTATTATATTTTGTAGGAAAGATCCTCACTAATGCAAAGAATTCAATTCATAAGTTAAAAAGAATCAAATTTGATATAAATCAGAGCTAAATTAAAACTTAAACAAAGGTTGAAAGAAATGAAAAAAAAAGGAAGCCAGCCTGAGATCCAGCTCGGTTCACCTAGACCAATGTGGCCCACATGAACCCGAAACAGCCCGCGGCCCAGCCCACCTGTAGCATAGTCCACGTGCATGAAAAATTAGCCCGACCTAGCTCTTTTGACATATCAATGATGTCAAATTCATCATGATCCATAGGGCGGAAAGTGCAACCAATGGACCTAGCTTTCACGGGGTGCACAGGTGGGCATTGATGAATTGCACAATCCGATGGTCCCAAGCTTTCCCAAACATGATCGGATGGCTGAAATCATTGTTGATTTTAATCTAAACTCTCCAGGCAATTCCCAGGCTTCTGTTGCACAATCCTATGGTCGAAAATAGCCTGATAAGGCAATTTGATAGTCCAAAATAAATCTTGGCCTTGATCAGATGCTGGCAGTAGATATTTAGTGGTTTTTGAATCATTTGATCTCAAATCAAGGGCTAGGATTTCTGCAGCAGATGGAATACATTCCAAACTCTAATTAGACTTCGTGAAGAACTCTAAAATCCTCATATTTTCCTTTATTTAAACCCCTCCACACCTGAAAGTCCTCTAGCAGGTCCTCTTAGCCCAAAATAGAGCCAAAACAAAGCCTTCTTTATCCGTCTCTAAGCCACAGCCTCTCTTTCCTCTCCTCTCTTCTTTCTTCTTCTCCTTCATCATCAAGCCATATCTCTTCTCCTTCATTACAAAATTCAAGATGAGTAGATCCTCAACCATATGTAGCTAAAGACCTGAGTTTTGGAGAAGTAGATGAAGTCTTCTAGTATGGGTTGTATTTTTTTTTTCTTTATTTTTTGTAATTTCTTTTTTATGCAATGTTCTCTTTCTTAATTTTAATAAATTTAATTTTTCTATACATGAGATCTTGTCTTTGTTTTAACATGCTTGCTATTGATTGAAATCTAAATAGACTATATTTATTGGGATAGGTTGTGATCGAGAGATACAGTCTATGCTTAATTTAATAGTTTATTTTAGAGAAAAATCATTAAAAGTCATGTTCTAAATTTTTAAGAATTAAAGTATTGAATAATTTATGATTCTATAGGGATGGATCATGATCAAGAGATATGGTTCATACTCTAAAAAAATAAGCTATAATCATAACTAAATTCTTAAAATATAAATTTTTTTATTAAAAAGAATTACCATATTCCTACTAGATTTAGATTCAAAAATCTAAAATATCTTTAATTAATTTTTAAACCCTAATTAATTAATAATTAAATTTTTATTTTAATTTGCTAAATCTAAATTAATTTTTTTTAATTTACTTACTAAAATTTTTATTTTAAAAGCTAATTTTTATTTTTAAATAAAATTGAATGTAACTTAGCCTACAATCTCTGAGAAAATCGACACCTGACTCACCACTATTCTATCAATAGTAATATTGGTTTAATTTTATTTTTTGATGCTGTAATGATGAGCATCAAATTTTTGGTGCCATTGCCAGGGATTGTAGCATGATTGCTTCAATTTTTTAAAAAAATTAAAAATTTTTAAAAATATAAATAATAAAAAATAAAAGAATCTTACACTAACACTACATAAGCTATTTAGGAGATTAGAGATCTAATTATAAAATCTAACAAGTGAAACCAATTGAATTAATTTTGATTATATCAATTTACTTGGACATCTTGATCTCTTGCATTATGTATTCATAAACCACTTTAAAGGCACTACTCGTTAACTAAGATAAGATAGGAATTTGATCATCTTTTCTTAGCCTATAAATTACTTTTTCGGATCTACATAACCTAATCCTAATTCTTAAAATCAATTTGACATTGGCCCTACAATACTCAAGCTCACTAAAACAAAGAACTTTGCAAGTTGGATCAGATTAGGGTTAGTCAATTTGACTAGTATCTAAGATAAGTGGTTTTAGGATTACGTCCCGAAGAAAAGTGGTTACTTAATTAGTTTCATTAGTTTATCTGATAAATTTATCTAAGAAAAGTAATAGGGAGACCCTCACCGATCATACACTTACCTGTACTACAATAAAACTCATCTTTTGCGATGCAAAAATTCCATCATAAATAGTCAATTTCCATCGCTAATAATTATTAGCGATGGAAATTTTGTCGCTAATTCTTCAACGCAAAAAATGAGATCATGGATAATAATTAGCGATGAAAAATTAATTTTCATCACTAATTATAATTTTTATGATGAAAAATTTTCATCAATTTTTTTATTCATTAAATTATTTACAACAAAAATATTTGTGATGAAAAATCAAAATTTTGCATAATAAATAATCATTTTTTCTAACAAAAAAATCCATCATAAATAAAAAATTTTTTGTAATAAAAAATATTTCATCATAAATAATAAAATTTTTATGATGGAATTCTTTTTATCATAAATAATTTTTTATTTATGATGAAAATTTTTCATCATAAATAATTTTTTATTTATGATGGATTTTTCTCATCATAAATAATAAATTATTTATGATGAAAAATTTCATCATAAATAATTACATCATAAATAATTACATCATAAATTATTTTTTAAAAAATTATAAAAAAATTATATTTTATAATTTATATTTTTAATATTTATATTTATAATTTATAAAATTAAAATAAAAAATTTGTAAAATAAATTCATAAATAAATTTCATCATTTCATTTATAAATAAATTTTAATATTTTATTATACAAAAAATATAATTTTAGAAAGTATTTTTTATAAATATAAAAGATCCAAAATAAAAATAAAAATATACAAAAATAAGCCACCGACCGTCAAGCATCGACAGTATCTAGAGAAGAGGAATGGGCTAGAGGGGAGTGCTCAGAGAAGTTTGGACCGACCAACTGCTGCCTCATCAACTGCATCATCTGCTCCATCTATGTCATTCGTTCTATCATCTACATCTGAAATAACTTATACTCGTCGATGCATGCAGTCAACTTAGTAGTCCGCTGTCGATCCTCAACAATCTTTCTCTATATCTCCACTAGCCGAACATCATCGACAGCAAAGATGTCAGCCCTGGATGAATGTGAAGATGTAGAAAATCTGATCCCATGTCCTAGCCTCCTAACATAACAGGATCTCATAACCAAGCACTTGATTAAATATCTCATCATCTATGGGTGTGATCAAGCCCTCTGGGGTAGGTTGGGATCTAATGTCCATCATACAATCATAAAAATTAAAGTTATAGCTATTCTAAGTTTTTACTGAAAATCAAAATACTAATAAAAAAATAATTGAAAAAACTTACATAAAGCTCTTGGCTCCCAACCATCTAGTCCCCTGACCATCGTTGATAAGTCCACTGGTAGATCTCGATCCTACCAGAAAGCTCATCACTCTTTACATCTCTCTATAATTTGAGAATAATTAATAATTTTTTTTTAAATAGTTAAAGAGTTAAAATATGATAAATAGAAATTACTTACCATCTGCTTTATTTGGCGAGCGAATGGCCTTGAACCTCCACAATGCGAGACTATCTATCTTATCTGATTCATGGCATTTTTGGCACATCGATCTTGCATAGTTAACAATCAAATTAGTTAGTAAGTAACTAAATTTAAAAATAAATAATTTAATTATTAAATTTTAAATAAAATAAAGTTACCTAATATGCTAGATTCTTGTACATGCGGCATATGACAGTCCAGTTCTCAATACTCATGCTGTCATATGGCTGCTACCGTGCTACTTCTATCCCTAGTCGTGCACTACAACATACCAATGGTGATGAATTCGATGCCGTTACTCCTTGAAATATGAGGATGGATGATCATCTACAACTCACCACATGCAATCATGCTCAAAATCAATAATATCAAATATAGCCTGCCAATAACAAATATTATAAGAATATAGGCTAATTAAATATTAAAATAAATATTATTGTACCTATAAGTGGCTATAAAAGATCTTCCTCTTAGGCCATGTAACTTGATGCCAATCGAAGAGCTTCGTCAAGGCAAAGTTGTGGCAAATGATGCTCAGCTCAGTCTATGATGGCTTGCACCATCCTCTAATAAACCTAATATAGCTTGGCGGAATGTTGATGCAGAGACACTATCCCTCGTGCTCGCATCTCCAATGCTCAAGGATGAGGTTCTTCGATGGACCTCACCCTCACCTCACCATCGATAGAGAATGGCCTGAAAAAATAATGAATAAATTATTAGTGTGATAGCCATCTATAAACATAATAGATAAATTAAAATTAAATTTTATTATATAAAAAATATTAAAATACTAGTCAGGCCCGCCTCATTCGAACCTGCCTCACTTGGACCTGCCTCTATAGGGCCCTCTGGCTACTCCAATGGCGTAGCAGTGAAAATGAGGGAAAGCTTAGGGGTAGGTTGGGAACTTGAACATCGTTATCTCCCTTCTAGTGCCATACCTGCAATGCTTAGACTATACATATAATTAACTTGACATATAAATGAATATAATAATAAATAATAATAGCAAAAAATACTTAAATGCTAATAAATAGAATTGTATTACATACCATTATTGCAAGAGAAGATTCAACAAAGAATATAGATCTACTTATCAATATCCATGTCCTCGTCGATTTCTAGATCCTCCTTCGAATTATAATAATCGATTAATGTATTGTCTTCTATCTCATCATTATTTATAAACCGATCATCATCCTTCGAATCATCAAGATTAAATATAAAACCAGCTTCAACTTCATTGGACGGTAGATCGGCCCTATTTAAAGGAGCTGTTATAAGTTCTTCATCAACAAGGTACTTGATCAATATTTGTTCTTCTTCTTGAAAAGCTTTCTCTTCATGTGGATCTAAATTATTGTTCGTCTCTAGTTGGGTTGGTATGTCATATACACATTTAGGTATTATTCTTTGTACGACATGCCAATCACTTTGATATTTTGGATTCTTTAAATATATTACTTATTTTGCTTGAGTTGCTAGCATATACGGCTCATTCTAGTACCATGTTCGTGCAAATTTATACTGATAAAGTGTGGATCGATATGAATATTGATCTTCTTATTGCTAATATCCCATCATTCACACTAAAATAAGAATACCAAATTGTTGGATCCATACTTCAATTCTACGATATCTATGAATACATGAAGATATTCAATCTCCTCTTCTCCTTCATATCCTATTATAGCAATCTCACTATTCTAGGTTCGTCTTTGCATCTCAAGTTCTTGACCTAGATCCCAGACTGAATCCTGACTTGCATCTTGACCTAGATCCCAATCGAGATCTAATCTGGATCATGATCCGAATTCTAAATTGAATCCCAGATAGGATCCCAGATCGGATCTCAGGTCGGATTCTGATCCGAATCCCGATCGAGATTCGACCCGGATCATGACCCAAATCTCGAATTGGATTTCAGACATGATCCCAAACCAGATCCCAAACTGAATCCCAACCCGGATCTCAACCTCGATCTGACCCAGATCATGACCCGATCTTGGATAGGATCCCGATCCAGATCCCTGATCGGATCTCGAATTGGATAGTTCATATGTATTAAAAATTAAAACCTTTGGCTAATGTGAATTAAAATATTAAATTATAATTATAATAAAATATAGAGACTAAATAAATAAAAAGATTAAATTATAACAAGTAAAAGCATAAAAATATAAGTAGAAACCTAACTATTTTAATTATAAAAAATAATTTATTTTTAAATATTTTATCAATCTATTTTCAAATTTATTTATCAATCAAATTATTATTATTATTATTGTTATTATTACTACTACTACTATTATTAGCACTATTATTATTGCTATTGTTATTATTACTATTATTATTGCTACTACTACTATTACTATTATTATTATTACTATTATTATTACTACTACTATTACTTTTATTATTATTACTACTATTATTATTATTATTTATTAAATTTTAAAAAATAATTAAGGACTAACCCAACTTCCTATGGCCCCTCCACCCCTCGCGGCCTCCCACCCTCTGCAGCACCCCTCCGCCTCCCACCACCTATGGACCTCACCTGACTCATCACCGCCACCCCCCCACGCCCCACCTCCTAGCCCCCCACCTCCTGCGGCACCCATCTGCCCACTACTCCTTGCGGCCTTCCACCCTCTGTGGCACCCCTTCACCTCACACCACACATGGCCGTCCACCTGACCCATCACCCACCACCCCTCGGCACCCCACCCCCATGGCCCCCGACCCCTACAGCGCCTCTCCACCCAATACCACCTGTGCCACCCACCTGACCCGTCACCACCACCACTTGGTGCCCCACCCCCTATGGTGCCCCTCCGCCTCCACCACCAGCAGCCCCCTCCTGGCCCATCAACACCGCCACCCATGGCCTCTTGGCACCCACTCTCCATGCCTCTCCGCTCACCACTGGCCACCCCACGACAATACCTACAGGCATGCAGATGATTGAAAGAACAAAAAAAAAAATTAACTGGCCAGGGATGGGATGGAACTTATCTTCAATTCAAGCATGGCAGTGGTAATGACAATAGTGGCAGCAACAGTGGTGGCGGTGGGAGACATGATCACAAGTCGGTGGAAGCCTAGGAGGGAGGGGAGAGAGAGGAGAGGAGAGGGTTTCAACCGAGAGAAGTGGATTTCGCAAGAAAGAATGCATGTAGTGGGGTGGGATATTTAAAAACTTTTAGCAACAAAAATTTTATTGCTAAAATAGTTTTTAATGATAGAAATTAGATTTTCATTGCTAATAATTCCTACTAATTATTTTCTATTTTTTTTTCTTTTCAAAAAATATTAATATATTTGATAAACTTATTTGCAACAAAATTTAATTTTTCATCGCTAATAATAGTTACATAAATAAATTATTTAAAAAATTAAAAGGCCAGATTATTTGTGATGAAAATTTTTCATCCTAAATAATAGATCATTTGCAATGGCGATTGAATTTGCATCATAAATAATTAATTATTTATTAATAAAAATTTCCATCATAAATAATCTATCATAAATAAATTATTTAAAAAATTAAAAAACTAAATTATTTATGATGAAAAATTTTTATCATAAATAGTAGATTATTTGCAATGGAAATCAAATTTGCATCATAAATAATCGATTATTTATGATGAAAAATTTTCATCATAAATTATCAATTATTTACAATGGAAATTAGTTTTGCATCATAAATAATCAATTATTTGTGATAGAAAAATTATATACAAATAGTTTGACCAAAATTTTTCATTTAGAAGGCAAGAAATATGGACTATTTTAAAAATGAAAAAAGAGCAAAGATGCACCGTGAAGGAAAATTCTGATTTCCCGAATTAGGTTCGTTCAGATTTGATCGGATCAAGAGATATATTTTAAAATTTTTTTTCTTTGATTCTAATTAGATTTAGGATATTTCAGATTTGATTCTTATTATTCTAGTAATAAAAATAAAATCTAAATAAATTAAATCATATTTAATTTACCTTGATGTAGGGTAATCCTATTATCCGTTGATGATCCTGTAAGCAGCGAAAGGTTCTGGATCTAGCCACGCAAGCGCCTGGTCTCTATCGGTATCTACTCAGGCTGGATTTAGAGATCCTCTTCTTCTCTATCACATCTCCAAAAATCAGATCTGGATCTGATCTGAAGGATCTTCGAAACAGCTTTCGAAGATCAATAGTTGTCCTTTGCAGCAGCGCAGCCTTCTAGCTTTCTGTCGCCTTTCTCTCATCTGGATTGCACCAACTTGGATCCTAAACATCTTTGGGTGTGGAGAGGAGAGAGAGAAGATGGGCTTGGCGTGGAGGAGGAGAGGATAGGCAGCCTTGGAGCATGGAGAATTTCAATGCCCTTTGAGTTGGGTGTAGGGTCTAATTTATAGACTAAGCGTGATCCAACTCCTCTTTTTCCCAACCAATCACAATCCTTTGTGAAATTAGATCTAAATTTGATTGGTGGGAATAGAGTCCCCTGAATTCCTCCTTAGATGGTGCCTAAGACCAGTCAAACTTTATTCTTAGGAGAAGTCTAATCGGAATCCAAGAAGGAGATGGAGTCCCTATCGAACAGGAACTCCTGGGTGCCTCCAGCTTGGGCGCATGCCAAGGGTGGCATGCGCCCTCCTCCTTGCCAGGTTCTGGTAGGGGGACAAGCCCCCACCAGCTCTCCAATAGGTGCATGACATGTGGACAGAAGTCAAAGTGTCAATGGTCAACATTTGACCAGTCAAAGGTCAACTTTTGACCAAAGTCAAAGGATGAGAAATGGCAGGTGACCAAAAATGGTAGGTATTATCTTACAAAATAAGACAATCCTTTTCTGACCTGGACAGGCTCCAGTCAGACCAAGTGAAGGCCTCTAAATGAGCACAAACTCCTTTGGCTCAGTCAGGATACAACTATTTATGATAGTAAAAGAAGAACGTTAGGTTCAATCGAGTGCTAGCACGATTTTCTTGAACCTAATTGAATCTCATTCAGATCAATTGAACTGGATCAGTTCAATTGATGATCACCAGATTCAAACCCTTATTTGTGTGACCCAGTTAGGTTCAGTTCTATGTATGGTAATGGGATATGTCATGATCTCTATCATCGACATCATCGAAACTCCTTTCGATGGATCAGAAAACTCTTCTGATTCGAACAGCTAGAATGATCGATCATCTAAATCATTCTAATTGCTCCCAAAATCCACCAGTGACACCTAGCAGTATATGGTGGCAACCCATCAGAGCTAAAATGTGAACCTCTTGGTGCAGCTACCTGTGTGATTAAGTTCTTCTATCTTGAGCCCCGATCAGATTAGGGTTAAGGTGAACTCGTCAAACCCTAAGTTTCTATCATATGATTAATCATTCGATTCAAGTCCGATGTGAAAACCTAAATAGAAACTCTTTCTATTATTTCACTCTGCCATGGCCATGGGCTTATGGACTTGATTCTCATGATCATCATAGGGCTGCTCCTCTACCACCGAGGTAGATAGATTCCATCTTGATGCAATCCAATTCCTACAATGAACATGCTATAGCCAACATACACCTCAGGATTCCGAATGGCTAGGAGATCGAGTTATGGTGTAGTCAAACTATAACACCCTCAAGGTGAACTGCGATGCACCTCAGGTCAAAGAACCAGACACACCACTGCAGCATCGAGTCAGTCATTGACGAGAAGGTAGACTTCCTAATGACTACTCGAGGTGGTCACGCTCAGTGCCCTCGTTCTCTAACGAGTACCTATACTCTCGCTCCGGTGTCTCTACACCATAGACTCAAGACTCATCTACTAAAAGAAGCGATTGTACACCAACCTTCTAGATCAATCACCATCCTCATGATGATCCTATGGTCGGAAGCATTTTATGAGTTAATAATGAAAATTCATTGTCTTAAATTTTCAACTCTTGAAAATATGAATTATCATTACCATTAACTCAAAGGATGTATCACAGACACTAAATACACATATGTGATAGAAAATAACCCATTTTATTATTTATAGTCAAAATTATAATTTTGCCCTCTAGAAGTGTATTACAAGTGTCAGCCAATTCTGGCTTCTAGGGCACATATATCTAACAAACTCCCACTTGACCTAAAGCCAATTGGCTACAAATCTAAGTCCCATCTTCTCAAGGTGGGCTTCGATTTTCTGCTGGCCCAATGGCTTTGTAAGTGGGTCTGCCACATTGTCTGCGGAGTCGACTCTCTTGACCTCGACGTAATCCTTCTCGAGGTAATCGTGGATGAGGTGGTATCGCCGCTCGATGTGCTTGGATTTTTGGTGAGACCTCGGCTCCTTAGCAAGGGCTATGGTGCCATTATTATCGCAGTATAGAGGAATGGCATCTGATGGCATCACTCCGATTTCTGCAGCAAACTTCTTGTACCAGAATGCCTTCCTTCGTAGCTTCTGATGCAGCGATATATTCTGCTTCCATGGTGGAATCTGCTATCACTGTTTGCTTGAAACTCTTTTCAACTGACAGCACCACCATTGCACACAAACAGACTCCCAGATGTCGACTTTCGATCATCTACATCGGACATAAAATCTGAGTCTGTATATCCCTGGACTTGGAGTTCTCCATTACCAAAGACCAACAATCATATCCTTAGTTCTTCTCAAGTACTTAAGGATACATTTCACAGAAGTCCAGTGTTCTTCACCTGGATTTGACTGATATCTGCTTGTGACACTCACAGCATGGGCTATATCAGGTCGTGTACATAACATGGCATACATGAGGCTCCCTATTGCTGAAGCATAAGGGATCTTGCTCATGCATTCTATTTCCTCAGGTGTGCTAGGGCACATCTTCTTGGAAAGATGAATGCCATGTCTGAAAGGGTATTAATCCCCTCTTAGAGTTTTCCATACTAAACCTCTTTAGTACTTCCTCTATGTACATCTTCTGTGAAAGTCCTAGCATCCTATTCGGTCTATCTCTATAGACCTTAATTCCTAGAATAAAGGATGCTTCTCCTAGGTCTTTCATGGAGAATTCTTTGGATAACCATATTTTAACTATGGTCAATCATGGGAATATCATTTCCAATAAGGAGGATGTCATCCACGTACAATACGAGGAAGACAACAGCGCTCCCACTGACCTTTTTGAAGACACATGGTTTCTTCTTCATTTTTGATGAAACCAAATAATTTTGATCACATCATTGAAAATGAGTATTCCAGCTCCGAGATGCTTGCTTAAGTCCATATATGGACCTTTGCAGCTTGCAAACCTTGTGATCAGTATCACTGGATGTGAAACCTAGCGGCTGTTCCATATAGATATCTTCCTCAAGATATCCATTTAAGAATGCCATTTTCACGTCCATTTGCCATATTTCATAATCGAAATAGGCTGCAATAGCAAGCAATGTATGGATGGATTTTAGCATAGCTACTGGGGAAAAAGGTATCCTGATAGTCAATGCCTTCGCATTGACTATAACCTTTTGCCACTAGTCTAGCCTTGAATGTCTCCATATTTCCATCTGCACCAATCTTTCTCTTGAAGATCCATTTACACCCAATAGGTACTATACCTTCTGGTGGATCTACCAAGGTCCAGACTTGGTTTGAGTGCATCGAGTCAATTTCTGACTTGCATTGCCTCTAAGCCATTTCTCAGAGTCGATATCTGATATCGCCTCGTTATAGGTTTTGGGATCATCACCATGAAGCACCATTACCTATGAGGAACATTTTCTCTACTTTCCTCTGAAATAATACCTAAGTATCTTTCAAGGGATCGGGAAAAACTCTTTCCGATCTACGAGGTGGAGGAGGTAGTGTTCTTATTGGCTCAACCTGATTTGGTTCCAATTGGTCCTTAGCTCGTTGCTCTTGTGAGACTTTCTCATCAAGCTTGATCTGCTTTTCCAATGCCGCTATCTTGAATAAACTATTTTTTTAAGAAAGATGGCATGTCGACTCACAATCACATTGTGGTCTTCTGGAATGTAGAAATAGTATCCTAATGACTCTTTAGGATATCCTATGAATCGAGCTCTAAAGGACCTAAACTCTAACTTGTCCGCTTGTTGTCTTTTGACATGAGCCGGACAACCCCAAATTCTGAGATGACTCAGACTTGGTTTCTTACCATGCCATATCTCATACGGTGTGGTAGGAACGATCTTAGAGGAAACCCTATTTAGTAGATAAATTAAAGTTAACAATGAATGTCCCCAAAGAAAATCAAAGAGGTCTGTGAAGCTCATCATGGATCGGACCATATCCAATAGGGTCCGATTTCTCCATTCTGAAATCCCGTTGAGTTGAGGTGTTCCTGGTGGAGTCCATTGAGAGACTATGCCATTTTTCTTGAGATAGTCTAAGAATTCTCGACTAAGGTATTCACCTCCTCGATCTGATCGAAGAACCTTAATGGGTTTTCTAATTTATTTTTCTACTTCATGTCTGAATTTTTTGAACTTTTCAAAAGCTTCAGACTTGTGTCTCATAAGATACACATACCCATACCTAGATAGATCATCGGTAAAGGTAATGAAGTAGACATAAAATTGCCTCTAGCCGGCACATCAAATGGGCCGCACACATCAGTATGTACTAGGGCAAGGAAGATCTGTGGCCCTTTTCCCATGTCCTACAAAAGGGAGTTTAGTCATTTTGCCTTGAAGACAAGATTCACAAGTTGGATATGACTCGAAAGTCAATGGACTCAATAGCCCATTTTTCTTCAATTTGTTGATCCTATCTTCTGCTATATGACCTAATCTCTAGGTGCCATAGATATCTATCATTTGGACTATCCCTAGGTCATTTGGCATTCACATTTTGCTCGATAGTTAGAATAGGTACATCAATATGTAGCTGATAAAGATCGTTAATAAGAAAACCATTTGCAATTTTATTTCTTTCATAAAGAATGTTACAATGGTCCTTAAAGAAGGTAATCACATAGCCTTCTAGTGCTAAGCATGAAATAGAAATCAAATTTCTGCTAGCTGCAGGCACATAATAACAGTCTTTCAAAACTAAGTCTAAACCAGATGGTAATCGAAGAGGGTATGTTTCCACCAGCCACTGCAGCAACTCTTGCTCCATTACCGATGCGTAGGATCATGTCTCCATCCCTCAGCCTCCTGCTATCCTCAAGACCCTGCATGGAAGTGCACAGATGAGCACTAGAACCAGAGTCAAGCACCCAACTGGATGCAGAAGAAACCATAAGGTTAGACTCAATAACGAGCATACCTCCAGAAGGACCTTCCTTCTTGTTCTTCAGGGTGGCCAGGTAAGTAGGGCAGTTTCGCTTTCAGTGGCCGTCGCTGTTGCAATGGAAATACTTTTCTTTGACAGCGGCCTTCTTCTTCAGCTCTGCCTTCTTCTTCTTTCCTCCTTCCACCTTCTGCTTTTTTGCAGACTTTTTTTTCTTTTCAATAAGACTTTCTTTTGGAAGAAGTCCATTCCATAGCAAGAACTGAGCCTTTAGAACCTTTCATAGAAAGCTCAGCGGTGACCAGCATGTTCATTAATTCGGCCAAGGAATTTTGAAGTTTATGCATGTGGTAATTCATGATGAATTGCCCATATGCATCAGTCAAGGATTGCAGAATAATATCATTCTACAGATCCAAGTCTAACTTCACACCGAGCTTCTCAAGCTCTTCCATAGTCCTTGATCATCATCAGATAGTGATCTTGGACTGACTGCCCATCATGCATCTTAGCCTTAAAAAGTCATTTCAGTGACTTGATACTTGGCTGCGCGACTCTGTTCACCAAACATCTCCTGCAGGTGAGCCAACATTTGGCGAGCAGTCCTGATATCTTCATGTTGGTGCTGGAGCTCATCAGACATCGAGCCCAACATGTAATATCTAGCCTTATTATCTTCGTCTATCCATTTTTTCAGAGATGCTCTCTGTTCAGTGGATGGATGGACTGGTAAGGTGGGAGGGTCCTGGTCCAATACATGGGTTAACTTCTCAAAACCCAAAATGATTTTGTAGTTCCTGAGCCAATCTTTATAATTGGGTCCGGTCAGTCTATGTGTGTCCAGGATACGTGCTAATGGGTTGGACGCAGACATTTTCCTGTAGAGAGTCAAAGATTCTAGTTAGATATTGTAATTATGACTTGACCAATTTATTTAGGAAATTTTATTTTTAAACAAATTAGCTCCCACTATTTTCTCGGATCCCTACACTCCCTCTGTAGAGATGCAAAAATCTCCATGATTAATGATTTCTAGTGGGTGGTGCGGTCTCACCAACTGACTCATCACCTCACCTAACAGTTATTGGTGATGGGTTAGCCAATGAGTGAACAACTCTTGTTCAATGATTCTCTAATCATGGTGCACCCAAACTTGATCTCTAATTCATGAATCTCACCGTATCCAAAATATTGATCCACTCCTTAGTTAAGTCAGACCCACCATTTGCACAGACTGGATTCCTAATTGAGTCTCTCACCGTATCCAAAATATTGAGCCCAACTCATCCTCCAGCCCATAGCATCCAATGCCTAATAGACATGGTTGCATCTTTCCGGTGCAACTGAGCCACTGTATCCAGCCGAGAACAATCAACCCCGGGAAGGGCCCGCACATCTACAATGGTGGAAGACCTCAGACTTAATCTTTTCTTAGGGAGAATTGATTCAGGTCTCATTAAACTAGACTTGTCATAGTCATAACAATTATGACTAACCTAGTGGCATGGGTTAGCTCGGATTATTGACCACCTCAAATCAGAACTGGGTCAACAGATATGGCCAGGTAAGTGAGACCGGTGGAAGGGATATGCCATTAACTCGTACAAGAATGCATTCAGGTCGAGTAGCTTCCAATTAAAAATCAGTCGGTCGTATGTGCCAAACTTACCTTAGACACCAAATTGTTGAGCCAGAACCAATTGGGTTAGCCTACAATCCAGACTCTAACCTCTGAGCCTAATTAGGTCTTGCTTGATCGTGACTCGATCTTGACCCAGACTTAATCCTATTAGGCTGGTCAATTTAAGCATTGTTGATCCCATCTAACCAACTCTTGATTCGGTTTGATCAACCGCTTAGACCTAATTGAGCTACCCAAGCCCGAACCCAGTATTATGAATATGTCTTAGATCTAAAATTCTCAATTTTAGACCTAATTAATATATTCCATAATCTTAATTCTTAATTAAGTAGGGTTCATAAATAAAATATGCACAATAAATCCTAGGGTTTCAGGATCTAGGGTTTTGCAGAAAGTAAGTTTTGGATTTCTGATTAAGGACGAACGCGCAGCACCCCTACACATCATAAGAACACCCCATCGGATGGGAGGAGAGGGCCTTTAAACCCTTCTTCATTCTTATGATCGGATGGCCAAGAGGAATGCCTTAATCAGGAACATGTAATACTACAAAATAGTTTTAGATCTATATCATATATCTCATATACAAATTAGATCTAATCATGGCATATTTTGCATACATCTCATGTATCGAATCATGCATATTTTTCAGATCTAAATTATCTCATAATAATCTAAAAAATTAGATTTAAATTGATCTTATCAAAATAAACTCTAATCTAGACAACTATGTAGAACTATTCTACAACTAGTCTAGACATGCATCAATCATATCTCATATGATGTTTAAAATTAAATAATTTTTATTTGCTATTTTTTAGATGTTATTATAATAATTATAATATCAAAAAATAGTAAATAAATAGATCTAAAATATGATTTAATCAAATTAAATTATAAACATGCAAGACTATTCTATAGAACTATTCTATTTTAGAACTAGTCATGCATATTTTCTAATCTTAGATCCAAATCATTTAATTTTAATTTTTTTTAATTTTAGATCTAATCACATCTCATGTGACATCTAAAATTACTTATTTTCTAATTAAAATAAATTTAAAATTAGATCTAAATACTTTTAGAACCTTGGCTCTGATATCAGTTGAAGGAAAAATCCTGATTTTTTGGATCAGGTTCGTTCAGATCTGATCGGATCAAGAGATATATTTCAAAAATTTTTTCTCTTTGATCCTAATCAGATCTGAGATGTTTTAAATCTAATTTTTATTATTTTAATAATTAAAAATAAAATTTAGATAAATTAAATCAAATTTAATTTATCTTGATGTAGGGTAATCCTATTACCCGTTGATGATCCTATAAGCAGCGGAAGGTTCTGGATCTAGCCACGCAAGTGCCTGGCCTCTACCGGTATCCACTCAGATTGGATCTGGAGATCCTCTTCTTCTCTATCACATCTCTCAAAAATTAGATCTGAATCTGATTCTGGAGGATCTTCAAAATACCTTTCGAAGATCAGCAGTTGTCCTTTGCAGCAGCGCAGCCTTCTAGCTTTCTGTCGCCTTTCTCTCGTCTGGATTGCACCAACTTGGATCCCAAACACCTTTGGGCATGGAGAGGAGAGGGAGAAGATGGGCTTGGCGTGGAGGAGGAGAGGAGAGGCAGCCTTGGGGCATGGAGAATTTCAATGCTCTTTGAGTTGGGCGCAGGGTCAAATTTATAGACTAAGCGTGATCCAACTCCTCTTCTTCCCAACCAATCACAACCCTTTATGAAATCAGATCTAAATCTAATTGGTGGAAATAGAGTCCCCTAGATTTCTTCTTAGATGGCACCTAAGACCAGTCAAACTTGGTTCTTAGAAGAAGTTTAATTAGAATCCAAGAAGGAGATGGAGTCCCCATCCAATAGGGACTCCTGGGCGCCTCCAGCTCGGGCGGACGCCAAGGGTGGCGTGCGCCCTCCTCCTTGCCAGGTTCTGGCAGGAGGATAAGCCCCCACCAGCTCTTCAATAGGTGTGTGACACATGGACAAAAGTCAAAGTGTCAATGGTCAACCTTTGACCAGTCAAAGGTCAACTTTTGATCAAAGTCAAAGGACGAGAAATGGCAGGTGACCAAAAATGGCAGGTATTATCTTACAAAATAAGACAACCCTTTTCTGATCTAGATAGGCTCTAGTATGACCAGATGAAGGCATCTAAATGAGCACAAACTCCTTTGGCTCAGTCAGGACAACTATTTATGATAGTAAAAGAAGAACGTTAGGTTCAATCGAGTGCTAGCACGATTTTCTTGAACCTAATTGAATCTCATTCAGATCAATTGAACTGGATCAGTTCAATTGATGATCACCAGATTCAAACCCTTGTTTGTGTGACCCAGTTAGGTTCAGTTCTGTATGGTAATGGGATATGTCATGATCTCTATCATCGACATCATCGAAACTCCTTTCGATGGATCAGAACTCTTCTGATTCGAACAGCTAGAATGATCGATCATCTAAATCATTCTAATTGCTCCCAAAATCCACCAGTGACACCTAGCAGTATATGGTGGCAACCCATCAGAGTTGAATGCGAACCTCTTGGTGTAGCTACTCGTGTGATTAAGTTCTTCTATCTTGAGCCCCGATCAGATTAGGGTTAAGGTGAACTCATCAAACCCTAGTTTCTATCATATGATGTAATCATTCGATTCAAGTCCGATGTGAAAATCTAAATAGAAACTCTTTCTATTATTTCACTCTGCCATGGCCATGGGCTTCTGGACTTGATTCTCATGATCATCATAGGGCTGCTCCTCTACCACCGAGGTAGATAGATTCCATCTTGATGCAATCCAGTTCCTACAATGAACATGCTATAGCCAACATACACCTCAGGGTTCCGTATGGCTAGGAGATCGAGTTATGGTGTAGTCAAACTATAACACCCTCAAGGTGAACTGCCGATGCACCTCAGGTCAAAGAACCAGACACACCACTGCAGCATCGAGTCAGTCATTGACAAGAAGGTAGACTTCCTAATGACTACTCGAGGTGGTCACGCTCAGTGCCCTCGTTCTCTAACGAGTACCTGTACTCTCGCTCCAGTGTCTCCACACCGTAGACTCAAGACTCATCTACTAAAGAAAAGCGATTGTACACCAACCTTTTGGATCAATCATCATCCTTGTGATGATCCTATGGTCGGGAGCATTTTATGAGTTAATAATGATTATTCATGTCTTAAATTTTCAACTCTTGAAAATATGAATTATCATTATCATTAACTCAAAGGATGTATCACAGACACTAAATATATATATGTGATAGAAAATAACCTATTTTATTGATTATAGTTAAAATTATAATTTTGCCCCTAGAAGTGTATTACAAGTGTCAGCCAATTCTGGCTTCTAGGGCACAAGTGTATTACAAGTGTATTACAAATAGTCTGACCAAAATTTTTCATTTAGAAGGCAGAAAATATGGACTATTTTAAATATGAAAAAAGTGCAAAGATGCACCGTGCATGGCTGATGCGACGGGATTGAGGGATGCGAGCGCATCTACTATTAGCTAGCCCATGAGCAAATTAATATTTTTTAATTATTTCAAAAAGTAGTATTTTTTTAAAATATTTTTTTATTTTATTTTTGAATCTTATATAATTTTAAAATTTAAATTTCATCTTCACTATTCATTATTTAAGTAATTATCATGCAAGTATCGTCATAAAAGACTGTCTTGATCTGATAGCTCTAGCTATGTAGATTAATAAAATTTGACTTCGATGGTCACAAGCAACTGCATAATGATCTGATATATAGAAACTATCAATGAATCCAAAAACTTACAACAATGATTTCTATGATATTTGTAGCATGCTATCAAAATTTTATTTTAATTAAATATAATTATCATAGCCAATTTAGTATGGGATGATTTGGATCATTAAATATAAAATGAGTAATTAAAAGATAAAATGGCATGTGATTATAAGATAATTTTTTTAGATAAATGATCTTTACTAATAGTTTGATCATTTTTATAGTGGTGATCATAAAAAGAAAACCACATATATATAAACTATCTAAAACTATATATTTCTTGATACACATTCTTAAAGTCCTTAAGTAATTATATTTACGCTTTTGTAAAATATACTTAATATGGATGATTCATGTATATGGAGCTTAGATTTTATAATCACCATTGTATAGAAGATTAAAATAGTAGCAAAGATTATTTATCTAAGAAATTACCTTATAATTAAATATTGTTTGGCCTTTTGATTATTCATTTTTTATTTAACGATCCAAATCATCCCATGCTAAATTAATTATGATAATTACAATCGATTAAAATAAAATTTTGATAGTATGCTACAAATATCACAAAGATCATCATTGTAAGTTTTTGAATACATCGATGATTTTTATTTATTAGATCATCATATGATCATTCGTGACCGTCGAAATTAAATTTTATTAATTTACATAACTAGAGCTACCTGATCGATGTGATTTTTTGTGATGATACTCACATGATAATTACTTAAATAATGAATGATAAAGATGGATATTAAATTTAAAATTTATATAATATTCAAAGAAAATAGAAAAAAAATTTAAAAAAATACTAATTTTTTAAAGAATTAGAAAAAATATTAATTTGCTCGTGAGCTAGCTAATTGTGGATGCGCTCATATCCCTTAACCCCATCACATCGATCATGTATGGTGTATCTTTGCCCCTTTTTTATTTTTAAAATAGTCCACCTTTTCTATCCTATAAATGAAAAATTTTAGTCATATTATTTATGATAGAAATTTTTTATCATAAATAATCGATTATTTATGATGTAAATTTAATTTCCATTGCAAATGATCGATTATTTATGATAAAAATTTTCTATCATAAATAATCTAACCTTTTTAATTTTTTAAATGATTTATTCATGATAGATTATTTATGATAAATATTTTTCATCATAAATAATCGATTATTTGCAATGATAATTTGATTTTTGTCATAAATGATATATTATCTATAATAAAAATATTTCATCATAAATAATCCAATCTTTTAATTTTTTAAATAATTTATTTATGATAGATTATTTATGATAAATTTTTTTATCATAAATAATCTATTATTTATGATGCAAATCTAATTTCCATCACAAATGATCTCTTATTTGTGATAAAAATTTTCCATTACAAATAATCAAGTCTTTTTAATTTTTTAAATAATTTATTTATGATACATTATTTATGATGAAAATATTTCATCATAAATAATTGATTATTTATGATATAAATTTGATTTTCATCATAAATGATCTATTATTTATAATTTAAACTTTCTATCATAAATAATCTAGCCTTTTTAATTCATTAAATAATTTATTTATGATAGATTATTTATGATAAAAAAATTATCATAAATAATTAATTATTTATGATGCAAATTTGATTTTCATCATAAATGATCTATTATTTATGATGATGATAAAAATTTTTCATCATAAATAATCTAGCTTTTTTAATTTTTTAAATGATTTATTTATGATAGATTATTTATAATAAATTTTTTTATCATAAATAATAAATTATTTATGACATAAATTTGATTTTTATCATAAATAATTTATTATTAATGATAAAAATTTACCATCATAAATAATTCAATCATTTTAATCTTTTAAATGATTAATTTATGGTAGATTATTTATGATGAAAAATTTTCATCATAAATAATTGATTATTTATGAAATTTGATTTTCATCATAAATGATCTATTATTTACAATAAGAATTTTCCATTATAAGTAGTCTAATCTTTTTAATTTTTTTAATAATTTATTTATGGTAAATTATTTGTGATAATTTTTTTTATAATAAATAATTGATTATTTATGATGCAAATTTGATTTTTATTGTAAGTAATCTTTTTTTATAATATAAAAAATATTTTCATCATAAATAAAAATTATTTGTGATGAAATTTTTTTCATCACAAATAATTCTATCGTAGAAGATTAATTTTCTTGTATTGTTGGCCAGTTGATTGGTTAATCTTTTACTTGGAAGGCTTGAAGGTGACCTTGGCAATTAGGAGCTATATACATCTAATACAACCTATTGGCTAGAGGTTGCAATCTAAGAGGGGGGTGAATTAGGTTTATAAACTTTTGGCTAAATTTAGCTTTAAATAATTATGTGCCTAACTTAGTTTAATTCAATTTAATAAAAATTTAATAGTTTTTGTAACAAAATCAAATGTGAATGAGTTTAAGCAAGAGTTAAAACTAAATAGCAAATGATTAGTAATTAAAACATGCAAGATATATAAAGCAATGGACAAAAAAATATAATACAAATACATAAAGATTTTTATAGTGGTTCGGAGCAATTGGCTCCTACATCCACTCCCTAAGTTTTTCTTGGAGTTCTAATATAATATCTAGATTATGGTATATTTATTTTGACTTAAAATTATAAACAAATTTAGTTGGTTTTGCTGGGCTTACCAACTACAATCCTATACCGATAGTTTTTCGCGTTTATTATCAATCTAGTTGATTTTAAACTAGGAGCACCAACCACAATCTTTATACCATCTAATTAGCAGCTTGGACTAGCCTACACTCCAAGTTTCTTTCTCCAAAAAAACTTATAAAAAAAATAAAAATACAAGATAAAATAATTTAAGTACAAAAATAAAAAGAAAAAAGAAACTCTTTTGATGTGTGAAGAAGAGGTTGAATGAATGGCTTGTGTGAAGCTTGAACCCTCTTCTTGAAGCTTGAGAGATAGCTTGAGAAATTATGGAATCTATTCCTTAAAAGTACTCTGAACTTGAAGCTCAAGACTCTCTCTTTTCTCTTATTTTTGGATATTTAATGAGGCTCACTCTACTTGAATGATTTTCTCTTTCTAAATCCTTAGTCTCCTATCCCAATATTTTTTTTAAAAACTCTTTTTATACTTGAAATTACTTTTGAGTGAGTTTTGGTCATTAAGAAGCTTGGACTAGCTATTGGAGTGGAGAAAAGTCCATTGGAGAAGTGCAGAAAACAAGCCATAATGATCTATCCCGTGCTTGGGGTTGACATTTTTTTTTAGATGTCGATACTTTTACTTCAGATATCGATACCTCTTGCTCTAGAGTCGACACGTTTTGAGATTCGAAAAAATCTACTTTCTATCTTCTATTCTGTGCAACAGAAGTTGACCCTGGGGTCATCCTCTAGCACAAAGGTCGACTTGGAGATTGTCCCTTCTGCATGTCAGTGCATGCCAAAGGGATTGGGTCAATATCTTTGCTCCTGGGGTCAACACCTGACCTTCTTAAATTTTAAAATCTTAATATTTTTGCTTTATTTCAGGATAGGAGTCGACACCTTTAGTTTTGGGGTCAACATTTTCAAGTCTGAAACTCAAAAATTAATTTCTTTGAAGCCCTTTACTTGATTATTTTTGTGTAGATCTTTTCTTGGATTAATTCTTCAATTTGAACACTTGGAAAGACCTACATCCATCCTTGAAATATATTATTAAATACTTAAATACTCAAAGTTTGGTGATCATCAAAATCAATCATAAGATCAATAATCTCTTCCTTTTTGATGATGGCAAAACTTTGAGTATATGCATAGAAATAAAGTTTGATATGCTTTAATAAATTGGCTAGTATAAATCATGAAGTGATACTATACATAAATATAAATGCACACTTTATGAAATCTTCCATTTAACTTAAATTTAGATTCATAGATTTTGTTAAAAAAAAATTTCAATAAGCTCCATGAAATGTATAAGCTCAAGCATAACATATACTCAACCATTCTTATTCTTCTCCTCCTTTTTGACAATTTCAAAAAAATCTTATAGGAAGAAACAAAGAATGTCATCAAAATCAATCAAACTTTAGAAAAATATATTAAATTCAAAAATTTTAGAAAATTAGGCTTAAGAGGGTATTAAATTTGAACTTCATGGGATATTTAATATGAAAAGTGAGCATGTTTGATGTCAAAATTATATTGATGCCACTCTTCCCCTTTTGAAAATATTTAAATCTTGATTTTATCAAGATATTTGAGGGATAGAGCTTTCTCAAGATATTTTAGTACAATTGATACTATGTAAAGTATGTTCGAAGCCAAAATTCAATTGGATACCACCAAAGTAGATTTTCTATTTAAGTTTAAAAATTAGAGCTTTTTAATTAAAAACAAGTATAACATGATATTTATTCTTTCTTTTTCATAAAAAAATCTAACAATTCAACTTAAAAAAGGTATGTATCATTAATGTATTGAATAAAAATATCAACAAATCAAGTTTCAATTTTGAAAGTCTCCCATATGGTAGAACTTAAAATTATTTTTAGATCTTTAAATGAATTTTAAGCTTGAAAGTGTGTCAAATTATAGAAAATATTTCAACTTCAAATTGACTCCTATTAATTTTTAAAGAAGTTGAGTAATGTAATCAGGTAGATCAAAAGGAATAAGCATATGTAAATCAAGGTTTCATGAGAATTCGAAATAGGATGAAATTAAATTTTTTTAGCACAAATCAATTTGAATCTTTCAGGATAAAATATGATTTATTATAAAAAAATCAGATTTAGAGTATGTTTCAAATTTAGTTCAACTCTAATTAATTGTTAAGAATAATTAATCATTCAAATTATGCAAGTCAAGATAGAAGATTACAAGTATATAAAAGCTTAATAGTGTTATGCAGTGAATGTTCATTTTCCAACACAAGTCATTTAGAATTTTCAATCAAATTAAAGTAAAGTATATCAAGATTTCTCCCCCTTTTCTTTCAAATTAAGCATATTTAATATGAATTTAATATTAAAATTCTGATTCATGAAATTTAAATGTATTTTCAATCAATTTATCATTTCTTCTTTAATATTTTCTCTCCCTTTTATTTTACAAACATAGCCATTTTCATAACTGAGAAAAATTTTAAGAGCATTAAGCATTAATTAAGTGAGACCAATTATTAGTTGATTTATATATTAATCAATCAATCAAATCATTCATTCAAGAAGAAACAAAATGATATAATGGAAGAAGTAATGAAAGGTTTCTTTTAGAATTAATAAACCATTCATTGAAGTCTTAAAATTTATTCTTTTTAAGAAAACAAGAATCAAAATTTGTTCTTTTTGTGTTAAATGTTTTAACTTTTCAATTGTTCTCCCTCTTTAACGAGCACTTTTTAAATTTTAGATTATCAAAAATTAAATATTTATATTTATTTAAATTATAATTCTTTAGAATTTGCTCTCCCTTACTTTTGTAGTAAAAGCCAAATTCAAAGATATAAAAAGATAACAAGATATCAAACAAATTAATATTGATTAAGGCATTTTGACACCATAATTTTCAAAAGAAAGTATCTTTTTCATTTACTTTCAATGATGTTTATATAAACTGTTTACAACAAAGATAGTCAATAGAAAGATCAAAATGCAGGACTCCTAAGTTTGACATAATGGTGAATTGCAAGGAGGCTCTATGATAACATGAGGAAAGTCCTAGCATCCTAAGAGATGGGGTTAGGCTCCATGAACTAGAATCAGGCTAAGAAGAAGAAGATGGTCCAACATTTGTAGAAGGCTAGCTTGAAACATTTATCCTCATAGCAGAAATCTCTTGAATCAGTCATGTAGCCTCCTCTCTGAGCAGTGAGATGGCCTCCAAGGTGAGTCGCTGAATCTCTAAGTTGACAACTATAATGATCCTCGAAGAAACCCTCTCAACTAGAAAGTCTTCATTCAGTCTGAAATGTAATCTGTTTGAGCTATCTGGATGATCCATCGGTGCCTTTATGGTCTCATAAGTTTGCTCTACCGATGCTGCTAGAAATACTGGCTCCTTCGTTTGAATGTTTGGCACTAATACTATAGGTAGAGTCTCAACTAGATCCTATGCCTAAATCTGAGCTCCTCAATGAATTCAATGGACATCTTGTCTCTCAAATCCCATGCGATGCAGAGAGTGCTCGTTATAAGTATCTATATGCATCAGAGCTCTAGTGGTCTCTTCGTCAAGATCTACCCCATGCTCTTGAAAAACCAATGTCAAAGCCATCCCATAGGATAAATAAGTCTAGATTTCCCTGCTATATCCTCCATAAATCTGATCATAAGTACCGAGAGGTTCAGAAGGATCTCTCGAATAATATGATACATCAAAGATATGTCTCTAGCAGCTACAAAGTCAAATCGACTAGTTTTGGGGAAGAAAATCCTGTTGATAATATGATGTAGAAGGGCATATCAGTAGACAACTGGTTGGCACTTATCTCTTCTAAATCACTAATATCCTCTCTCGCTAAAATATATTTGAGCCATTCTGATCTCTTTTCAAGTTTATCTGATCGACTCCCTTCAACCCTCATTTTCAAGATTTTTTCTAATTTCTCACTATCAAAAAGGATGAGCACTACTTTTACATTAGATTCAATGACCCATTTGTACTTTTCAAGTTCAGGTAAAATTTTGTAACAAGATTGGGGTAGGTGAGCATATTTAAAGAATAGAAGAACTCCCAACCTAGATTTTTGATTTTCCTCCTGAAATCAAACCAATTTTTCTCAAGAAACCAAAATCTACCTTTCTGCCGGTACAAACCACATGGGAGACAATAGCTGATTGGGAAGGAGTGGCTCATGAAGATGAGGGAGCTGTCAGAGGAGGAGACGATGCTGCTGGTGGTGGAGACTGGAGCTACTGGCAAGGGTGGAGATATTCTTTGCTTAGCACGATGCTTGGAGCATTGTTCATGGATTGGGGATAGAGAAGATGATGAGCTAGGGCTTAGAGAACCTGCATGGGGTCTTCTCTTCCATCATGCAATCCGCTTCACACGCGGCATTTTGCACCAAAACAAGGGAAGGAGGGAATGGGGAAGGATTTGGAGGTTTGGATTGGGTGGTGGAGGGAGTTTAGAGAGGTGCTTGAAGAAATGAACGAAAATAGAGAACACAAAAGGGATGGTTTTGGGTTTAAACATCTTATCCCGAAAAAGGGGTCGACACCTTGGAAGGGGTCGACACTTCTTAGTGTAAGGTGTCGACACCTTCCCAGAATAGTTTCAAAAGGAATTTTCAATTCAAATGTCAACACCTACAACATTTAGGATCGACATCTTGATATAGAATCAGTCCAAAGATGATCCAAATTAGGAAAATTTAATCAAATTTAGATCAAGAAGATATTCAATTGATTTGGGGGTTATATGGATGACTTCCAAACTAAATTTGAGATTCAATGATTTGATCAAATGAGATGTGATAATCAATCAATTTAGGAGTATTGAGATGGAAAAATGTAGATATATAGTTCTATATGTTTAGTTTCAACTCGAGGAGTTTTGAATCCTTAGAAAACTAAAATGCAACGTAATATCAAGTATTTGAATTTTATGAAAAGATACTTTATATTTAAATATTTATTTCATGTAAAAATTTTTGAGTAAATTTGATAATTTAGCATCTTATGAGGAGAATGTCAAACTTAATTTCTCTTATGAATTTAGCAATTAAAACATTTAAACCAATTAAGCATCTTTTAGTTTAAATTCATCAAATATAGAATTGATGTGGGGAGACTTAAAATATCATGCTGAATATCAAGTTAAAACCATTTCAACTATAGCATGATATATAGAGGAGTGCATATTAATTTAAAAATCAAAATATTTAATCATTGTAAGTAGCAAAATCAATTATACTTATCAAAATATGAAGAAAATCATCATATGCATACATATTAATAAATTATTAAAGTTAACATATTCAATAAATAATTATTGATGGTATGATGTGAGAAAAGTTTAGATTATACCAACAATCACCATTCATCATCTATTACTTTCAATGCATCTAAGCAAGAAAATTTTTCTCTTTTAAGCTTATTGGATCATTGGCATACCTGAAAAATCACTTCATAGCTTTTGGTATCCAAGCCATCTTGGATCCATAGGAGTTAGTGTTCAAGATTCTTTTTGGAACCCAAATTTATTTTATAAAGATTTGACCAATTTTTTTAAAATTATATTCTAAAATTTTATGGTCAATTTTATTATACTTAAAATACTTAATAGTATGATCTTTAATTGAAGCTCTTGTGAAAATATTTTTTATATTTTATTATTTTATTGAAGTATTAAAATTGATTTCTACTTTATTGAAAATAGTTTCATTGGTTTTTACCATAGATTGAAGATTTTAAAAGCTAATTATAAACTTTTCAACTATAGATTTCAAAACCTTAACTTCTCTTCTTAGTTTCTTATTTTCTTCTAAGAGCTCTTTTTTTTTAATTAAAAAACATTTTATTTTCTTTTAGTGATGATTTTAAAATATCATTTTCTTTTTAAGCTCAACATTTTTTTTAACTAAAAATTTTTTAGATTTATTCAAATCTTCTTTTTCTTTAGCTAAAGAATTCTTTTCTTTCATTAAATTAGAATTATTCTTTTTAAGCTCCCTATTACTTTTTAAATTTATGCATTAGTTTATTCAAAACATCAAGTAGTTCATCAAAAATAAAGTTGGATGAATTTTCAGAATTTATCTCATCCTCTAAGGTCATGAGGCAAACATTATTGTTTTCCTCTTCTTCATCTAAGCTTGACAAGTCACCACATTTCCAAAGCCCTAGTAAAGTACATTTTTTCATCTTTTTAGGATGCATTTGATTGTTGGTGATGATTTTCTTCTCTTCTTTTTCCTTCTTCATCATGTCTTTCTTTATGAGGAACTCTTGAACTTTCTTGAAAGAAGTACCATGTCGTCATCATCTTCTTTTGTGAGGATTTATGGTGCTTCCAAGCCTTGGGAGGCCACGAGAGGAGTGAAGAGGT
Organism: Cocos nucifera; assembly: GCA_006176705.1. NCBI lineage: Eukaryota > Viridiplantae > Streptophyta > Magnoliopsida > Arecales > Arecaceae > Cocos > Cocos nucifera. The sequence continues at coordinate 97,775 of QRFJ01000643.1, read as the reverse complement.
TGGCTTCGGAGATTCCAAGGGCTTGGTTGGTGCTTCGAAGACCTGGGACATAAGGTAAAGCAAGAAACCAAAGCCAAAAAATCAAGACCGCAAAAAGAAGATTTTCTGCAAGTTAGCCGGCTCAGTCCAAAACTAGGTCGGCTAAGTCTCAGTTTCAAAATTGCGTGTTTGAAACTGCTGGCATAGTACAAAATTGGGCCGACTCAGTTTCAGACTGAGCTGACCTAGTGGAACTTAGCCAGCTCAGTGCTGAGATTGAGTCGGCTCAGTGCACGAGTAGAGTTATGCGAGGGTCTATTTTGGATTAAGGTCTGGGTTGATCTTAGGGATCTTAAGGCTTGGTTTAAGGGGTCTTAAGGGGGCTAATTCATGTATGGATTGGGTCTAGATCCAAAGAATGAGAGCATGGAAGACATGGGTGTACATGGGCTCGGTGAGTGCTTTCATGTAATGGGTTAGCCAGGGAGTTTTTTTGTCGAGCCTAATGGCTATATATAAATACATAGGTTGTATTAGGATTCTCAAGGTTGAAATCAATACAGACTTTTTCTTCCTCAACTCTCCTCTTCTCTTCACTCTAGAGTTGCCACCCTAGGGTTCTTGAAGAAGGCCTAGAGAAGGGGGGCATCTCCCTCAAGCCCAAGGAGGGAGGCACCCCATCACATATCCAGGTCGAGGATCGATGGTTTGCTGCCCATAGAGAACGTCACAGGTTTCTTCAGATCCATGCTAAAGATCAAGAGGTTCTACAATATGGTATCGGAGCTTGTGATGCCAAGGATAATTGGCATTCGAGCGATATCATGGAACATCAATTGGTATTAGAAAAAGGTGATGCCAGTTGGTGCACTTACATTTGGTATCAGAGCTAGGTGATGCCTGAAATGTTGTGAACAACATCTGGTATCAGAGCCTGATGGTGCATGAAAGGAAAGGAGAAGTCGTATAAGATGAAATAAAAAATCTGCACAAGGATTTCACGGTATGTCTCAAATCTATCTTGTTGTTGATGTGATTTGGCCAACCGGGAGCAGCGGGTTGAGGGTGGAGGTTAAGAGGATTAACAAAAAAAAATTTTCTCAGGGTGGAAGGATTTGATGCATGATTTGTTGATCGGTCTTGGTGGAAAGGCTAGGGTGTATGATGGTTATGTAACAGACAGGGAGCGCTGGAGTGCTATAGTAGCATTTTCCTGAAGATGCAGGGCTGAGAGAGGCTCAGTGATGTAGCAGCTGAGAGATGTATCTCAACATAGTGCATCAAGATTCTCTAGGAAGATGGGTAGTGTAGGATTGTTGAAGAGAGATTTTCTAAGAAGTAATGGTCGAAGGAAGGTTGAAGAAGCGACTATACATCTTTCGATGTCTGGAAGGCAAAAAAGTAGTCAAAGATGTATTCAGTGGTTCAATCATAGCATGGATTTATGAAGCCTTAGGAGTGATGGAGATGGATGATCCATGGAGGTCCAACAGATTAGGGTTGGATGGCTGTAGAGCAACATAGAGACGAGTCAGGGAGTGCTGGAGTGCTGCAAGAGCACTACCCTAGAGGCATAGGGGCTGAGAGAGGCTTGGTGGTACAGTAGTCAAGGAGTGTATCTCAGCAAATGGTGTCAGGGGCTTCTTAGGAAGATCGAGAGCAGGTCTCAGGAAGAGCCAGGAGGTCTCAGAGAGCGCCAGGAGGTCTCTAGCAGTCGAAAGTATCATGGATCAGGTTTCTTTTGGAGGGGCAGCAGGAAGAGTCACGGTTCAGGTGGAGAATGGTTCTCCGGACGTAACTGAAGTGATGCTGATGTAGGGGCAGAAGAGAAGGACTAGGATGAAATTTTCTAGGATTCAGTCACTGAATTCAGAAGAGTTAGATAAGCTCTTGAGTTTTGGAGGTGCCTGCAGATTGCGGAGGTATCCGAGATGGCTTCGAAGGGATCCATGGAGCACGGAGGGTTCGAAGGGATAGCAATAGTGTTCGAGGTGCAGCGGCAGGCTCAGTAGTGCAACGTTGAGTGGTTGGCTTGGAGGGACTCGGTGATAGAGTTGGCTTCTGTGGCATCAAATGGACTTCGGATATAGGTGGAGCTCCACAACGGTGGCTTCATAATTGGAGAAAAATTTGACATGAGTTCAGAGCAGAGGGGTGCGGAAGGATTGATATCCTAGCACCATCATTGGTGATGCATAGTTTCAGGTGGATCGGCATGTGCAGGAGAACAAGCATAATTTTGAGGAGACCATGTCAGAATTTGTAGCGAGTACCAGTATAGGAACGTTGTGGGTTCTTCAAAAAAAGTGATGCAGCTGCTAAGCAGAAGGGATCCTATAACTCCAGAGTGGTGCAGAGGTGCAAGCCAAGGTCTTCAGTGGTGGAGGCAGTCATCCCAAAGGCCTCAAGGGTGCACAATAGTTGAAGAGGATTGGTGGAGGTGATGATTGCACAAGGGGCTGTTGAGTGCATAGGGATAGCAGGATCATGCAGGAGGTCATTGCCGAGGTGTTTGCCAAGGTTTGGGGCACCAAGGTGGAGATTATGAGAATTTATGATGCTCCCAAGCTTTGGGAGGCCATGGGAGGAGTCAGAGGGTTGGCTCTGGGGATTTCAGGGATTTGATTGGTGCTTTAAAGATCTGGAACAAAAGGTGAAGCAAGGAACCAAAGCCAGTGAATCAATACTGCAGAAAGAAGATTTTCTGTAAGTTAGCCGGCTTAGTCCAAAACTGGGTCGGCTAAGTCGTAGAGCATAGACAAAACTGAGAGCTGTGCATTCAGGACTACTGGCACAGCACAGGACTGGGTTGGCTCAATTTCAGATTGAGCCGATCCAATGGAACTTAGCTGGCTCAGTGCTGAGACTAAGCCGGCTTAGTGCACAGGCAGAGTTACACGAGAGTCTATTTTGGGCTAGGGCCTGGGTTGATCCTAGGGATCTTAAGGCTTGGTTTGAGAGGTCTAAAGGGAGCTAATTCATGTATGGATTGGGTCTAGATCCAGAGGATGAGAGCATGGGAGACATAGGTGTACATGGGCTCGGTGAGCGCTTTCATGTATTGGGTTAGCTGGGGAGTTTTTTTGTCGGGCCTAATGGCTATGTATAAATACATAGGTTGTATTAGGGTTCTCAAGGTTGAAATCAATACAGACCTTTTCTTCCTCAACTCTCTTCTTCTCTTTTCTCTAGAGCTGCCGCCCTAGGATTCTTGAAGAAGAACTAGAGAAGGGGGGTGTCTCCCTCAAGCCCAAGGAGGGAGGCGCCCCATCATAGATTCAGGTGGAGGATCGGTGGTTTGCTGCCCATAGAGAACATCACAGATTTCTTTAGGCCCATGCTAAAGATCAGGAGCTTCCATAATATGGTATCGGAGCTTGTGATGCCAAGGATGATTGACGTTCGAGCGATATCATAGAACATCAATTGATATCAGAAAAAGGTGATGCTAGTTGGTGCACTTACACCTTCTTCATCTTTTTTTGACTCATCGCTTTCTTAATAATTTGAAGTAGACTTGAAGGCGATGGTCTTTATTTTTCTTGGCTCCTCTTCTTCTTTCTTTTGAGCTATCTACATCTCATGGGTCATAAGAGAACCTATGAGTTCTTTTAGAGATAGCTTGATGAGATCCTTCACTTCTTGTATTGCCGTTACCTTAGCTTCCCATTCTTTAGGTAAAGACCTAAGCATTTTGCAAATAAGATTATAGTTAGAATAAGTTTTGCCAAGGCCATTTAGAGCATTTATAATTTCAGTAAATTTAATAAATGTATCAAAAATAGACTCATGTATTTTTATTTTAAATATTTCATATTTATGAACAAGCAAGTTAATTTTTGACTCTTTGACTTGACTTGTTCCTTCATGAGTTATTTCTAACATTTTTCAAATTTTTTTAGCCAATGTGCAAGATAATGTTCTATTAAACTCATGCATATTTAAGAAATAATAAAGTACATTGATGGCTTTTGCATTCAATTGAGCCATCTTTTTATCAAATTGATCCCATTCCTTTTTCGGTTTGGAAAGAGTTATACTATTTACTATTTTTGTAGGTGTGTGTGGTCCTCTAGTTATGATTTTCTATAAATCATAGTCTAGAGCTTGTATGAAGAGTTTCATTTTAATTTTTTAAAAGTATAGTTGGTGCCATCAAATAAAGGTGGTTTAGAAGTGGATTGGCCCTCAATAAAAAAAACACCACTTGGAGTTGCCATTTGATCTTTTGTCCTCGATGATTAGGTTAACAATTAATAACAAAGCACCTGCTCTGATACCACTTATTGCCCAGAGATTGCAACTCAAGAGGGGGATTGAATTGGGTTTATAAAATTTTGGCTAAATTTAGCTTTAAACAATTATGTGCCTAACTTAGCTTAATTCAATTTAATAAAAATTTAATAGTGTATGCAATGAAATCAAATGTGAATGAGTTTAAGAAAGACTTAAAACTAAATTAGCAAATGATTAACAATTTAAAATATGCAAGATATGTAAAGCAATGGAGAATGAAACATAATACAATCACAAAAAGATTTTTATAGTGGTTCTGAGCAATCCACTCCTAAGTCCATTCCCCAAGCTTTCCTTGAGAGTTTCATTATAATCCCTAGATTATAGTGCATTTATTTTGACCTGGAATCACAAACAAATTTAGTTGATTTTGTTGGGCTCACCAACCACAATCCTACACCGATAGTTTTTTGGATTCACTATTAATTCAGTTGATTTTAAACTAGGAGCATCAACCATAATTTTTACACCATCCAATTACCGGCTTGGACTAGCCTACACTCCAAATTTTTTTTTCTAAAAAAACTTATAATGAAAATGAAAATATAAGGTAAAATAATTTAAGCATAAAAATAAAAGAAAAAAGAAACTCTTTTGATGTGTGAAGAAGAGGTTGAATGAATGGCTCGTGTGAAGCTTGAACCCTCTTCTTAAAGCTTCAGAGATAGCTTGAGAAATTGTGGAAGCTTTTCCTTGGAAGTCCTCTAAATTTGAAGCTCAAAACTCTCTCTTTTCTCTTATTTTTGGATATTCAATGAGGCTCAATTTACTTGAATGATTTTTCTTTTCTAAATCCTTAGTCTCTTATCCCAATTATTTTTCTAACTCTTTTTATACTTGAGAATTACTTGAGTGAGTTTTGGCCATTAGGAAGCTTAGACTAGCCATTGGTGTGGAGAAAAGTCCATTGGAGAAGTGTAGAAAACTAGCCATTATGCTTTGTCCCGTACTTGGGATCGATACTTTGTCTTCAAATATCGATACTTTTTCTTTAGGTATTGACACCTTTTCTTCAGGTGTCGATACTTCTTGCTCTGAGGGTCGACACCTCCTAGGATCTAAAAAAATTCAACTTTCTCTCTTCTGTTCTGTGCAATAGAGGTGGACCCTAGGGTCGACCTGGAGGTCATCCCTTCTACGTGCTAGTGCGTGCCAGCATGTGCCAAAGGATTGGGATCAACATCTTTGCTCTTGGGGTCGACACTTAGCCTTCCTAAACTTTAAAATCTTGATATTTTTGCTTTATTTTAGGACAGGGGTTGACATCTTTAGCTTTGGGGTTGACACTTTCAAGTCTGAAACTCAAAATTAATTTCTTTGAGGCCCTTGATTTGATAATTTTTGTGTAGATTTTTTTTGAATTAATTCTTCAATTTGAACACCTAAAAAGATCTATATCTACTCTTGAAACACATGATTAAATACTTAAATACTCAAAGTTTAGCGATCATCAAAATCAATTATGGCGTCAACATAACCTTTAGCCATGATTGATTGCCTAACTTGCTTATTATTGAAATTTAAATTTAATTAAAGTACTCATCTCTTTTGTCTCTAGATTTTGAACTTCTTAGGACTCATCTTTATAACCCTCTTCTTTCTCTTATCTCTTCTCCCTAAATATATATAAAAACAATAATTAAAAAAATTCTTATAAAAATTACAACTTGGAAAAGTGAATCTGGTTAGTTAGTAAAAAAAGATCTAAACCTTATCCTAATCTAAGAAATTTTAGAGTCCATAATAGATGAAATAGATCAAGAACCTCAGACCTTAAAAGACCTCTACTATCTTGTTGGGTTAGCACTACCCCAAACTAACTAATGCTCGTTGTTATAGCATAAATAATAATTTAAATCGATCTTTCTATAGGTTAGAATAGTGGTGAGTTAGGTGTCGATTTTCTTGAAGATTGAAGGCTAAGTTATGTTTAATTTAATAAAAAATAAAATTTTAAATTAATTTTTAAAAGTAAAAATTTAAATAAATAGATTAAAAAAATTAATTTAAATTTAATAAATTAAAATTAAAAAAAGTAAATAATAATTAATTAGAATTTATAAATTAATTAAAACTATTCTGGGATTCTAAATCCATCTTTAGCATAGTTGTAGAAATTCTTTTTAATATAAGAATTTAATATTTTTAAGAATTTAGTTATGGCTATAACCTATTTTCTTCGAGTATGAATCGTATCTTCCTATTAAGACCCATCTTAATAGAATCATGTATTATTCAATACTTTAATTTCTAAAAATTGATAATAATTTATAATAATTCTTTCTAGCATAAACTATTAAATCTAGTATGGACTATATCTTTTGATCATAATTTATCTCTATAAATATAGTCTAGTTAGATATTAATCAATAATAAGCATGTTAACAGAAGATCTCATGCATGGAAGATAAAATTTAAGATTGACTAGGAGAATATATTATTCATTGCATAAAAAAAATTATAAAAGATAAAAAAAATACAACCCATATGAGAAGACTTCATTTTTTTTTTTTAGAATTTCAATCTTTAGCTGCACATGGTTGACGATCTATTCACTCCCGACATCTTCAAAACTCTCTTGATAAAGAAAAAGAAGAAAGGAAAGAGGAGAGAAAGGAAGAAAGGGATAGAGAGAGGAGTAGGGCTTAGGTTTATGGCATAACAGGGGTTTAAATAGAGAAGAAATAGAGATGTAAGGAGTCCTTATTGAAGTCTAATTTGAGTTTGGATTCAATTCACTGGACCGACTGAATCTTGTTCATTAGATGATCAATTAAAGGCTCAAAAACCATCAAAATCTACCACACAATGCTCTGATCAATGCCTAGATCACTTTCAGACCATCGGATTGTTTGATCTAGCCATTTTCTACTATTAGATCGCACCTAGAAGCCTAGAGAATTCTTGATCACCCTAGGAACTCATCTTCGCCATTGGATGGCGACCAGCTATGACATCAACCATTGGATCATATAAGTAGCCATCAGAGAAGTCTTGAATCAAGCTTAGTTGCATTGTGAACCATCCGATTGCATAAAGGAAGTTTTCTCAATAGTCGGATAGCGCCATCGCCCCTCTACGAGCCGCGTTAGACTAGGCGTATTAAAGACCTCCACCAATCACTGTGAGCCATGTTATCCTAAATGACAAATATACTATTAATCCCAAAGATTGATTTTGATGAGTAATAAAATATTTGAGTAAATGTTTGGACTAATGAATTTATTGAGATCTTGTTTTAGGATGCATTTTAGAGTATTAAATGAGACATCCCTAAAAATGCATTTGAAAATTAACAAAAAAAGTTGGAGGCTTTTGAGGCATAAATCACACTTAAAATAAGGCCTAAAAAAGATATCTCAGAATAAAAATTGAAGAAAAAATCAATTGGTTGAAGTATAAATTTTCAGCATAAACAGGCCTAGAGTCGATCCATTATTCGACCCCTTATTCAGCTCGAGCAGAAATGGCATGAAAAAGAAGACTAGCACGCGAGTGTGTCAGCTGGCACGGTCTTAAGTAGAGGACCAAGTCAACTAGAGTTTCTTAAGTTAAGGATGCAGGAAAATACAGAGAATGAGATTTTTGGTACATAGTTTGGCAAGGTCTTGAGCAGAGGGATGAGTCGACTTGAGCTTCAGCTCGAGCCTCAGCTCGAGGTCCTCAAGTCGAGGTCTCAAAAAAATACAGAGAACATAATTTTTGGGATGAAGTGTAGAATGAACTCGAGCGGATAGACAAATCAACTTGAGCTTGGGCAGAGTAACGAGTCGACTCGACCTTCGACTTGAGCTCTAATGGCTTGTTTCTGCAGAATGTTCAGAACTATGTAGAATTATTCCAAATGGCTATTTTTAGTCTTCTACTGGTCAAAAACCTTTCTCCAACCTACCAAACATGGAGAATAAGCTACAAAACACCTGAAGAAAGTGACATGACCATTCAATCATTGGAAGAATCAATAGTGAAGAGAGAAAATCTAAAAAGCCTTGAAAAGAGAGTATTCTACTCCCAACTCCAGAAAACAACAAATCAAGTGATTCCATTCAGCAAGAACATAAGCTCAATCTGCTGAAAAGCCTCCATCAAGAAGATTCTACAAGCCTCATTGATTCTTTTGCTCACTAAGGAGCTTTGTTTTTCATTCTTGTTGTGTAATCCTTATTCCACTTGTAACTTAGCTTCAATAGGATTTTGAAGCTAAGGAGAAGGTCTATCCAAGCCTAAGAATTGGATTATAAGCCAAGAGTTGGCTTAGGATTAGATTGTGGTTGGTGAGCCGGTGTAAAACTAACTAGGTTTCGGATAGTGAGTCTTTAAAAACTATCCGATTGTAATCTTGAAAAGATTATCATAAAATTTTCAAGTGGATCTTAAGGAGTGAACGTAGGTGCAAGGGACATCGAACCACTATAAATTTTTTTGTGTTTGTGACTGCCTTGCCTCTTTCCTTCCATTACATTTATATTTTTGCACTCCTACATACTTAGTCACCTAGAATCAAAACACACTCCATCCTTCACTAGACTTCCAAAAATATCATATAACTTGTTTAAATTTTGAAAAACCCAATTCACCCTTCCTCTTAGGTTGTCTTGCTAGGCAACAAGTAGTATTAGAGCCTTGGTACTCACTTTATTTGATTTAACAATCAAGAGTTAAGATCAAATGGCAATCTATATGAGTGCATCTCTTGCCGAAGGGCAATCTACCAACCGTCCACCTTTGTTCAATGGAATAAATTATACTTATTGGAAAGCATGCATGTGCATTTACATTCAAGCACTTATTATCAACTTTGGAGAGTGATAATCAAAGGCCAACATGCTCCTATAATTAAGGTAGAAGGTAATGAAATTTCCAAACCCGAAGAAGATTGGGATGAGCATGATATGAGAATGATAGAGTTAAATGCTAAGGCCATGAATGTCTTATATTGTGCACTTGATCCCAATGAATTTAATAGAATTTCTACATGTACATCGGCTAAGAAGATTTGGGATAGGCTAGAGATTACCCATGATAGTACCAATCAAGTGAAGGAGTCTATAATAAATATGTTTGTGCATAAATATGAGTTATTTAAAATTAAAACTAATAAATCTATTTTTAAAATATTTAATAAATTTATCGATACTATCAATGGTTTGAAAAGCCAAGGCAAATCTTATACTAACAGTGAGCTTGTTCGAAAAATTCTTAGATTACTTCTAAAGGCTTGGAAAGCAAAAGTCACTGCCATCCAAGAAGCCAAAGACCTCAACAAGCTATCATTGGAAGAGCTTCTTGGATCTCTAATGACTCATGAATTAAATATGAGGCAAAATATGGAAGAAGAAACCAAGAAGAAAAAGACCATAGCTCTCAAAACAACTACGTCCAAGAATGATGCAAGTGAAGAATCCAATGAAGAAGAGGAAGAAGAAGACTTAGCCTTAATTGCAAGAAAGTTCAAAAGGTTTATGAGAAAGAAGAAGCAAGGATTCGAGAAGAAGAACTTCAAGGGTGAGCCAAGCAAGAAAAAGGAGAAGAAGAAAGAGAAGTAGCTACCCATTTGCTTTGAATATAAGAAATCAGGCCATTTTAGAATGGACTGCTCTTTTCTCAAGAAACCATCCGAAAGATTCAAGAAGAAGGCAATGATAGCCACTTGGAGCGATAATGAGACTCTAGCTCTGAGGAAGAATTACAAGAAGTGGCCAACCTTTGCCTAATGGCATACCATGAGGAGTTAAATGCTGAAAATCCTTTAGATTTCATCTTTGATGAATTACAAGATGCTTTCACTGAACTTATGATTGAATTTAGAAAAATAATATTAAAAAGTAAAGATTTAAAAAGATAAAATTTAGAACTTATTCATGAAAAGAAAACCATTTCTGAAAAACTGAATTTGCTAACTCCTAAAAATTAGAAATTAAGTGATGAATTAGCAAAGATCAAACCATTTATAGAGAAATTTACATATAGCTCCAAAAATTAAATATGTTATTAAATGAATAAAGAGCTATTTTTAATAAGGCCTGATTAGGATTCAAATCTCACAAGAAGCAAAAATTATTGAAAAATCTGTTTGTCAAAGCTTCATCAAATTCTACTGTAAACATCTCATGTTATTGTTGTGGTAAAATTGATCATAAATTCTACATGTGCGATTTTAAAAAATTAAATGAAAAAAATAATTAAAATAATTTAGATTCTAAAAGAAATCATGAATACTATCCCCAAAGGACCCAAGATGACTTGAGTACCTAAAAATTCAACTTGATTTTCTTGTGGAGTGTCTTGTAGCCCGTGACAAGAAATGACTTTGGTATCTCGATGGTGGTTGTTCAAGGCACATGACGAGTGAGAAATCTTCATTTATCACTTTTAAGCCTAAAGAAGGAGGAGTGGTTATATTTGGTGATAATGGAAAGGAACGTATTATTGGTGTCAGTAACATTCATATCATTTCTTCTACTTCTATTCAAAATATATTGCTAGTTAATGAGTTAAAATATAATTTACTTAGTATTAATCAATTTTATGATAAAGGATTTAAAGTTATATTTTAATCTTTATTATGTATAGTTTTTAGTCCTAATAATAATGGCATCATATTTATAGGACATAGACATAACAATATCTACATGATGGATCTAGATGATCTACACATAAAGAATGGTCAATATCTTATAGCAATGGATGCCAAAGTCAATAAGACTAGTTGGTTGTGGCATCGTAGATTAGATCATGCTAGTATGGATTTACTTTTAAAATTAATTAAGAAAGATCTTGTAAGAGGATTGCCAAAACTAACTTTTGAAAAGAATCAAATTTATGATGCTTGTCAATTTGGAAAATAAACTAGAAACTCTTTTAAACTAAAAGGCATGATTTCAACTTCTAGACCTTTAGAGTTGTTACACATGAATTTATTTGGACCCACAAGGACTACTAGTCTAGGAGGCAAAAGTATGGTCTTGTAGTTATAGATGATTTTTCAAGATTCACTTAGATGATGTTTTTAGCATAAAAGGATGAAGCCTTCAATGAATTTTTTAAATTTTATCAAAAAATTTTAAATGAAAAGAGCACATCAATTATATGCATACATAGTGATCATGGTACCAAATTTGAAAATCAATAATTTAAAAATTTTGATAATGAAAAGAGAATTGATCATAATTTTTCTGCACTTAGAACTTTGCAACAAAACAAAGTAGTAGCAACAAAAAATCGCACATTAGAAGAAATGGCACGAACTATGTTGTATGAAAGTAATTTACCTAAAAACTTTTAGATTGAGGCAATAAATACTGTATGTTATACATTAAATTATATTTTAATAAGGCCTATTTTAAAGAAAATTCCTTATGAGCTTTGAAAAGATAGAAAATCAAATATTAACTATTTTCATATTTTTGGTTGTAAGTATTTCATACTTAATAATGGAAAAGATAACTTAGAAAAAATTGATGCCAAGTCAGATGAGGGTATCTTCTTGGGATATTCCTCATTAAGCAAGGCATATAGAGTCTTCAATAAGAGAACCCTCATTGTTGAAGAATCAATTCATCTTACCTTTGATGAATATAATAACAAATTATCTAGGAAAGAAAATATCTTAGATAAGGATATAAGTGATCTAAATGATAAGATAGATAATATCACACTAAGAGATGCACCATCTCAAAATAATGAAGAAGAAAAGAATGAAGAGCCTTCTCATAACCTAAGAGAGGAGTTACCAAGACATCCTAAAGATCTAATAATCGATGATCCATCATAAGGAGTAAAAATATGGTTTTATCTTAGAAATATAAATAATTACTTAGCCTTTGTCTTATAAATTGAAACTAAATCAATAGAAGAAGTTGAAAATAATCCATGCTGGATAGATACCATGTAAGAGGAGTTAAATCAATTTGAAAGAAATAAGGTTTAGATCCTAGTTGATAGACCAAATGACTACCCAATAATTGAAACTAAATGGGTATATAGAAATAAATTAGATGAACATGGTACCATCATAAGAAATAAATCTAGATTAGTGGCAAAAGAATACAATTAGGAAGAAGGCATTAATTTTGAGGAAATCTTTGCCCAATAGCTAGATTAGAAGCAATTAGACTATTGATTGAATTTGCATGTTTCATGAATTTCAAATTATATCAAATTGATGTAAAGAGTGCATTCCTTAATGGGTATATAGTTGAGAAAGTGTATGTTGAACAACCACCTCAATTTGAAAATCATACATTTCCAAATTATATGTTTAAATTACATAAAATCTTATATGGACTAAAACAAGCCCCACGTGCATGATACGTGAGATTAAATAAATTTTTGTTAGATGATGAATTTACTAGAAAAAATGTTGATAAAACTTTATTCCTAAAAAGAAAACTTGAAAATCTATTGATAGTATAAATCTATGTGGATGATATAATTTTTGGTTCCACTAATGAATCCCTTTGTCAAGAATTTGCTAAGCTTATATAGGATGAGTTTGAGATGAGTATGATGGGAGAGCTAAACTTCTTTCTCGGACTCCAGATTAAGCAAAATGAAGAAGGGATCTCCATTAACCAAATGAAGTACATAAGAGAAATACTTAAAATGTTTGGAATGGAGAACTCGAGATCAATTGGCACACCAATGAGTACATCTTGCATGCTTGACAAAGATAAAATAGATAAGAAAGTAGATATTAAATTATATAGAGATATAATAGGCTCACTTTTCTATCTTACTGCAAGTAGATCAGATATAGTATTTAGTGTTTGTATGTGTGCTAGGTATCAATCAGATCCTAGAGAATCATATTTGCTTGTTGTTAAAAGAATCTTTAGATACTTATTTAGGATACTTAACATAGGATTATGGTATGATAGATCATCCCGATTTGAATTAATTGGATACTCTAATGCTGATTTTGCTGGTTATAAACTTGATAGAAAAAGCATTAGTAGCACATGTCAATTCATAAAGTTAATTTAATTTCATGGTTCAGTAAGAAACAAAACTCAGTAGCACTATCTATGGTTGAGGCCGAATATATTGTTGCTAGGAGTTATTGTGCCCAAATTCTTTGGATCAAACAACAACTAGAAGACTTTGATTTTAAACTTAACAAAATACCAATAAGATGTGACAATACAAGTGCAATTAATTTAACCAAAAATTCAATTCAACATTCAATATCTAAACACATTGAAATAATACATCATTTCATAAGAGATTATGTTCAAAATAATAATGTGACACTTGAATTTGTCTGTACTAATAAATAATTAGCTAATATATTCATAAAATCTTTTAATGAAAAAAGATTCAACATCATAAGAAGAGAACTAGGACTTTGCTATCAACAAGAGAAAATCTCATTTGCATAACCTAAAATAAGTCAAATTATGTTCAAAGAATTAATTTTGATTACATAATCAATGACCAATATTAAAGAAAATATCTGGACATTGTTAGAATATCAAACTTTTTTTGGAACTTTAAAAGTTTTGGAACTTGTACTCTAGTCTACTCGAGCAACCTAGCTGAAATTCATGAGTTGACTCGAGGGTCGGGATCATTAGTGATTAAAATCGACCTGTGACTATTCACGATGGCCTAGAATTCCTCCATTTTGATGAGCAGAGGGTCCCTCATCCCTTAGAACTCCATAAAATAGTTTCTAGCCACATCCTAGCTCTCCATCTCCGTGGATTTTCTTGGATTTAGATTGGATTTGAGTAAGAATGGTTTGAGAGTTGGGTGATGTGTGGAAAATGTCCTCAACATGAGTTGTAGAGGAACGGGAAAGAAGGAGAAAATCCCACATGGGACAAGCTTCATCCCAACCTTCAGAGGCCTCTCAACCTTCTGTGCAACCTGTTCAAGATGAACCCCAACCAAACCAAGGTATACCAGAATCACCCCCTTCATTGCCTTCACCTATTGGTAGGATGGCTACTAGGGCTATTGCAATGGGAAGGAAGATTGATTTTGAGTTTTTCGAAAGTTATAATTTCTCTATTGGGACTTGGATAGATAAGATGGGGCGGAAAAATTTTTGCACAATGAACATCCCCATGTATCCTATGTTAGTTAGGAAACTTTATGAAAACCTTAAAAGGGGGTCTTCTAAAATTGTTACAATAGTGAAAGGAATACAAACTGAAGTATCACGGGATAGTTTGGCACACATCTTTGGGGTCACTAATCAAGGGCACATTCTATTGGAAAATATGCAGGGTTTCATGCATAGATTTCAAAACTTTTTCGAAATATAGAGCAGCGGAAGACATAGATTAAATTATTTAATCTACAACATGCATGTAATCAAATTACAAAATCCTACATCAAAGATCTATAACATGTTATGATGCAAATATAAATCTAAAATTAAATTAATCATAAGTGGCATTGATCATATCAATACCTAGATCTAGAATAATTCTAAATCTAATCTTAGATCATATTTAGGTCACCAAGAGATCAGATGTCCTACCTTTGTGCGGGTCGAAAACTCCATGGTTGAATCCGTTATTGCCTTTAGAGCCGCACATGCATCCATCCTTTACAGGTAATCTACACGAACTTGCAACATAAATCGGAGGTTTGTCGAACGAAGATCCGCTCGAAGTGCTAGCTTCTCATGGATCCCTCTTGATGGTTAATCAAATACATGTTCTCCGGATCTCTTGGACAATCTAAGAGATGAAGAACATGAGAAGGAATGAGGGAGAAATCCAACCCTTGGATCTCCCATAAAATAGAAAATAAAATGATATATAAAAAAAATCCTAGGAGAAGATAAATCTTCTCCTTTAGGATATCAACAGTTGAGTTTTGAAAATATCTCTTATGCTTGGTTCAGAGGAGACCTTCTCCTCTAGATTTTTTTTAAAAACTTTTTCAGATCTCACACCCTTAGATTTTTCTCATAAAAATCTCATAAATAAAATGGAGAAGAAGGGCTCTCAAGGAAACCCTAAGAGAAGATCTTCTTCTCCTCTTCTTCTCGCATCAAGACATGATCAGATCATGTCCAAAAAGAATCTCTATGCCCAAAAATCTTTGAGCACATATCCCATGCCTTATCCTCTCTCTCTTAGGTTTTTATCACATAAAAACATACAAAGAAAATAGGAAGGAAAGATTAAAATCAAAACAACAAGAGAAGACCATCTTCTCTTACCTTTGTGCTTTTTGAGACATCAACATTTGATTTCTAGATGAAGATCTTTTCTCCAAGGAACATGACGTCTCAAACCTCAACGCCCCTCCTCACTCTTTCCCTAATTTTTTCCATGGAATATCAAGGGGATTCACATCACACATCACAAAATAAGGGGCGCCACACTTTTAGGAAGACTAGGTCAAAGAAGACCAAGTCAATCAAGGAAATAAGGAAGAGTTTAGGGGGCGTCCAACTCTTGGATGCCTCCCAGATTTTTTGTATGTAGAGAACAAAGAAATGTCACCCAAAAATAGGAGAGAAGGTGCACAAAAAGTATTTGGTGGCATGGAGAAAATTCCAAAGGGAGAGGAGGAAGTTTGGTCAAAAAGGACTCTTCCAAGTAGGAAACAATTTCCAACCTCCTTCTAGTTTTGACCAAGTCAAAACAAATTTTCAAATATTCTAAATAGTGGGCATGGAAGGCCTTCTTGGGCATGGGATTACATAAGAAAAATCTAAAATTAAATATTTGGCATGGGTTTTAATAGGCATAAGAGAAAGAGAGAGAGTCCCAGTCCAACTAGGACTCCTCTAGTTTGAGTAGGTCATAATTATTTTAAATCTAATTTAAATCCTATTTAAATTAGATTAAATATAATCTAATAAAGGATGATCCTAGTCCAACTAAGAGCCTAATTAAATCAAGATTTAAATCTGATTTAAATTCTAAGTCAATCAGGTGAACCCAAGTCCTAGTCAAACAAGGAATTATTCTTATCTTGCAATTGGCTTATCCAATAAACTAATTAGACTTAATCTAATTAAATCCAAACTAATTCTAATTGAATCTAATTCAATTAAACTTGATCTCAACCTGATTGCTCAATCAAATTGAGCCAATTAGCAATCCAATTGCTAATCGATCCTCCTACAACACTTGCATTAGATTAAACAACAATCGCATTGAATGTTTGACCTTGAAACGATTCTCAATCATCAATTAACCATCCAATCAGGTTATAAGCTCTAATATGTGTGATCCCATAGGTTCAAATCTAAGTTGGTGGTACAAAAATTAATTTCTATACTAATCAAAGTTACCATCTAGCAATGGTTATGACGTTCGGATAGGTTGAATGTGCGCAAAGAAACATTCTTAGAACCTTGAACTATGGTTACCAAATTCATCCCTATGATCAATATTGCTCAAGACAACTTCAAGTATGCTATCAAACACTCATACAAGTCATCTCTATTGTGTCTCAAAATTTTGCAAATCTCGTGACACCTCATGAGGATTACCCAGGCCTAAGTTTTGCTAAATTAAAATATAGTGAGTCATTCTCTTCCTGAAGTTAATCAGGAGTGGTCAATACTATCTTGACTCACACACCGACTCTACAAGTACTTGACTATACGCAGAAACCTTTCATCACCTATATTAGAAATATAGACAGTCCAGCACCAAAGTATAGTGAGTTGCTCGTAAGTCACCATGGCGATCTCAGGTTGAAGGGATACTTATATCCATTGGCCTTAGCTAGCTACTCTTGATAGTAGAGTACTACATTGGTCATGTTCAGTGTAGATGTACTCCTACATCTCACTTGGATGCCATACCAATATCTCCACACCACTTGGTTACGAGGACAACCAACGCATATGACATACAACGACCTACACTCGATAAGTTATCATCCTTGTTAATAACTTATCATTTGGTCATGAATAATTTAAGAACTATCTGATAAATTCTCCTTTATCGATTGATTGTAGTTCTAAGGACTTCATCATAATTTAGGAGTTCATTTAAGGAAGATAGAACTTTTATGATAAAATAACTAAATTACTATTATTATTAGATAATTCATATACTAATTCTAATTATTTACTACTTAGATGATTGGCTTTAGGATACATTTTTCAACAACTCCCACTTGGACTAAAGCCAATCAGAACGATATCAAATATCCTATCTTTCACTTGAGTTCATAGAACTCCATAGTTTCGAGGCCTTAGTAAATGGATCAGCCAAGTTCTCCTTTTACATCGATCTTCTAAAGATCGACATCACCCAGATCAAATATCTAAGATGAAAATGATGCAGAATATGTTGGTCCTTCGGTTCTTTAGCCTGAGCTATGGCTCTAATGCTACAATAGGATTGGACCATGGGTGGAGGGTGCCACTCCCAACCTGCTAATGAACCTCAGTAACTACATAGCTTAGATGGTAGCATCATATGCCACGATGTACTCTACATCACTAACTGCATAAGCTAAAGTATCCTGCTTGGAACCTTTCCAGCAGATTGGTCTTACAATTAGGGTATAAGTCGACATTCTCTTATTATCATCTTGTTCTGACTGAAATTAAAATATTCATATATTTTAAATTAGTACTTTCATATTTGAGTCACTAGACCTTAGTATTTTCTAAATACTTAGCGATTGTCTATACAATCCTTCAATGGCTCATACTTGGATTAGATTGGTATCTGCTCACTACCACTAGTGAGTATACCATGTCTAATCTCGTACATAGATAAATAAGATAAAAGCTAAACCTTTATTCCTTGAAATGTTAGAATGCTATTTCGGATTAAGAGAATTTCATCCTCAAACATCATAAGAAATAACACTATAAAACATCTTGCCCAATATAAGTGCAGGGTTTGTAACTAAGATATACATTCAGAACGTATGTTCGAACTCTGAGATGATACTCAGATGGGCTTTATCAGTCCTTATCTTTCCATCTGTGCTACTCTGATCCTATTAAAAATCCATTCACACCGAATGGGTTTTATCCCTTTAGGTGATCAACTAGTGTCCATACACTATTGATTTTTACAGACTTTAATTTGGATCATATGGCTCCAAGCCACTTCTCAGAATTAGGCCACTACACTGTATCCTTATAGGTGATCAGATCCTTGTTGTCATCATCGAGCTCAACATGATCGCCATCCCAGACCTAGACACTGAAGTATCTACCTGGCTAATGCGGTACTCTATCGAATCTCCTTAATGATGACACTTTAATGGGCTCCGGATTTGATCTGATCAAATCTAGTTCTGTAGGTTTATCAGATAATATTGGTTCTTTTCTACCAGTCAAACATTTACAAGTTTAACTTGATAGGCATCGGTTTCTTCTCTAAGGAACTTCTTTCCAAAAGGAATGCCCTACTACCAATGAACATCTTATGTTCTTTAGTATAGCAGAATTATAACCCTTAAACACTTATTGGACCAAGATCCAAATTTATCTATATGCAATTATACGATATAGGTTGATCAACTCCAAACCCAAAAGTGAGAGAGTCTAGGTCTATGCTCAATCCATATCACATATGGAGTCAATGAAATAGATTTACTCGGTATAAATTTTTAGAGAAAAAAATAGTCACAAGAGCACAACCCTGCAATAGGTAGACAAGTATACCTTATTGTGGATTGAACCATGTCTAACAAAGTTTAATTTCTCCTTTTAGATATACTATGCTCCAAAAAGAAATCCATGGAGAGAGAATCCTATTCTCTCCTAGATATGTCATAAACTCACTGGATAAATATTTATCTCCTCGATCTGATCGAAGAGTTTTAATACCTTATCCAGTTTATTTTTTTTCATTATTGAATTATTTGAATATTTCAAATGATTCATCCCAGACTTATCCATGCTCAGATAGATTGTCTGTAATAAAATATTAATGTTTTCCTTTGACACTTAAGTTCATAAGTCCATATACATCACTATGTATAAGACTTAGAACTTTATCGGCTCCTTCACCTTTTTCAATAAAAAATTACTTTGTCATTTTCTTAAGAAGACAAGATTCACAGGCTATTAATAATTTACAATCATTGATATCGAGGTTTTCCTCTCAAGCTAATCCATTTATCCTATTCTTGTCAATATGACTAAGCCTGTAATGGCAAAGATAGATATCCATGACATAATCTAACTTGGGTGTGTACATTACACTTAATAGGATGTATAAATATTAAATATCATTTTTTTATTATCCATGTATTACTATAATATTATTCATAATAATATCATAATAATTTCTTTTATTGATAAATGATAACCATCTTTGATCAAAAGGCCATCAGAGATCACATTTATCATAAATGATGGACAATAGTGACAATTACTCAAAATGACATCTATTAAAAATAAGCTTGACAAATCCTAAACCTAAGATTGGAATAAGACTTCCATCCCTAACATTCAGGTAGTTCTCACCATTTTCAAATATCCCATTTACTTGTATTCTTTGCAACAAATTGCATAAGACTACCGATATCTAATACCCATGTAGTAGAATTATTTATAGAGAAATTTAAGGTGTTATCATATAACATCTTTAATGAGCAACTTTTGCTCCTTTCTCTTGTTCAGCCTGTTGTGGTCATGGAAAGCAAGACAAATCTTCTTCCTATGACCCTATTTCTGACATTAGAAGCACTATGCCTGATTTGAGTTAAC
The DNA here is from genome assembly GCA_006176705.1 of Cocos nucifera. Taxonomy (NCBI): domain Eukaryota; kingdom Viridiplantae; phylum Streptophyta; class Magnoliopsida; order Arecales; family Arecaceae; genus Cocos; species Cocos nucifera. The sequence continues at coordinate 77,842 of QRFJ01000643.1, read as the reverse complement.
CTTGGACTAATTGTTTTGACTGAGCTTAGAAGCTTCAATACGAACCCATTCGTATTGTTGAACTAATATTCAACTTTCGATACTGATTATCGAAGTTAGATCCATAAGTCTTCACTGTTTAACAGTGATAGGAGCAATTAAGATTTAGCCTTAATAGAGAACAATGACCTATTGTATATGAATCATTTTAAGCCTAAAGACTTGGACTTTAGTCTAAAGGTTCTTCCACTATTTTATTCGAACTAGTAGCCTCTATCTCTAATTTGAGAAATTACTTTAATTTTCTAGTAGGTATTAGAATCTACATAGACTGCACATAAGCCCAACTTTGGTTGGCCCACCTATGTACATCTGAGGATAGGTTCATAACCAATTATTTCTCCAAACAATTTTTAGTAATTTTAATTTTGCCTCAGGCCCTGATCAGTTGGCTTTGGCATTCTCAAAAAAGGGTCCAGTTAAGTCCAACCATTAACATGACCATGCTTGGTACATCCAACCAATTAATGATCAAGCCCAACTTTGGTTGGCCAACCCAACCACCATTAGAGAGACACATCCAAGTCATCTTATGATGGATGATAATTTTATTAGTCAATAAGCACCAAGCCTTTGGGCCTCCAATGATTATTGAGTTAATGGAGCCATTATCAAACATCTTAATGGGAGGCTATGACTTCGTTATCTTCATAACTTTATCATTTTAAGGATCTAATAATTTTAAAAGATTTAAATTATTGGTGATTTAAGGATAGAAAGGATATGGACTAATTTGCTCCCACTGACTTCCCTAACTCAAGTCCTCCCACTGACTTCGTAGGTCACTATGAGGACTAGGATCAATTATGATCCATGGGCACCTAAATCAGTCTCACTAAATAAAATCAGTCTCACTAATTTTTTATGTGACATGGGTTAGCACGAATCAATGAGCGACCTAATCAAAAACTTGATTAACCATATTGGCTAGGTAAGTGAGATCGATGGAAGGGTCTGCCAAGGCTTGCCTTAGACACCATCAGAAAAGGTCAGATAAGCAGACTGTCAATTAAAAACTACCAATCTAGGATGCCAGACTTACCTTTGATACCAATTGATTTGTCAGTTTTGATTTGGTCTGCTTAAAAACTTGGGCTCGACCACGGAGCCACGATCAGCATCCATTTGTTAGATGTATGGACTTTGATCAACTACAACTATTGAAGTGATCTATAGAAATGACCTAATCCTAATTAACTATTATTTAGATTTGATCAATTTCATAACTATGTCCATATTTAATCTAACCCTAGGTCTAACCCAGTTAAGGACCTGATCAAAGCTAACCCATTTTTCTTTAACCCATGTTTTATGAAATTATCTTAGAATCTTCAAATCGCAAACCTAGATCCTAAACAATCTCTTAATTCTCAATTAAGTTCAAGTCTTATGGATTTAGATTCATGAAATCTTAGAACTAGTTTCTAATTTTATTATTTGAAATATTTTCAAATTGTATTGAATCATATTCAATATATAGTTTTAGATCTGATTTATTTCATTGTTTAGATCATGTCCTAGGATTTCGAATCTAGGGTTTTGTAGAAAGTAAGTTTGTAATTTAAAATTCTACAAAATAAATATGTCATACATATTCATTCTAGATTCAAAAATAAAAGCTACATATCCAACATATGCAACATAAGGATCTAGATCTAAACATGAAACATATCACATGGATCTCATCTAAATGATCAAAATCAGATCATAAACCATTTAAATTTAGATTTAAAATCTAAAAATAAATCATAAATTATTTTAGATCTCATCTAATATATTTATGATTTAGGTTTCTCGGATCAGCACATACTAGGATAACCTTTCCACTATAAGGGGTAAACCTTACAGCAGAACAACCTTATGGCAGTGTGTGCAATCCTGATATTATTTAGATCTAATCTAAATAATCTAAAATAGATCTAATATCTATTAAATTTTAGATTTAATTAAAAAAATAAATCATAATTTTTTTTAGATTTAATCTAAATAATTCATGATTTTGATTTAGATCAGCACATACTAGGACAATCATTTTATTATAAGGGGTTAACCTTACAACAGGACAACCTTATGGCAGTATGTGCAATCTTTAATTAACTTTAATTTTTAGATTTAATCTAAAGCATACATAAACATGTTATAATAGAATTTAGATGCTCTGATACCACTGTTGAAAAACATGTAGGATTTCATGCATAGATTTCAAAATTTTTTCGAAATATAGAGCAGCGGAAGACATAGAGTAAACTATTTAATCAACAACGTGCATGTAATCAAATTACAAAATTCTACATCAAGAATCTATAACATGTTATGATATAAATATAAATTTAAAATTAAATTAATCATAAGTGATATTGATCATATCAATACCTAGATCTAGAATAATTCTAGATCTAATCTTAGATCACACCTAGGTCACCAAGAGATTAGATCTCTTACCATTGCATGGGTCGAGAACTCCACAGTTAAATTTGTTATTGCTTTTGAAGCCGCACATGCATTTGACCTCTACAGATGATCCACACGAACCTACAATACAGATCGGAGGTTCATCAACCGAAGATTCGCTTGAAGTGCTAGCTTATCATGGATCCCTCTTGATGGTTAATCAAATACATGTTCTTTGGATCTCTTAGACAATCCAAGAGATGAAGAACATGAGAAGGAATGACAGAGGAATCCAATCCTTGGATCTTTCATAAAATAGAAAATAAAAAGACATATGAAAAAAACCTAGGAGAAGACAAATCTTCTCCTTCAGGACATAAACGGTTGATGTCCTAAAAACATCTTTTATGCTAGGTTCAGAGGAGACCTTCTCATCTAAATTTTTTTTACTTTTTTAAGTCTCACACCCTCAGATTTTTCTCATAAAAATCTCATAAATAAAATGGAGAAGAAGGGCTCTCAAAGAAACCCTAAGAGAAGACCTTTTTCTCTTCTTTTTCTCGCATCAGGACATGATCAGATCATGTCCAAAAAGAATTTCTATGCCCAAAAACCTTTGAGCACATATCCCACGTCCTTATCCTCTCTCTCTCTCAGGTTTTTATCATATAAAAACATACAAAGAAAAAGAAAGAAAAGATTAAAATCAAAACAACAAGAGAAGACCATCTTCTCTTACCTTTGTGCCTTTCAAGACATTAACGTTTGATGTCCAAATGAAGACCCTTTCTCCAAGGAACATGGCACCTCAAACCTCAACGCCCCTCCTCACTCTTTCCCTGGTTTTTGCCATGGAATATCAAGGGGATTTACGTCACACATCACAAAATAAGCGGCGCCACACTTTTAGGAAGACTAGGTCAAAGAAGACCAAGTCAATCAAGGAAATAAGGAAGAGTTTAGGAGGCATCCAACTCTTGGATGCCTCCTAGACTTTTTGTATGTGGAGAACAAAGAAATGTCACCCAAAAATAGGAGAGAAGGCATACAAAAAGTATTTGGTGGTGTGGAGAAAATTCCAAAAGGAGAGGAGGAAGTTTGGTCAAAAAAGACTCTTCCAAGTAGAAAACAATTTCCAACCTCCTTCTAGTTTTGACCAAGTCAAAATGAATTCTCAAATATTCTGAATAGTGGGTGTGGAAGGCCTTCTTGGGAATGGAAATACATAGAAAAAATCTGAAATTAAATATTTGGCATGGGCTTTAATAGCGCAAGAGAAAGAGAGAGAGTCCTAGTCCAACTGGGACTCTTCTTGTTTGACTAGGTCAAAATTATTTTAAATTTAATTTAAATTTTATTTAAACTAGATTAAATGCAACATAATTAAGGATGATCTTAGTCCAACTAGGAGCCCAATTAAATAAAAATTTAAATCTGATTTAAATCCTAGGTCAATTAGGTGCACCCAAGTCCTAGTCAAATAAGGAATTGTTCTTACCTTGTAATTGGCTTATCCGATAAACCAATTAGACTTAATCTAATTAAATTCAAACTAATTATAATTGAATCTAATTTAAATAGACTTGATTTCATCCTGATTGCTCAATCAAATTGAGCCAATTAGCAATCCAATTGCTAATCGATCCTCTTGCAACACTTGCATTAGATCAAACATCAATCACATTGAATGTTTGACCTCGAAATAATTCTCAATCATTGATTAACCATCTGATCAGGTTACAAGCTCTAATGTGTGTCACCCCATAGTCGATGGTACAGAAACTAATTTTTGTACCAATCGAAGTTACCATCTAGCAATGATTTTCGACGTCCGGATAGGTCGAATGTATGCAAAGCAACATTCTTAGAACCCTAGCCCATGGTTACTATATAATTCATCCCTATGACCAATAATACTCAAGATGACTTTGAGTATACTGTCAAACACTCATACAAGCCATCTTTATTGTGTCTCAAAATTTTGCAAATCCTGTGACACATCGCAAGGGTTATCTAGGCCTATGTTTTGCTAAATTGAAACACGGTGAGTCATTCTCTTCTTGAAGTTAATCAGGAGTGGTCAATCCCATCTTGACTCACAGACTGACTCTATAAGTACTTGACTGTATCCAAAAATCTTTCATCACCTATATTACAAATACAAGTAATTTAGCATCAAAGTACAGTGAGTTGCTCGCAAGTCACCATGGTGATTTCAGGTCGGAGGGATACTTATACCCATTTATCTTAGCTAGCTACTCTTGACAGTAGAGTACTATATTGGTCATGTTCTATGCAGATGTACTCCTATATTTTATCTGGATGCCATACCAGTGTCTCCACATCACTTGGTTATGAGGACAACCAACGCATATGGCATACAGCAACTTACACTCGATAAGTTATCATCCTTATTAATAACTTATCATTTGATCATAAATAATTTAAGAACCATCCGATAAATCCTTATTTATTAATTGATTATGGTTCTAAGGACTTCATCATAATTTAGGAGTTCATTTAAGGAAGATAGAACTTTTATGATGAAACAGCCAAATTACTATTATTATTAGATAATTCATAAACTAATTTCAATCATCTACTGCTTAGATGATTGGCTTTAAGATACATTTTTCAACACATTTCGGACAAATAATCTGATAAGAAGGAAGGGCTGAGGCTTATTGTCAGAAGAGATGACATAGTGGGAGATGTCCTAGCATCCACCTTATATGTGGAGATGAGAGGACTACATCATGTTATCGGTGGGATTTTCATTCCTAAGTTAGGTAGGCATGGCTTTGTCTCTAAGAGAAAACTATGTATGATGTATCTTATGGATCAGGGGACTCAGATAAATTTGCCAAGGATCATGATGCATCAGATAAGAGAGGTAGCCTCTAGGAATAAAGTATGTTTACCTTATGGTATGGTTTTGACCAAGATTTTTGAGACAATAAGAGTGCCATTAGAGAATGAAGGTTATAGGAAGCTATCTCACTTCGATGTCTATGATATGAGAGCTCTGACCAAAATGCAGTATCATATAGATGAAGGAAGATGGGCAAAGAATATTTCTAGTCAAGAGAGGAGAGAGCCAAGATTAGTGGAGGCAAGAGAGCCCTCTACCCCTGTTGCACCCAGAGATGCACCTGACCCTAGTACACCTATGACTTCTTGAGCTCCACCCGCAAATAGGTTTCCACAGCTACCACCTATTGACTCTGCATCTATGAAGAGACTAGCAGATATGATTTCTACTAGAATTAGTAGAGAGATTTACGGCTTATCTTAGAGAGTAGAGAGCATGCAGACTAAGATAAGATCTATCTCTCAGAGGCTCACTATCCTAGAGCAAAGGGAGCAGATACATGACATGCCCACTGACCACTCTAGTATTATTAAGGAGATTGCTCGACTCAGAAGGAGGGTTAAGTCAGGTGGGACTGAGATGATGGCAGCTATTAGTGGACTGGATCAGGCACAGCAGTAGGGTATCATTTCAGTACTTAGAGCTATGGACAGTTTGATTGAAAAGATAGAGAGGCTTGCTCCACGTGTGATACTAGCAGTAGCAGCAGATGCAGCCGCTAGAGCAGTTATGCCACTGTTGTTTCTATGGTTGCTCAGAGCGACAGCCGTAGATCCAATCTCTTACGTGAACCTGGATGTTAATCCAGCAAACTGAAGAAGATCTAAGAAAGATAAGAGAAGCTAGGATTTTGGTGTTGGAACTAGAGAGAAGAGAGAAGAGAGTTAGGAAGAAAAGCTCAATTGGATTCCGATCTATTACCCTAGAGTTTCCACATGAACCCTAATAAACCCCAGCTCAAAAACTCCCTTAGGCTAACCTAATACATGAAAGCACTCATCAAGCCCAAGTCTCACATGCTCTTATCCCCTGGATCTAATCCCAATCCATACATGAATTAGCCTCCTTCAGACCTCTCAAACTAATTTTAAGATCCCTAGGATCAATCTAGACCCTAGCCCAAAATAGACCCTCACGTAACTTTGCCCGTGCACTTAGCCAGCTCAGTCTCAGCACTGAGCTGACTAAGTTCCACTGGGTCGGCTTAGTCTAAAACTTAGCCGACCTAGTCCTGTGCCGTGCCTGCAGTCCCGAATGCTCAGCTCTCTATTTTGTCTGTACTCTTAGACTTAGCCGATCCAGTTTTGGACTGAGCTAGCTAACCTGCAGAAAATCTTCTTTGTATAGTCTTGATTTCACTGCTTTAGTTCCTTGCTCCACCTTAAATCTTAAGTCTCCGAAGCACCAACCAAGCCCCTTAAGGCCCTTAATACCCGAACCTCAAGCCTATGGAGAGTTACATGCCGCCTCTACCTTAGGACAACTTCTATCCTAGCCCTAGGACCACACCTATCCTAGCCTCCCCGGAGCCCTCACCCTAGCTCTGCCCGTTGATGGGATTGGTGTATAGGGCAGAAGCATGGATTTCAAAGTAAAAACATGAAATCATATAAACCAAACCCAAACCCTAAGACCAGCTCATTAGTAATTAAATCATATAACATGCATTTGTAACATAAAAGAAAGTATTAGAACATACCTCTTATCGCTAAATCCCAAATTGATCCTGATCGTCAGTAGTAGTTCGTCAGGGATTCCACTAGGTGCCCACGTGTTCACCCTCCAATGTTGATCCACACAGAGATTTGATCAAGACACCAGCATCTTTGATTTATATAATTAGAGTTCTAATAATAAGAACTTTAATTAAAAAGGACAAGACCTTCTTTAGCCTTTATGTTACCTTCCTTGCCTCTCCTTATCTCTCTTTCTTTTTCTTTTGTCTTCTTAATTTTTCTTCCTAATCTCTTAGTCTTAAGATGACTTCTTGTTCTTATAAGGATAAGGTCAAGACAAGAGAAAAAAAGAAAAAAAATTGGACAAAAAGAAACTATTGTAAGAAAGAAAGATAATTTTTCAACCCCCCCGGACTCTTGGTGTGCACCCCTATATATAATGTATGTAGGGGTGCCAACAAAAAATCTCATGTCCTTTCTTCATCAATTTCTCATGCCCCATCAGCCAATCTCATACCTCATTAGTAAAATTGAGATGTAGACTTAGTCCAAGAGGTGCCTTAAAGCAGAAGGACTCTTGGACTAATTCTACGTAAGTTTTTTACGAAGAGTCGCAATATATCATTTTTGGCGCCACCCTTTTCATCCATTAGATCATGAAAAAATGGCCATCCAATTTCCCTAAAAAGGGACACCCATTTAGAAAGAAGGCGTGGAGATAATCTTTGAATAGTCAAAGTTCTAAGAGACTTTGACTTGGTCCAAGAGACGTCAAGGAGGAGTAGGTGGCATGGAGTCTTTGGCGGCAAGGGATCTTGGGCAACAAAACATCCTGGGCGAAAAAATTAAAAAGAAAAAAGGAGTATTTCATCTGTAGAAGGACTCTTCTACGCCCCATATCTAATGTCCATGCCAATATAAAAATTTACATAACAAAACAAAATGAGAAAAGTCAAAAAAGGTCGACGCCAACATATTCCATGTGCCAAAGAGTTCTTTGTGCATGAAATACTTCCCACGCACAAGAGAGAGATCCAATCTGAAGCCCAATCAATCTAGGTTAATTCAACTCAAGACCAAATTCTATTTGGCTCAAATCGGATCTAAATTAGCCCAAATTAGAAGCTGATTCGAATCAAATTCAAAACTAGGTGCTAGGGTTTGCTACATGTGCTAGCATGTTCATCTTGCAATCATGGTCTAATCCAATTAGACCCTTAATCAATTCTCTTTGTGTGTGACCCATTGGATTTTACATCTAACCAGCAGTGAGTCTGGGTGTGATTTGACCTAATCTGGTTAGAACTCAACCAAACCAATTTAGGTCAAAAACTAGCCAACCCAATTTGACTTAATTTAGATCACTTTCTAATTTAATAATCAAATTAAAATTTTAATTTGATAAAATCCACAAGATATGATTGACGTCTAGCAACATATCATGACTATCTAAAAGATGTAAAATTTTGATGAAATACCAAAAATACCCTTCAGCGAAAATTACCATGCAACTAGATCCTTCGATCTTCCTGCATCCTGAATATGACTCTAGGTATGAAAATATGTCAACCCCAATACATGTTCATTTCTCTTTCAATCTTATGATGATGATTCATTTAATGAAACATTAGAAACCATTTCTAATTCTTTTATCATACTTTGATCAAAGTCTTCCTGAATCATCATTTGTTTGAAACAAGTAGGATGCAATTTCCTCTTACCAGGAGAGATCGATTCCATGTTAACCTACTCACAAACCTTCATATATATAATCTACCATATCTAGATCATCCCGTACATAAATGAGTCATGAATAAGTATGAACCAAAATATGGATTTATATATATAAGATTCTATGGTAGTTTCAGGTCAAAGGATTACATGCACAAATATGAGAACCATCTATTGACATGTTGATAAGACTCCATTAGATATTTTCAATTTGGATCAATTCAGTGAACTCATTCTCTAATAAGCATTCACATTTTTGTATTAGTATCATACACAAGTTATTGTGAGATCAATCACCCTCTCAATCGAGCATACAAAGAATGTGCTAGTCTTACTGGAAAATATTGATCCCTAACTCAATGTCCCATCGACTAGGAATATTTAAATTAGGATTTTAAGATTTTAGATCTCACTGGTATGATCTCATCATAATCCTAAAACCATAGCCCTAATTTATAGGGTTCATCATAATCTTAAATAAATAATAAGACACTGTATATGATGAAATAAATATCTTTATTTATTAAAAAATATCATTACATGAGTCTGAAAGACAAAGAATATTCCAAAAAGAAAATTAGCTTGAGGGCATATTCCTTTATATTCCAAAAAGAAAATTAGCTTGAGGGCATATTCCTTTCACCCGTGGCCTCCCAAGGCTTGGGAGCACCACACCACCTACAATCTTCACCTTGGTGCGCCCAAGCCTTGGCACACCTGGCAACATCCTCATGCACGATCCTGCTATCCCTACATGTCCTGATAGCCCCTCGTGCTTACCTTGCCATTGCCATTCTTCTTCAACTACTGAGCTCCCTTTAAGGCCTTCGAGATGACCACCTCCATTGCTGAAGTCCTTGGCTTGTTTCTCTACACCACCTTTGGAGTTGTAGGTATTCTTCTGCTTGATAGCTGCATCACTTATCCTGAACTTTCCTGAAGATCATGCAACATTTCTTTACCAATACTCGCTGTATATCTTGATGCTCCATCTGACACTGTCCCCTCAGAGCCATGCCTATCTCCCTGCACAATCCTCTCCACCTGGATCTATATAGCCTCAGCACTGGAGCTGGGATATAAGTCCTCCCTCTGCACTCCTCTGCTCTGAATCCGTGTCATAGCTTCCTCCACCCATGAAGCCACCTCTGCCTGGTGCTCCACCTGAAACTAAAGTCCCTTTGATGCTATAGAAGCTGACTCTTTCTCCGAGTCCCCCAAGGCCAACCATCCAACATTGCATTGCTGGGCTTGCCGCTGTATCTCGAACACCGTCGCTGATCTTTCGGACCCTCTACACTCTACAGACCTATCCAAAACCATCTTAGATAATGATACCTTGCAGGCTCCTCCAAGACCACCAAGAGCTCATCCGAATCTTTACTTTCAGTGACTCTACTTATGGAATCCGAGCTTTCTCCTCCCTTGCACTTTTTTCAAAGCAAACACTTTCGCTTAAAGTGCCTTACTTTTTCGCACTTGAAGCATCTCTTAGACCCCTTGCTGTCCCTCTGTTCGTTCTTCTTCTTTCCTTTTCTATGCTTCTCTGAAACCATAAGACTCTCCTGGAAGACCTTCCTCTTCATCATCTGTTCCCGCTGCTCGTTGGACCTGAGCACTGATATAATCTCCTCGTACATTAGTGTCTCTTTACCATACAGCAAAGTCGTCACCAATGGATCGAAGCTTCTGGATGCAAACACAGCAATAATAGACTCTTATCCTCCTCTTCTAAATCCACCCCTATATTGAGCAAGTCCATGCTCATTTGATCGAATTGTTGAATATGCCCCGCAACATCCTTATCCTCCTGCATTCGAAAGCTATATAGTTGCTTCTTTAGCATCAACTTGTTGCACATGTTCTTTTCCATGTACAACTACTGCAATCTTGACCATAATCCCTTGGGTGTTCTCTCCTCTAACACACCATATAAAACCTCATCAGCCAAACAAGCCCTAATCGTGGCATATGCCCTTTTCTCCAAGGACACCCACTCCTTGTCTGTGATCTTCTCCGACCTATTTTCTAAGGCCGAATCCAACATCATCTGAACCAGTAGATCCTCCATCCTTATCATCCACATCGTGAAACTTTTTTTTTCATCAAACTTCTCTAATTCTACCTTCAACCCACTATTCTTCATGATCAATTCGAATCAAATAACAACAAACAGATAGATCTGAGAAATACCTTGACTGGGGTTGGTGGATAGCAGCCCTATGATCTCTTCCTTCCTCACAAAGCCTGGAGAAAGCCTTTAGATCTAAATCTCACTGTTGATCTTTGCTGAAAATTGATCTTCTTCCTCCTTCATGCTCCACCTGACTTTGATACCAATTGTTGTTCCTACGACTGCTCGGAGCTACAGCCGTTGATATGATCTATTGTATGAACTTGGGTGTTAATCTAGCAAACTGAAGAAGATCTAAGAAAGATGAGAGAAGCTAGGGTTTTAGTGTTGGAACCAAAGAGAAGAGAGAAGAGAGTTAGGGAGAAAAGCTTAATTGTATTCCATTCTATTGTAAAAGTTATAATGTCCTGGTTTATATACCCTAGAGTTTCCACATGAACCCTAATAAATTTTAGCTCAAAAACTTTCTTAGGCTAACCCAATACATGAAAGCACTCACCGAGCCCAAGTCTTACATGCTCTCATTCCCTAGATCTAATCCCAATCATATATGAATTAGCCCCCTTAAGACCTCTCAAACCAGGCCTTAAGACCCTTAGGATCAACCCTGGCCCTAGTCTAAAGCAGACCCTCGCATAACTCTGCCCACGCACTGAGCCAGCTCAGTCTCAGCACTGAGCCAACAAAGTTCCACTAGGTCGGCTTAGTCTAAAACTGAGCCGACCCAGTCCTGTGCCATGCCTATTATCCCAAATGCTCAGCTCTCTATTTTATCTATGCTCTAAGACTTAGCCGATCCAGTTTTGGACTGAGCCAGCTAATCTACAGAAAATCTTCTTTCTGCAGTCTTGATTCTCCGACTTTGGTTCCTTGCTCCACCTTGAATTCCAAGTCTCTGAAGCACCAACCAAGCCCCTTGAGGCCCTCAATATCCGAATCTCAAGCCCATGGAGAGTTACATGCCCCCTCCACCCTAGGATAACTCCTGTCCTAGCATTAGGACTACACCTATCCTAGCCTCCCTAGAGCCCTCACCCTTGCTCCGCCCGTGGCCTCCCAAGGCTTGGGCGCACCACACCACCTACAGCCACGTCCACCACCTCCTCCATCGGTGTCTCTTGTTCAGAATTAGGTATTCACTAGTGAGAGTAAACCATCACTCAGAGTCTACACTCGTGCTGGGCCTACTCCTACATAGGTGGCTGGACCATCAGCTAGGATTAGGAGCAAAAGAACTAGGCCATCCACATCCAGAGCTTCATCTTTTCAGACATTAGAGATTCCTTCGGATGATGAGTAGCATCATAGGGAGTTGATGTCTAGTCTTTTGATGTTCTTAGACTTATGTATTAGGAATATATGTTTGTATTTGACTCTATGTTAGATGCCTCTCTGACACATATATATGTATTGGCTCAACTTAGTTTTGTTTTGAACTTGGTGTTTCATTGTATCTTAGTGTGTTGAGATAGAACACACTCATTTTGTAAATACAATAAAACTCATGATTATTTATCCTTACATTATTTCAATCTCCTGAGTTGATCTCATGGAATGTTTGTCTTTATTTTACCTTTTCGATTGATAACAAAATGAGAGAGTAATATGTATATGAGCATATATTTACTTATCTTGAATATGGTTTAAAATGTATATGAGAATATATTTACTTATCTTTATATATAATGTGCATCTTGGCTTAATATATATATGAACTTATATTCAATTACCTTGTGATTCATTTACTTTGAATATGTTAAGGTTAAAACTTTCAGCATATGTGACATGTATTATGAGTTTGGAGTTTGTGCCATGATACATACTTTATGTATCAAAGAGTTTGTGCCATGATAGTATCAAATGTATGCCTTGACTCATATAAAACATTGATTGTTTAACATTGATGTCTGGCATGCATATGGATATATGCTAATGATTCACCATTCAAATAAGTACAAGCAAAAATATTAGCTTTGAATTGATAAAATGTATTAAAAATGTGAGCATGAATTGAGGGGGAGCTAAATATGAAACTATGAAAAGGATTAAATCTTTAGTTTATTGAAAATGTGCTTAATACATTAATGTTATATATTTCTCGCTCATATACTCAAAATTTTGTCATCAAAAAAAAGGAAGAGATTATTAATCCCAAGGATTGATTTTGATGAGTAACAAAATATTGGAGTATATGTTTGGACTAATGAATTTGTTGAGATCATGTTTCAAGATACATTTAAAGTATTAAATGAGATATTGCCATCCATAACATCTCAGGCATCACCTAGCTCTAATACCAAATTATAGACCCATGATATCACTCAAACGCCAATCATCCTTGACATCACAAGCATCGATACCATATTGTGGAAACTCTTGATTTTAGTCTGGTCCTGAAGGAACCTATGATGTTCTCTATAGGCAGCAAACTACCGATCCTCCACATGGATATGTGATGGGGCGCCTCCCTCCTTGGGCTTAAGGGAGACGCCCCCTTCTCTAGGGCTTCTTCAAGAACCCTAGGGCGGCAACTCTAGAGAGAAGAGAAGAAGAGAGTTGAGGAAGAAAAGGTCTGTATTGATTTTAATCTTGAAAATTCTAATACAACCTATGTATTTATACATAGCTATTATGCTAAAGGAATCGGATCTAGGGTTTCACAGATAGATCTTGAAACTTTTTCTAGATCTTATAGCGAAAGACTTAAATAAATCTAAAATTTATTTGAATAACCATGTAAACACTTAGATCTCAGATCTATTACATGACAAAGGCATGATATTAAATTAAAAATTAAAATCAAATAAAAAAGAAAAAGATTGATCAAATCAACCTAGATCTACACTACATCAAATGTAGGTATGAAGTTTATAGATTAGATCTATTACTTGAGCAAGTTTAGATGTTCTAACTTGCTGATCCAGGCTTGAGGATGAAGTCATGAGCCATACATATGTTCGGCCATTAGGAGTCATCCACACGAACCTACGATCTCTGATCTAAAGTCCGACGCAAGAAATCAGCATAGCAAGCTAGTATTGTGCTAATCCTTCTTTGACGGTCGATCCGATGCTTTCTTCTTCGAAATTTGAATTATCCCAAATATGAGAAGGAAGATGAGAGTTTTCTGATCTGAGACTCTCTCAAAAAAAATCAAAAGAAAGGAGGAGGGATTGAAAATAAAATAGTCCAAGAAGAAGACCCTCTTCTTCTTCTCTTTTCTTTCACCTAGACACCTAGTTTGGTGCCTATGGAACCCCCACGTCTAAGGACCCTCATCCTCTAATTTTTGCACACCTTAAATATTTTCCAAAGCTCTATATTCTACAAAAAAATTAAAATAAAATTCATCCAATAAATAGGGAAAAAAAAGAGTCCAAGTTAGGTCAAATTCTTAGACTAGGAATATTCAAACATGGAAAGTTGTTGGGGCGCCCCAGAGTTGGGAACCTCCTCCACAATTTTTTGCATGGACCAACAAGGGAGGGCACACAAAAAAGAAGATTATTTTCATAGAATAAGAGAAGAATTAATTAAAAAAGAGGGCGGCACTCAAGGGAAGATGTTTTGGTCAATAAGGATTCTATCTCATAGAATCCTAAGCAAAACCAATTCCTCCTTTGACTTGGTCTTCCACCTAACTTCCAAATATGACTTGGAGGGAGAGAGGGGGCATGAAAATCAGGAAGAAAGAGATTTTTCATGAAAAATATCTAAAAAATAGGTATGGGGGGCGTTGGGACCAAGGTGGCGCAAGGAGATAGGGAGTCCTAGTCACACTAGGACTCCTATTTTGATTTGGTCAAACAAGATCTTTTAACCAAATAAATCAAGATTAAATCAATTCAATTAAATAAGACCCTAACCCATTTAAAAGAACTTAAAATTAAATTAATATTAAATTAAATTAATTTATTTTCTAATAAAATTAAGAAAATTGGGTTAATCCGAGTCCTAGTTAGACTAGGACTAGTTCTTCCTTGCACTTGGCTTATCCAATAAACCAATTAGACTTGATCCAATCAAGCCCAAACTAAATTCTAATTAAATCATATTTAATTAGACTTAATCTCAACCTATTGGCTTAATCAAATTAAGAATTGGTAGCCCATCTACTTCCCTGCCTCCAAATTCGAGATAATTAACTAAATTTTATTAGTGTACTAAATCGCACATAGACTGTACACAAGTTCAATTCGTTGGCCCAATCCTATATAATCATAAGGATAGGTTCAATAATCAATTATTTTTGCTTAAATAATTTTTAGTAAATGTAAAAATTTTTTGATCCTAGCCCTGATTAGTTCTTATTGCCTTTCTCAGAAAAGGTCCAGTTAGGTCCAACCATTAACATGACCATACTTAGCCCATCCAACGAGATGAGATCAGGAACCTACACTTTGTTGTCCATCTGACGGACCATTATCAGAATTGATGTATCCGAAGAGATCATAATTAAGTAGTATAATGAATAATACTTGCCTTAACTGATAAGCACTAGGCCTTTGGGCATCCACACGATTATACCCAACTGATGGACACATTATCATCACCTTTAATGGAGGCGGTAAATGAATCTCAGTTATGCATATAACTATTTCATTTTTAGGGAATCTAAATAATTTTAGAATGATTTATTTAATAGTAGTGAAGTAGGTCAGATTAACCAGCTTGTCATGATCCTCCACTAACTTTACCAAGTCCAGCTTAGGGGACCAATTAATAGGCTGGTCTAGAGCACCTAAATCAGTCAAAACTATTTACCTAGCTGACATGGGCTAAGCTCGAATAATCAACGATACGATTAAACATAATGCTCACCAAGAGGTCAGATAAGCTTGCTCAGTGGAAGGGTCTACCAAGGTTTGCCTTAGATACCATCAAAAATGGTCCAGGTAAGCGGGCTGCCAATTAAAAACTATTGGTCTGATATTATTTTAGGCACCAATTGATTTATTAGGTTTCAATTAAATCAATCAAACAAGTTCGTGCTCGCGCGTAGCAAGAATTAAGTCATCTTGAATCTTGTTAAAAACATGGAACTTGGACAACTACAAAATCTAGAGAATCCTTAACCTAATCTAAGATAATAAATTGAATTAGATTTTAAGTCAATTCCTCTAATTAAGTCATTCCCTTATTAACCCTAGGTCTAACCAATTAATGGACCTAATCTTCACTAACCATTTAAACCAATGTGTTATGATTTATGTCTTAGGATCTTCAAATTTACAACCTAGATCCTAATCAATCAAACTTCTTAATTCTAATTAAGTTTTGGCTGAGGGTTGGGGGTTTTGGCTTTTTGTAAATGATTTTCATATTTTGTAAAATATTTTTACAACATGGTCTATTAACTAAGTTGCATGTTTAATTCATAATCAAATATGCAAGTAAAATAAACATAAAATACCTACTTTAGTCTAATCTAAACAGGCTCATGTAAAATTGAAACAGTTTCAATATAATCAATCATAAAATCTTTCTAGAATCAAATCAACATATTTATGATGATTAAATTAGTATTAAAAATATTTTTTATCAGATCATAAAATCTCTAGATCTAATCTAAAATTTTAATGATCAATATTTTTAGAAATTAGTATGGTATAGGATAACCTATTACTGTAAGGGATAAATTACAGGCAAGACAACCTTATGGCGTCTGGTGCAATCTAAAATATTTATTTTATTTTATTTTTATTTTTAATATTTAATAATTAGATTTAAATTAGATCTAATCTAAGAGATAATATAGAACATGCATAAATCATGTAAATAAGAAACATAGGCCCTCATACAACTAACCAAATTGAAGGAAACCAAGATCTCTCTCGTCCTCATCATTCTCATCGAGTTTGATGGGATCACCATCTTAGACCAAGAATCCATAGTATCTATCTAGATGGTGGGGTACTCTACCGGATCGCCTTAATGGTGTGGGTTCACTAGGCTTCGAATCTGATTTGATCAAATCTGACTTAGGTTCAACATTCTGTATTGGACTTTCTACTTGTTGAACTTCATCAAGTTCAATTTTAGAGGAAATAGTTCCTTCATCAAGAAACTCCTTTTCCAAAAAGGTTGCCTTAAGGTTGATGAACATTTTTTGTTCATCAGCATGGTAGAAATAGTATCTTTTGGTCTCTTTTGGGTACCCTATGAATGTACACTTGTCAGACCTAGGTCCAAGTTTATCTATAACTAATCGTTTGACATAAGTCGGGCACCCCAAATCCTAAGGTGTGAAAGTGCAGGCTTACACCCTATCCATATCTTATATAGAGTTTTAACTACAGACTTACTTAGAACCCTATTTAATAGCTAATAAGTCGATTTGAGTACATATCCCTAGAAGAATATCGGCAAGCTGGCAAATCCCATCATGGATCGGATCATATCTAACAGAGTCTGATTCCTCCTTTTAGACACACCATTATGTTATGGTGTTCCAGGAGGAGTTTATTGGGAGAGAATTCTATTCTCTCCAGGATATGTGAGAAACTCACCAAAAATATACTCTCCTCCTCGATCAGATTAAAGAGTTTTAATACTCTTTCTAGTTTATTTTTCTACTTCACTTCAAAATCATTTGAACATTTCAAAAGAATCCGACTTATGTTTCATCAGATAGGCATATCCATATCTGGATAGATAATCTGTGAAAGTGATGAAGTAGATATATCCATCTCTGGCACTTGTACTTATTGGTTTATGTATATCAGTATATACTAGACCTAAGAGCTCATTAGCTTTCTCATCTTTTTCAGTGAAAGATGACTTGATCATTTTACCAAGAAGACAAGACTCACAGATTGAAAGTAATTCACAATCATTAACTTCGAGGATTCCCTCCTGAGTCAACCTATTTATCCTATTCTTGTTTATATGACCTAGCCTACAGTGTCATAAGTAGATATCTGATACACTATCTAATCTAGGATGCTTGCTAGTGGAATAGACTACATTAACAAGTTGTGATAACATATATACACCATTGTTCAATTATCCACAAAAAGTAGTAATGCCATTCACAATGATATTGCAAACTCATTTTTTTATTGAAATTTCATAATTGTTCATGGCCAAAAGACCTACAGAAATGATATTTAAAAAGAAACTAGGACAGAAATGATAATCATTAAGAACAACGATATGAGATTCAAGTATAAGTTTCAAAATTTCTAAAGCTAGAACTGGAACTGGTCTTCCATCTCCAATGTTCAAGAATCTCTCGCCTTGCTCGAATCTTCTACTGACATGCAACCCCTACAATGAATTACAAATATGATAAGGGTTACCAGTATCCAATACCTAGTCAGTAATATCACAAATTGAGAAACTGCAAGGAGTTATCATATAAATACCTTGCCTAGAAATAGCTTGCTTCTTTCTCTGCCTATTTGGATCCAGGGAGGTAATGTACTGCGGATAGTTTTTCTTCTAGTGCCCCTACTTCATGCAAAAGAAGCATTCAGCTTGACTCTTATCGGGCTTGATCTTTGAGGTCTGAGCCTGCACAGGTGTCCTAGCATAAACATGCACCTTCTTGGCTTTCTTCTTCTTGTTCTTCTTTTCTTTTCCAAAGGATCGAGAATGAGAAGACGAACATCCCACTAAGTTCACCGACTCCTTATGGAGTTGGTGATCCTTCTCAAAGTTCTGAAGTAACCCCAGTAACCCATGGTAGTCCACTTCAAGCTTTGACATTCTATAATGTGTAAGGAATGGGAGATAAGACTTGGGTAGTGAGTTCAGTATTGCATCTTTCCCAAGTTGTTTGTGTAAGGAAAAGCTGAGCTTGCTCAAGCGCCCTATCAGCTCGATCATATACAATACATGATCAGTGATCGAGGCACCATCCCACATTCTGGCATTGAAGATGGCACAACTAGTCTTGTGCCTCTCAACATCATCAGGTGTGCCAAAAGGATCCTCCAACACTTGAAGCATTTCGTTTGGATGAGCTATCTCAAACTTGTGACTGAACTTGTCGCTCATCGTAGCTAGCATAATGCCGCACACCATGGTTCGATCACTGAGCCACTTTTGATAAGTGTCTCTGATTGTTCCATGTGCATTGGCAGCTGGCTCCTCAGGTGCAGGATCCATCAGCACATATAGAATCCGTTCATGCTCCAGGATAGTCTTCAACTTTCGATACCATCTATCAAAGTTGGATCCCACCAACTTATCATTATCCAACAATGATCGAAGCAATAGAGAAGTGGCTATGTTTGAACAAAGAAAAATCAAAATTTAATTAGTAATTGATTCATTAAACCTAAAGATTTGGACTTTAATCAAAAGATTTCTTTCACTATTTTATTCAAATTGGTAGCCTCTGCCTCCAATTCGAGGAATTATCCTAATTTATTAGTGGGTACTAGAATCCACATAGACTGTACACAAGTTCAACTTCGGTTGGCCCATCTATATACATCTAAGGATAGGTTCATAATCAATTATTTTTCTAAATAATTTTTAGTAATTAAATTTTGTCCTAGGCCCTGATTAGTTGGCTTTGGCCTTCTCAGAAAAGGGTCCAGTTAGGTCCAACCATTAACATGACCATACTTAGCCCATCCAACGAATGAATGATCAGGCCTAACTTTTGTTGGTCCATCTGACCACCATTTAGATTGATGTATCCAAGAGATCATATAATGAATGATAATTTCATTAACTGATAAGCACTAGGCCTTTGGGCATCCAATGATTATCCAACTGATGGACCCATTATCATCCACTTTAATGGGAGGCTATGATCTAGTTATCATATAACTATTTCATTTTAGGGATCTAATAATTTTAGATGATTTATTTATAGTAGTGAGTAGGTCAGATTAACCAGCTTGTCATGATCCTCCCACTAACTTTACCAAGTCAGCTTAAGGGAGACCATTAATAGGCTGGTCTAGGAGCACCTAAATCAGTCAAACTGATTTACCTAGCTGACATGGGCTAGCTCGAATAATCAAGCGATCCGATTAAAACATAATCTCACCAAGAGGTCAGATAAGCTTGCTCAGTGGAAGGGTCTACCAGGTTTGCCTTAGATACCATCAAAAATGGTCAGGTAAGCGGGCTGCCAATTAAAAACTATTGGTCTGATTTATTTTAGGCACCAATTGATTTAATTAGTTTCAATTAAATCAATCAAACAGTTCGTGCTCGACCGCGTAGCCAAGAATTAAGTCCATCTTGAATCTTGTTAAAAACATGGACTTGACCAACTACAAATCTAGAGAATCCTTGACCTAATCTAAGATAATAATTGATTAGATTTAGTCAATTCTCTAATTAAGTCCATTCTTTAATCTAACCCTAGGTCTAACCCAATTAATGGACCTAATCTTCACTAACCCATTTAACCCAATGTGTTATGATTTATGTCTTAGGATCTTCAATTTACAATCCTAGATCCTAATCAATCAACTTCTTAATTCTTAATTAAGTTTTGTGCTGAGGGTTGGGGTTTGGCTTTTTGTAAATGATTTTCATATTTGTAAAATATTTTTACAACATGGTTCTATTAATAAGTTGCATGTTTAATTCATAATCAATATGCAAGTAAAATAAACATAAAACTACTTTAGATCTAATCTAAACAGGCTCATGTAATTGAAACAGTTTCAATAATAATCAATCATAAATCTTTCTAGATCAAATCAACATATTTATGATGATTAAAATTAGATTAAAATATTTTTAATCAGATCATAAAATCTCTTAGATCTAATCTAAAATTTTATGATCAATATTTTAGATTAGTATGTACTAGGATAACCTATTCACTGTAAGGGATAAACCTTACAGCAAGACAACCTTATGGCAGTCTGTGCAATCTAAAATATTTTATTTTATTTTATTTTATTTTTATATTTAATAATTAGATTATAAATTAGATCTAATCTAAGAGATAATATAGACATGCATAAAAATCATGTAATAAGAACCTAGGCCCTCATACCAATTGAAGGAACCAGATCTCGGGTTTCACATGTAGATCTTGAAACTTTTTCATGATCTTACAGCGAAAGTCTTAAATAAATCTAAAATTTATTTAAATAATCATGTAAACACCTAGATCTCAGATCTATTATATGATTAAGATATGATATTAAATCAAAAATTAAAATCAAATAAGAAAAAAAAAGGTTGATCAAATCAACCTAGATCTACACTACATTAAATGCAAGTTTGAAGTTTATAGATAATATCTATTACCTAAGCAAGTTTAGATGTTCTAACTTACTGATCCAGGATTGAGGATGAAGTCATGAGCCACACACGCATTCAGCCTCTAGGAGTCATCCACACGAGCCTACAATCTTTGATCTAAAGTCCGATGCAGGAAATCAGCACAGCATGCTAGTACTGTATTGATCCTTCTTTGACGGTCGATCCGATGCTCCATTCTTCAAAATTTAGACTCTCCAAAATATGAGAAGGAAGATGAGAGTTTGCTGATCTGAGACTCTCTTAAAAAAACTCAAAAGAAAGGAGGAGAGATTGAAAATAAAATAGCCCTAGAAGAAGACCCTCTTATTCTTCTCTTTTCTCTCACCTAGACACCTAGTTTGGTGCCTATGGAACCCCCATGCCCAAGAACCCTCTTCATCTGATTTTTTCACATCCCAAACCTTTACCAAAGCTCTATATTCCATGAAAAAATTAGAATAAAATTTATCTAATAAATAGAAAAAAAAAGAGTCCAAGTTAGGTCAAATTCCTAGACTAGGAATATCCAAACATGGAAAGTTGTTGGGACGCCCAAGTTGGGCGCCTCCATAATTTTTTGCATGGACCAGCAAGGGAGGGTGCACAAGAAAAGAGATTATTTTTATGAAATAAGAGAAGAATTAATTAAAAAGAGGGTGGCACTCAAGAAAAGATATTTTGGTCAATAAGGATTCTATCTCATAGAATCCTAAGCAAAATCAATTCCTCCTTTGACTTGGTCTTCCACCTAACTTCTAAATATGACTTGGAGGGAGAGAGGTGGGACCAAGGTGGCGCAAGGAGATAGGGAGTCCTAATCACACTAGAACTCCTATTTTGACTTGGTTAAACAAGATTAAATCAAATAAAATCAAGATTAAACCAACCTAATTTAATTCTAATTTATTTTCTAATCAAATTAGAAAATTGGATTAATCTAAGTCCTAGTTAGACTAGGACTAGTTCTTTCTTATACTTGGCTTATCCAATAAACTAATTGGACTTGATCCAATCAAGCCCAAACCAAATTTAATTAAATCATATTTAATTAGACTTAATCTTAGCCTATTGGCTTAACCAAATTAAGCCAATTAGCAATCCAATTGCTAAGTGATCCTCCTGCAACACTTGCACTAGGTTAAACACCAATCGTATTGATTATTTAACCCTAGAACGATTCTTAATCATTGATCAACCATCTGATCAGATTGTAAGTTCTAATGTGTCTGACCTCATAGATCCAAACTTAAGTCAGTAGCATAGGAACAAATTCTTGTACCAATCAAAGTGACCATCTAGCAATGATACCCAATAACCAGATAGGTTGAAGGTGTAGAACGCCATCCTTAGAACCCATGCAGATATAGTTTCCATGTAATTCATCCCCTTAACCACAATGCTCATAGGACACATCAGAGTTCAATTGTCAACTCTGATCAGGTTGTCCACATTGTATTTCAAAATACCAAATACATCTGATGGATTATTCTGGCCAAGGTTTTGCTATATTAAAATATAGTGATATATTCTTCTCCAACTCTTGGAGTGGTCAATTCCATCTTGATCATACTCCAACTTCGTAAGTACTTGACTATGCCCACAAGCCTTCCGTTACTAAATTAGAAATTCAGTTAGTTCGGTACCAAAACACAGTGAGTTGCTTGCAAGTTACTGAGGTGATCTCAAGTCTAAGGGATACTTATACCTATATTCCATCAGAGACATTCTTGATAGTAGAATACTCTGGAGTTGGTCACGTTCAATGATGATGTACCCATACATCTCACCTGTATGCCATATCAGTGTCTCCACATACCTTGGTTAAGAGGACAACCAATCTATATGGCATATAGCGATCTATGCTGTCGTCCTAATTAACAGTCTATCATTTGATCGTGAATAAATTTAAGGACTAATCGATAAATCCTCTCTTTATGGAAACTAAATAGTCCTAAGGACTTCATCACAATAATGGAGTTCATTAGAAGACGTAAACTTATGATGAAAAAAGATGCTAACATATTTTTTATTAATTAATAAATCAATTACAATATCTCAACCATCAACAGAGGCTGACAATTGGCTTTGGGACATAATTCCTAACATAGACCCGACCAAAAAACTCCCCAGCTAACCCAATACATGAAAGCACTCACCGAGCCCATGTACACCCATGTCTCCCATGCTCTCATCCTCTAGATGTAGATCCAATCCATACATGAATTAGCCATCTTAAGACCTCTCAAACCAGGCCTTAAGACCCCTAGGATCAATCTAGACCCTAATCCAAAATAGACCCTCACGTAACTCTGCTGGCATACTAAGTCAGCTTAGTCTCAGCATTGAGCCGACTGTGTTCCACTAGGTTGGCTCAGTCTGAAACTGAGCTAGCCTAGTTCTGTGCCATGCCAATAGTTCTGAATGTGCAGCTCTCTATTTTATCTATGCACTAAGACTTAGCCAACCTAGTTTTGGACTGAGCTGGCTAACATGTAGAAAATGTTCTTTCTACAGTCTGGATTTTTCAACTTTGATTCCTTGCTTCACCTTGAATACCAGATCTCCGAAGCACCAACCAAGTTTCTGAAATCTCCAGAGCTAACCCTCTGACTCCTCTCATGTCCTTCCAAGGCTTGGGAGCACTACAAATTTTTACAATCTCCATCTTGGTGCCCTAAGCCTTGGCAAATCCTTTGGCAATGCCCTCCTACACAATCCCACTATCCCTATGCACTCGATAGCACTTGTGCAAACATCACCTCTGCCAATCCTCTTCAGCTATTGTGCACATTTGAGGCTTTAGGATGACCGCCTCCATTGTTGAAGATCTATGCTTGCTTCTTGGCACCATGCTGGAATTGTAGGATCCCTTTTACTTAGCAGCTACATCACTTTTCTTGGACTTCCCTAGAGAACCCACAATGTTCCTGTACTGACACTTGCTGCAATCCCTGACATGGTCTCCTCAAAACTATGGCTGTCCTCCTGCACGTGCTGCTCCACCTAGATTTGTGCATCATCAGTGCTGGTGCTAGGATATCGATCCTCCTGCACCCCTCTACTCTGAACTCATATCAAATTCCTCTCCAATTATGAAGCCACCTCTCTAGAGCTCCACCTATATTCGAAGTCTACCTGATGCCGTAGAAACCAACTCTGTGATTGGTTCCCTCGAGGCCAATCACCCTACGCTATACTACTGAGCCTACTGCTGCACTTCGAACACTATCGCTATCCCTTCGAACCCACAACACTTCGTGGCCCTCTTCGAAGCCATCTCGGATACCTCTGTAACCCACAAACACCTTCGAAACCCAAGAGCTCATCCAACTCTTCTAAATCTAGTGACTGAACCCTAGGAAATTCCATCCCAGTCCTTGTCTTCTGCCCTTACACCAGCCATCACTTCAGTTATGCCTGGTGAACCATCCTCCATCTGAACGGTGACTCTTCCTAGTGCTTCTATAGAAAAAACCTTATCCATGATACTCCCGACTGCTAGATGCCTCCAGCGCTCCCTGAGACCCCCAACTCTTCTTGAGACTTGCATCCGGTCTCCCTGAGATACCACTAACACTCTCTGCTAAGATACACTCCTCGACTGCTGCACCACTGAGCCTCTCTCAGCCTCTGTGCCTCCAGCGTAGCACTCCTGCAGCACTCCAGCACTCCCTGACTCATCTCTACACCGCTCTACAGCCATTCAGTCCTGACTTGCTGGATCTCCATGGATCATCCATCTCCATCATTCCCAAGGCTTTGTAAATTCATGCTCTGGTTGAACCACTGAATACATCTTCGACTACTTCCTCGCCTTTCTGACACCGAAGGATGTATAGTCGCTTCTTCAGCCCTTCTTCAATCATTACCCCTTGGAAAACCTCTCTTCAGTAGCCCACACTACCCATCTTCCTAGAGAATCTTGATGCTCTCTACTGAGATACCTCCCTCAGCCTTGCATCATCGAGCCTCTCTCAGCCCTATATTTCTAGGGAAGCTCCAACACTCCCTACCTATCACATAACCATCATATACTCCGACTTTTTCACCAAGACCGATCAGCAAATCATGCACCAAATCCTTCCACCCTGAAAAATTTTCTTTTCATTAATCCTCTCAACCTCCACCTTCAACTTTCTACTCCTGGTTGGCCAAACCATAGCAATAACAAAGATAGATTTGAGACATACCATGGAATTCTTGTACATATTTCTGATTTCACCTTGTATGACTTCTACTTCCCTTCCATGCACCATCAGGCTCTGAAATCTAGCTCTTTCTACATACCATCAGGCTTTGAAACCTGGCTTTGATACCATATTGCCATCCACAACATCCCAGGCATCACCTAGCTCTGAAACCAAATTGTAGACCCATGATATCGCTCGAATGTCAATCATCCATGACATCACAAGCACCGATACTATGTTATGAAAACTTCTGATCTTTAGCATGGATCTAAAGGAATCTATGATATTCTCTATGGGCAGCGAACCATCGATCCTCTACCTAGATCTATGATGGAGCACTTTTCTCCTTGGGCTTGAGGGAGACGCCCCCTTCTCTAGGACTTTTTCAAGAACCCTAGGGTGGCAACTCTAGAGAGAAGAGAAGAATAGAGTTGAGGGAGAAAAGATCTGTATTGATTTCAATCTTGAAAATCCTAATACAATCTATGTATTTATACATAGCCATTAGGCCCAACCAAAAAACTTTCTGGCTAACCCAATACATGAAAGCACTCACCGAGCCCATGTACACCCATGTCTCCCATACTCTTATCCTCTGGATCTGGATCCGACCCATACATGAATTAGCCAGGCCTTAAGACCTCTCAAATCAGACCTTAAGACCTCTAGGATCAACCCAGACCCTAGCCCAAAATAGACCCTCACGTAATTTTGCCAATGCACTGAGCCGGCTCAGTCCCTTACGTAATTCTGCCAGTGCACTGAGCTGGCTCAGTCTTAGCACTAAGCTGGTTAAGTTCCACTGGGTTGGCTCAAAACTGAGCCAGCACAGTTCTGTGCCATGCTAGTAGTCTCATATGAGCTTAGAAGTGGCACTCCCAAGTCTTGAAAATATGAGAAGATAGGTCAAGAAAAGATGAAAGCGAGTTGGAAGAAGAATTAGTCTTAATAGTAAGGTTCAGAAACTAGGCTAGCTCACTCTGAGACTGAGCCAGCTCAGATGGAAATTGGGTTGGCTCAGTTTAGGACTGGGTCAGCTAGGTCTTAAAGGAAAATTCAGATAGAGAGCAGCATTTTTAGGCTATTGGCACGGTACACAACTGAGTCAGCTCAGTCTGGGACAGACTGAGCTGATCCAGTCGTAGGTTAGCCGGCTCAGTTTGAAACTAGACCGACTCAATTTTTATGGATTATTATTTTGTGTACGTGGATTATTTGGGATTAGAAAATTTTTCTATGAGCTTGGGCTTGACCCTTTGTAAAATATATATACTGAAAATAGGTCAAGATTGTAAGTGTACTGAAATATACTCAATAAAAGTTCTTTTCTTTCAAAAATCTCTTCTTCTCTTCTTCTCTATTCCTTGATTTATTTGAACTTTTGGTACCAGCTACCAAAGTTGGGTCCCACCAACTTATCATTGTCCAACAATTATCAGAGCGATAGAAAAGTGGCCATGTCTGCATAAAGAAAAACTAAAATCTAATTAATAATTGATTCATTAAACCTAAAGATTTAAATTTTAATCAAAAAATTTCTTTCACTATTTTATTCGAATTGGTAGCCTCTACCTCCAATTCAAAAAATTATCCTAATTCCTTAGTGGGTACTAGAATCCACATAGACTGTACACAAGTACAACTTTGGTTGGCACACCCATATACATTTAAGGATAGGTTCATAATCAATTATTTTTCTAAATAATTTTTAGTAATTAAATTTTATCCCAGGCCCTGATCAGTTAGCTTTGGCCTTCTCAGAAAAGGGTCCAGTTAGGTCCAACCATTAACATAATCATACTTGGCCCGTCCAACCAATGAATGATCAGGCCCAACTTTGGTTGGCCCACTTGACCACCATTTAGAAAGATGTATCCAAGAGATCATATAATGAATGATAATTTCATCAATCGATAAGCACCAGACCTTTGGGCCTTCAATGATTATTTAACTAATGGACCCATTATCATTCACTTTAATGGGAGGCTATGATCTAGTTATCATATAACTATTTCATTTTAGGAACCTAATAATTTTAGAGAATTTATTTATAGAAGTGAGTAGGTCAGATTAACCAGCTTGTCATGATC
Source organism: Cocos nucifera (assembly GCA_006176705.1). Lineage (NCBI taxonomy): Eukaryota > Viridiplantae > Streptophyta > Magnoliopsida > Arecales > Arecaceae > Cocos > Cocos nucifera. Next base: position 50,495 of record QRFJ01000643.1, on the reverse strand, counting down.
CTTCCACTAACTTTGCCAAGTCAGCTTAAGGGAGAACATTAATAGGCTAGTCTAGGAGCACCTAAATCAGTCAAACTAATTTACCTAGCTGACATGGGTTGGCTCGAAGAGTTAAGCAATCAGATCAAAACATAATCTCACTAAGAGGATAGGTAAGTTCAATCAGTGGAAGGGTCTGTCAGGCTTGCCTTAGATACCATCAGAAATAACTAGATAAGTGGGCTGCCAATTAAAAACCACTGGTCTGGTTTATCTTAGACACCAACTAGTTTAATTAGTTTCAATTAGATCAATCTAACAATTCATGCTAGACCGCATAGCCAAGAATCCAGTCTATCTTGGGTCTTGTTAAAGACATGGACTTGACCAACTACAACTATTATAATTGATCTAGAGAATCCTTGATCTAATCTAAGATAATAATTGATTAGATTTACTCAATTCTCTAACTAAGTCCATTCTTTAATCTAATCCAATAAATGGACCTAATCCCCACTAACCAATTTAACCCAATGTGTTATGATTTGTGTCTTAGGATCTTCAATTCACAATCCTAGATCCTAATCAATCAACTTCTTAATTCTTAATTAAGTTTTGAGCTGAGGGTTGGGGTTCGACTTTTCAAAAATGATATTTACATTTGTAAAATATTTTTACAATATGATTCTATCAATCAAGTTGCACATTTGATTTATAATTAATATGCAAGTAAAATAAACATAAAACTACTTTAGATCTAATCTAAATAGGTTCATGTAATTGAAACAGTTTTAATAATAATCAATCATAAATCTTTCTAGATCAAATCTAATATATTTATGATGACTAAAATCAAATTAAAATATTTTTAATCAAATCATAAAATCTCTTAGACCTAATCTAAAATTTTATGATCATTATTTTTGATCAGCACGTACTAGGACAACCTATTAACTATAAGGGATAAACCTTAAAGAAGGACAACCTTATGGTAGTCCATGCAATTTAAAATATATTTTTTTTAATTTTAGATTTAATAATTAGATTATAAATTATATCTAATCTAAGAAATAATCTAGACATGCACAAAAATCATGTAATAAGAATCTAGGTTCTGATATCAATTGAAGGAACTAGATCTAAGATTTCACAGGTAGATCTTGAAACTTTTTTAAGATCTTACAGCAGAAGACTTAAATAAATCTAAAATTTATTGAAATGATCATGTAAATACCTATATCTTAGATCTATTATATGATTAAGGTATGATATTAAATCAAAAATTAAAATCAAATAAGAAAGGAAAAGGTTGATCAAATCAACCTAGATCTATACTACATCAAATACAGGTATGAAGTTTATAGATCAGATCTATTACCTGAGCAAGTTTAGACTTTCTAACTTACTGATCTGGGCTTGAGGATGAAGTCATGAGCCACACATGTGTCTGACTTCTAGGAGTCGTCCACACAAGTCTATGATCTCTGATCTAAAGTCTGAGGTAGAAAATCAGCACAACATGCTAGTACTATGCTGATCCTTCTTGATGATCGATCCGATGCTTCCTTCTTCAAAATTTGGACTCTCCAAAATATCAAAATGAAGATGAGAGTTTGCTGATCTGAGACTCTCAAAAAAAACTCAAAAGAAAGGAGGAGAGATTGAAAATAAAATAACCCTAAAAGAAGACCCTCTTCTTCTTCTCTTTTCTCTCACCTAGACACCTAGTTTGGTGCTTATGGAACCTCCATGCCCAAGGACTCTCTTCCTCTGATTTTTGTACACCAAAAACCTCTCCCAAATATATATATTTCATAAAAGGATTAGAATAAAATTCATCCAATAAATAGAAAGAAAGAAGAGTCCAAGTTAGGTCAAATTTCTAGACTAGGAATATCCAAATATGGGAAGTTATTGGGGCACCCAACTCTTGGGTGCCTCCTCCATAATTGTTGGCGTGGACCAGCAAGAGAGGGCACACAATAAGGAGATTATTTTTATAGAATAAGAGAAGAATTAATTAAAAGAGGGGGGGACACTCAAGAAAAGATGTTTTGGTCAATAAGGATTCTATCTCATAGAATCATAAGCAAAACCAATTCCTCCTTTGACTTGGTCTTCCACCTAACTTCCAAATATGATTTAGAGAGAGAGAGGGGGTGTGAAAATCAAAGAGAAAGGAATTTTCTATGAAAAATACCTAAAAAATATGTATGGGGGACGTTGGGACCAAGGTGGCGCAAGGAGATAGCGAGGCCTAGTCAAACTAGGACTCCTATTTTGACTTGGTCAAACAAGATCTTTTAACCAAATAAAATCAAGATTAAACCAATCCAATTAAATAAGACCCTAACCCATTTAAGAACTTTATTCAATAAGGTTAAATTAGATTTAATTCTAATTTATTTTCTAATCAAATTAAAAAATTAGGTTAATCTAAGTCCTAGTTAGACTAGGACTAGTTCTTCCTTGCACTTGGCTTATCTAGTGAACCAATTGAACTTGATCCAATTAAGCCTAAACTAAATCTAATTAAATTATATTTAATTAAACTTAATCTCAACCTATTGGCTTAATCAAATTAAGTCAATTAGCAATCCAATTGCTAATCGATCCTCCTGCAATACTTGCACTAAGTTAAACACCAATCGTATTAATTGATTAACCCTAGAACGATTCTTAATCATTGATCAACCATCCGATCAGATCATAAGCTCTAATGTGTGTGACCTCATAGGTTTGAACCTAAGCTAGTAGCATAAGAATAAATTTCTATACCAATCAAAGTAACCATCTAGCAATGATATTCGACGGTCGGATAGGTCGAAGGTGTAGAACACCATACTTAGAACCCATGCGGATATAGTTTCCATATAATTCATCCCCTTGACCACAATGCTCATAGGACACATCAGAGTTTAACTATCAACTTTGATCTGGTTGTCCACATTGTATTTCAAAATATCGAATCCATCTGATGGATTATCCTGACCAAGATTTTGCTATATTGAAATACGGTGATACATTCTTCTCCAACTCTTAGAGTGGTCAATTCCATCTTGATCATACTCTAACTTCGCAAGTACTTGACTATGCCCAGAAATCTTCTATTGCTGAATTAGAAATTCAGTTAGTTTGATACCAAAGCACTATGAGTTGCTTGCAAGTCACTAAGATGATCTCAGGTCTAAGGGATACTTATACCTATATCCCATCAGAGACATTCTCGATAGCAGAATGCTCTGGAGTTAATCACGTTCAATGATGATGTACCCATATATCTCACCTGTATGCCATACCAGTATCTCCACACACCTTAATTAAGAGGACAACCAATCTATATAGCATATAGCGACCTATGCTCGATAGACGTTGTCGTCCTAATTAACAGTCTATCATTTGGTCGTGAACACATTTAAGGACTAATTGATAAATTCTTTCTTTATCGAAACTAAATAGTCCTAAGAACTTCATCACAATAATGGAGTTCATTAGAAGATGTAAACTTGTGATGAAAAAAGATGCCAAATTTTTTTTTTTTAATTAATAAATCAATTATAATATGTCAACTGTCAACAAGCTGACGATTGGTTTTGGGACATAATTTCCAACACCCTCACTCCAAAACTTAATTAAGAATTAAGAAGTTGTTTGATTAGATTCTAGGACTGTAAATTAAAAATCTTATGACATGAATCATAACACATTGGGTTAATTGGTTAGTGGGGATTAGGTCCATTAATTGGGTTAGACCTAGGGTTAGATTAAAGAATTAATTTAATTAGAGAATTGACTAAATCTAATCAATTGTTATCTTAGATTAGGTCAAGGATTCTCTAGATCAATTACAATAGTTGTAGTTGGTCAAGTCCATGTCTTTAACAAGACCCAAGATGGACTTGATTCTTGGCTATGCGGTTAAGCACAAACTGTTAGGTTGATCTAATTGAAACTAATTAAATCAGTTGGTGTCTAAGGTAAACCAGATCGGTGATTTTTAATTGGCAGCCCGCTTATTTGGCCATTTTTTATGGTGTCTAAGGCAAGCCTGGTAGATCCTTCCACTGATCGAACTTACCTGACCTCTTGATGAGATTATGTTTTAATTAGAATGCTTGACTATTCGAGCTAATCCATGTCAGCTAGGTAAATCAGTTTGACTAATTTAGGTGCTCCTAGATCAGCCTATTAATGGTCTCGCTTAAGCTGACTTAGTGAAGTTAGTGGGAGGATCATGACAAGTTGGTTAATCTGACCTACTCACTTCTATAAATAAATTCTTTAAAATTATTAGATTTTTAAAATAAAATAGTTATATGATAACTGGATCATAGCCTCCAATTAAAGTAGATGATAATGGGTCCATCAGTTGGATAATCATTGGAGGCCCAAAGGCATGGTGCTTATCGGTTGATGAAATTATCATTCATTATATGATCTCTTAGATACATCTTTCTAAATGATGGTCAGGTAGGCCAACCAAAGTTGGGCCTGATCATTCATTGGTTGGATGGGCCAAGTATGGTCATATTAATGGTTGGACCAAACTAAACCCTTACCGGGAAGACCAAAGCCAACTGATCAGGGTCTGGGGCAAAATTTAATTACTGGAAATTCTTTAGAGAAATAATTGGCTATGAACCTACCCTTAGATGTACATGGATGAGCCAACCAAAGTTTGGCTTGTGTACAGTCTACGTGGATTCTAGTATTCACTAAAAAATTAGGATAATTCCTCGAATTAGAGATAGAGGCTATCAATTTGAATAAAATAGTAGGAGAAACCTTTTGATTAAAGTCCAAATATTTAGGTTTAATGAATCAATTACTAATTTAGATTTTGGTTTTTCTTTGTGCAGACATGGCCACTTCTCTATCCCTTCGATCATTGTTGGACAATGATAAGTTGGTGGGATCCAACTTCGATAGCTGGTACCAAAAGTTGAAGATTGTCCTAGAGAATGAATGGATCCTAAATATGCTAATGGATCCTACACTTGAGGAGCCAGCTACCAATGCACATGAAATAGTCAGAGATACTTATCAGAAGTAGCTCAGTGATCGAACCACGATGCGCTGCATTATGCTGGCTACGATGAGCGATGAGTTCAGTCACAAGTTAGAGACAACTCAGCTAAACAAAATGCTCCAAGTGTTGGAGGATTTATTTTGGCACACCCGATGACGTTGAGAGGCACAAGACTAGTTGTGCCATCTTCAATGCTAGAATATGGGATGGTGTCTCTGTCACTGATCATGTATTATACATGATCGAGCTGATAGATCGCTTGGGCAAGCTCGACTTTTTCTAGCACAAACAACTTGGGAAAGAGGCAATATTGAACTCCCTGCCCAAGTCTTATATCCCATTCTTTACACATTATAGAATGTCAAAGCCTAAAGTAAACTACCATGGCTTACTGAGGTACTTCAGAACTTTGAGAAGGATCACCAGCTCCATAAAGGGTGAACTTAGTGGGAGGTTCGTCTTCTCACTCTCAATCTTTTGGAAAAGGAAAGAAGAACAAGAAGAAGAAAGCCAAGAAGGTGCATGTTCATGCTAGGACACCTATGCAGGCTCAGACCCCAAAGACCAAGCCTGATAAGAGTCAAGTCGAATGCTTCTTTTGCAAGAAGCGGGGGCACTAGAAGAGAAATTATCCTCAGTACATTATCTTCCTAGATCTGAACAGGCAGAGAAAGAAGCAAACTGTTGCTGGACAAAGTATTTATATGATAACTCTTTACAATTTCTCTATTTGTGATATTACTGACTGGGTATTGGATATCGATACTCTTACCATATTTGCAATTCGTTGTAAGGGTTGCTAATTAGTAAAAGATTCGAGCAAGGTGAGAGATTCCTAAACTTTGGAGATGGAAGACCAGTTTCAGTTCTAGATTTAGGAATTTTGAATCTTATATTTGAATCTCATACTGTTGTTCTTAGTAATTATCATTTTTATCCTAGTTTTTTTTAAAAATATTATTTTTGTAGGTCTTTTGGCCATTAACAATTATGAAATTTCAATAAAGAAATGAGTTTGTAATGTCATTATGAATGGTGTTACTGCTTTCTATGGATAATTGAATAATGGTGTATATATGTTATCACAATCTATTAATGTAGTCTATTCTACTGGCAAGCACCCTAGATTAGATAGTGTATCAGATATCTACTTATGGCACTGTAGGCTAGGTCAAATAAACAAGAATAGGATAAATAAGTTGACTCAAGAAGGAATCCTCGAAGTTAATGATTGTAAATCACTTCCAACCTGTGAGTCCTATCTTCTTGGTAAAATGATCAAATCACCTTTCACTAAGAAAGGTGAGAAAGCTAATGAGCTCTTAGGTCTAGTACATACTGATGTATGTAGACCAAGGAGCATAAGTGCCAGAGATGGATAGGTCTATTTCATCACTTTCACAGATGATCTATCTAGATATAGATATGTCTATCTGATAAAACTTAAGTCAGATTCTTTTGAAATATTCAAACAATTCCGAAGTAAAGTAAAAAAATAAACTGAAAAGAGTATTAAAACTCTTCGATCTGATCGAGGAGGAGAATATCTTTCTAGTGAGTTTCTCACATATCTAGGAGAGAATGAAATTCTCTCTCAATGGACTCCTCCTGGAACACCACAGCATAATGGTGTGTTTGCAAGGAGGAATCAGACGTTGTTAGAGATGGTTCGATCCATAATGGGATTTGCCAGCTTGTCGATATCCTTCTTGTTGGGAATTGTATTCCAAAGTCAATCGTCAGTCTGTTGATGTTTGAGATATTATAATTAATTTATTAATTAATAAAAAATATTTTGGCAACTTTTTTCATCATAAGTTTATATCCTATAATGATCTCTATTGTTGTGATGAAGTTCTTAGGACTGTTTAGCTTCGATAAATAGAGGATTTATCGATTAGTCCTTAAATTTGTTCATGACCAAATGATAGACTGTTAATTAGGACGATAGTGTCTATCGAGCATAGGTCGCTATATGCCATATAGGTTAGTTGTCCTCTTAACCAAGGTGTGTGGAGACACTGGTATGGCATATAGATAAGATGTGTGGGTACATCATCATTGAACGTGACTAACTCCAGAGCATTCTGCTGTCAAAAATATCTCTGATGGGATAAAGGTATAAGTATCCCTTAGACCTGAGATCACCTCAGTGACTTGCAAGCAACTCACTTTGCTTTGGTATCGGACTAACTGAATTTCAAATTCAGCAATGGAAGGCTTTTGAGCATAGTCAAGTACTTGCGAAGTCGGAGTGTGATCAAGATAGAATTGACCACAACAAGAGTTGGAGAAAAATGTATCACTATATTTCAATATAGCAAAACCTTAGCTAGGATAATCCATCAGATGGATTTGGTATTTTGTAATACAATGTGGACAACCTGATCAGAGTTGGTAGTTGAACTCTGATGTGTCCTACGAGCATTATCATCAAGGAGATGAATTATGTGGAAACTAAATCCGCATGGATTCTTAGAATGGTGTTCTATACCTTCAACCTATCCGATCGTCGGGTATCATTGCTAAATAGTCACTTTGATTGGTACAAAAATTTATTTCTATATAATTGATTTAGGTTTGGACCTATGAGGTTACACACATTAGAGCTTACGATCTGATTGGATGGTTGAACAATGATTAAGAATCGTTCTAGGGTTAAACAATCAATACGATTGGTGTTTAACCTAGTGCAAGTGTTGCAGGAGGATCGATTAGCAATTGAATTGCTAATTGACTTAATTTAATTAAGCCAATAGACTAAGATTAAGTCTAATTAAATATAATTTAATTAGATTTAGTTTGTACTTAATTGAATCATGTTCAATTGGTTTATTGGATAAGCCAAGTGCAAGAAAGAACTAGTCCTAATCTAACTAGGATTCGAGTCAACCCAATTTTCTAATTTGATTAGAAAATAAATTAGAATTAAATTTAATTTAATATAATTTAATTAAATTCTAAAATGGATTAGGGTCTTATTTAATTAGGTTAGTTTAATCTTGATTTTATTTGGTTAAAAGATCTTGTTTGACCAAGTCAAAATAGGAGTCCTAGTGTGACTAGGACTCCCTATCTCCTTGCGCCATCTTGGTCTCAACATCCCTCATACCTATTTTTTAGGATATTTTTTTTATGGAAAATCCCTTTCTTCCTAATTTCTACCCCCCCCCCCCCTCTCTCCCTCCAAGTCATATATGAAAGTTAGGTGGAAGACCAAGTTAAAGGAGGAATTGGTTTTGCTTAGAATTCTATGAGATAGAATCCTTGTTGATCAAAACATCTTCTCTTAAGTTCCACCCCCTCTTTTAATTAATTCTTCTCTTATTCTATGAAAATAATCTTCTTTTTTGTGTGCCCTCCCTTGCTGGTCCATGCCAAAATTTATAGAGGAGGTGCCCAAGAGTTGGGCGCCCCAACAACTTCCCATGTTTGGATATTCCTAGTCTAGGAATTTAACCTAACTTGGACTCTATCTTTTTCCCATTTACTGGATGAATTTTATTCTGATTATTTCATAAAATATAGAGCTTTGGGAGAGATTTTGGGTGTGCAAAAATTAGAGGATGAGGGTCCTTGGGTATGGGGGTTCCATAGGCACCAAACTTGGTGTCTAGGTGAGAGAAAAGAGAAGAAGAAGAGGGTCTTCTTCTAGGGTTGTTTTATTTTCAATCTCATCTCCTTTCTTTTGAGTTTTTTTTGAGAGAGTCTTAGATCAACAAGCTCTCATCTTCCTTTTCATATTTTGGAGAGTTCAAATTTTGAAGAAGAGAGCATCGGATCGATCGTCGAAGAAGGATCAGTATAGTATTAGCATGTTATGCTGATTTCCTGCATCAGACTTCAGATCAGAGATCATAGGCTCGTGTGGATGACTTCTAGAGGCCAGATGTATGTGTGGCTTATGACTTCATCCTCAAGCCTGGATCAGCAAGCTAGATCATCTAAACTTACTCAGGTAATAGATCTGATCTATAAACTTCATACCTGCATTTGATGTAATATAGATCTAGGTAGATTTGATCAACCTTCTTTTTTCTTATTTGATTTTAATTTTTAATTTAATATCATGCCTTAATCATATAATAGATCTGAGATCTATGTGTTTACATAGTTATTTAAATAAATTTTAGATTTATTTAAGTCTTCTGCTGCAAGATCTTGAAAAAGTTTTAAGATCTACCTGTGTAACCCTAGATCTAGTTCCTTCAATTAGTATCAGAGCCTAGATTCTTATTACATGATTTTTGTGCACATCTAAATTATTTTTTAAATTAGATCTAATTTATAATCTAATGATTAAATCTAAAATTAAAAAATAAAATAAAATATTTTAGATTGCACGGACTGCCATAAGGTTGTCCTGCTGTAAGGTTTATCCCTTACAGTGAATAGGTTGTCCTAGTACGTGCTGATCTAAAATATTGATCATAAAATTTTAGATTAGATCTAAAAAATTTTATGATCTGATTAAAAATATTTTAATCTAATTTTAATCATCATAAATATATTAGATTTGATTTAGGAAGATTTCTGATTGACTATTATTGAAACTATTTTAATTACATGAAACTGTTTAGATTAGATCTAAAGTAGTTTTATGTTTATTTTACTTGCATATTGATTATGAATCAAACATGCAACTTGGTTGATAGAACAATGTTATAAAAATATTTTACAAATATAAAAATTATTTTTGAAAAATTGAATCCCAACCCTCAGTCCAAAACTTAATTGAGAATTAAAAAGTTGATTAATTAGGATCTAGGATTGTGAATTGAAGATCCTAAGACACAAATCATAACACATTGGGTTAAATGGGTTAGTGGGGATTAGGTCCATTAATTGAGTTATACCTAGGGTTAGATTAAAGAATAAACTTAATTAGAGAATTGACTAAATCTAATCAATTATTGTCTTAGATTAGGTCAAGGATTCTCTAGATCAATTATAATAGTTATAGTTGGTCAAGTCCATGTCTTTAACAAGATCCAAGATGGACTTGATTCTTGGCTACAAGGTCTAGCATGAACTATTAGGTTGATCTAATTAAAACTAATTAAATCAGTTAGTGTCTAACATAAATCAAATCATTGGTTTTTAATTGATAGCCTACTTACCTAGCCATTTCTGATGTTGTCTAAGGCAAGCCTGGTAGACCCTTCCACTGATCAAACTTGAAGGAAAAAAACCTATTTCCTAGTTTAGATTCGATCAAATCTGATTGGATTAGGAGGGATATTTTAAAAAATATTTCTCTTAAATCCAAATCAAATCTGAGACTCTTCAGATCTAATCTTATTAATCTGATAAAATAAAATAAAAATAAATTAAATCTAATTTAATTATACCTATATTTTGGGTAATCCAATTATCTTGTGTTGATCTCGATGTTTGTCTGGGGTTCTGGATGTAGCCACGCAAGCGTCTGACCTTTACCGATATCCACTCGGATAGGATCTTGAGATCTTCTTCTTCTCAATCTATGCTTTAAAAATCAGATCTGGATCTGATCTTGAAGGTCTTCAAAATGGCTTTTGAAGATCAGCCGTTGTCTTTTGCAGCAGTGCTGCCTTCTTCCTTTCCTATCGCTTTTCTCTTGCTTGGATCGCACCAAACTCGAGCCCCAGGACTCTTGGATGTGGATAGGAGAGTGAGGTCTTAAAGATGACATGGAGAGGGAGGGAGAAAACTTTGTGGCATGGGCAAGGGGCAGAAGCTCTTAATTCTAGTTGCAGACAGGATTTATATAGATCCTGCTGCGCCATACAGTGCCACATCATTCCGGCCAATCATGGCTCTTTATGCTATCAAATTTAAATCTGATTGGTGGGATGACATCATCTGATCTAATCAAATTAGAGTCCCTCATAAATCTCCTTAGGTGGTGCCAAGACTAGTCAAATAGGACTCCTTGGCACCACCTAATTTGAAACCATGAAGCAACCTGGAGTCCCATCTGTATGGGACTCCAGGTGTGATCCTCATGGGGTGCACGCCTCCCTAGGCATACACCCCCTATCTTTTTGCTTTTTAGTAGGAGGATAAAGCTCCATATTCTCTCCTATGGGTGCATGATACATGGGCAGATGTCTAAGTGTCAAAAGTCAATATTTGACCAAAGTCCAAAGACAAGATTTAGCAGATGATGAAAAATGGCAGGTGTTGTCTCAAATTTATCTCATAAATTAAGACAACCCTTTTCTGACCTAGACAAGCTCCAGTCGGATCAAGTAAAGGTTCCTGAGTGAGCCCAAATATATTTGGCTTGGTCGAGACAAGCTTTAATGATTGTTGAAGGAGAACATTAGGCTCAATCGTGTGCTAGCATGATTTTCTTGAACCTAATTGAATCTTATTCTAATCAATTGAACTGGGTTAGTCCAATTGATGATATCCAAATCCAAAGTCTTATTTGTATGATCCAGTTAGGTTCAGTTCTGTATGGTAATGGGATACATCACGATCTCTATCACCGACATCATCAAAATACCTTCCGATGGATCAGAACTTTTCTAATTCAGATAACTAGTATAATCAATCATCCAAATCATTCTAATTACTCCCAAAATCCACTAGTGACACCTAACAGCATATGGTGGCAATTTATCAGAACTAAAAATGAACCTCTCGGTGCTGTTACCTATGTGATTAAGTTCCTCTATCTTGAGCTTCGATCGGATTAGCGTTAAGGTGATCTCATCAAACCCTAATTTTTGTCATATGAATTAATCATTTGATTCAAGTCCAATGTAAAAACTCTAATAGAAACTCTTTCTATTATCTCACTCTGCCATGGCCATAGGCTTATGGACTTGACTCTCATGATCATCATAGGGCTGCTCCCCATCTGTCGAGGTAGATAGATCTCCTATCGGTGCAATCCAATTTCTACAATGAACATGCTATAGCCAACATACACCTCAGGATTTCAAATAGCTAGGAGACCGAGTTATGGTATAGTCAAACTATAACATCCATAAGGTGAACTATCGATGCACCTCAGATCAAAGAACCAGACACACCACTGCAGCTTCGAGCCAGTCATCGACGAGAAGATAGACTTCCTTATGACTGCTTGAGGTGGTCACGCTCAGTGCCCTCGTTCTCTAATGAGTACCTATACTCTCGCTCCGATGTCTCTACACCGTCGACTCAAGACTCATCTATCCAAAAGAAGTAATCGTACATTAACCTTCCAGATCAATCACCATCCTTATGATGATCCTATGGTCGGGAGCATTTTATGAGTTAATAATGAAAATTCATGTCTTAAATTTTCAACTCTTAAAAATATGAACCATCATCACCATTAACTCAAGGGATGTATCACAGACACTTTCAAATACACATTATAATAGAAAATAATCTATTTTATTATTTATAGTCAAAATTATAATTTTGTCCTTAGATGTGTATTACAAGTGTCAGCCAATTCTGGCTTCTAGGGCACACATATCTAACAAACTTCCACTTGACCTAAAGTCAATTGGCAACAAATCTAAGTCCAATCTTCTCAAGATGGGTTTCAATCTTCTGTTGGTCTGATGGCTTTGTGAGTGGGTCTGCCGCATTATTTGTGGAGTTGACTCTCTTGACCTCGATAAAACCTTTCTCGAGATAATCGCATATAAGGTGGTATCGCCGTTCGATGTGCTTGAATTTCTAGTGAGACCTCGGCTCCTTAGCAAGGGGTATGGTGCCATTATTGTCACAGTACAGAGGAATGGCATCACTCCTATCTCTATGGTGAATTTCATATACCAGAATACCTTCTTCGTAGCTTCTAACGCAATGATGTATTCTGCTTCCATGGTGGAATCTGCTATCACTGTCTGCTTGAAACTCTTCCAACTGACAGTACCACCATTACACACAAACTGACTCCCAGATGTCGACTTTCGATCATCTACATCGGATATATAATCCGAGTCTGTATCCCCCTAGACTTGGAGTTCTCTATTACCAAAAATCAACAACATATCCTTAGTTCTTCTCAAGTACTTAAGGATACATTTCATAGAAGTCAAGTGTTCTTCACCTGGATTCGACTAATATCTACTCGTGACACTCACAACATGGGCAATATCAGGTTGTGTACATAACATTTATACATGAGGCTCCCTATTGTTGAAGCATAAGGAATCTTGCTCATGCATTCAATCTCCTTTGATGCATTGGGACACATTTTCTTAGAGAGATGAATGCCATGTCTGAAGGATACCAATCCCCTCTTGGAGTTTTCTATGCTAAACCTCTTTAGCGCTTCCTCTATGTACATCTTCTGTGAAAGACCTAGCATCCTATTCGATCTATCTCTATAGATCTTAATTCCTAGAATGAAAGATGCTTCTCCTAGGTCTTTCATGGAGAATTCTTTAGATAACCATATTTTAACTATGGTCAACATGGGAATATCATTCCCAATAAGGAGGATATCATCTACGTACAGTACGAGAAAGATAATAGCACTCCCATTGATCTTTTTGAAAATACATGGTTTCTCCTCATTTTTGATGAAACCAAATAATTTGATCACATCATTAAAATGAGTATTCCAGCTCCGAGGTACTTGTTTAAGTCCATATATGGACCTTTGCAGCTTGCATACTTTTTGATCAGCATCATTAGATGTAAAACCTAGCAGTTGTTCCATATAGATATCTTCCTCAAGGTATCCATTTAAGAACGCAATTTTCACATCCATTTATCATATTTCATAATCAAAATAAGCTGCAATAGTAAGTAATGTGTGGATGGATTTTAGCATAGCTACCGACGAAAAGGTATTCTGATAGTCAATGCCTTCACGTTGACTATAACCTTTTGCCACTAATCTAGCTTTGAATGTCTTCACATTTTCATCTGCACCAATCTTTCTCTTGTAGATCCGTTTACACCCAATAGATACTATACCTTCTAGTGGATCTACCAAGGTCCAGACTTGGTTTAAGTGCATCGAGTCAATTTCTGACTTAATTGCTTCTAACCACTTTTTGGAGTTGATATCTGATATCGCCTCATCATAGGTTTTGGGATCATTATAAACCCCATTACCTATGAGGAATATTTCCTCTAGCTCCTCTAAAATAGTACCTAAGTACCACTCAGGAGGATGAAAAATCCTTTTCGATCTACGAGGTGGAGGAGGTAGTGATTGTATTAGCTTAACCTGATTTGGTTCCATAGGATCCTTAGCTCGTTGCTCTTGTAAGACTTTCTCCTCGAGCTTGATCTACTTTCCAATGCCGCTATCTTGAATAAATTATTTTTCAAGAAAGATGGCATGCCTACTCATAATCATATTGTGGTCTTCTAGAATGTAGAAATAATATCCTAATGACTCTTTAGGATATCCTATAAATCGAGCTCTAAAGGATCTATAGTCTAACTTGTCCGCTTGTTGTCTTTTAACATTAGTCGAACAATCCCAAATTCTGAGATGACTCAGACTTGGTTTCTTACCATGCCATATCTCATACGGTGTGGTAGGAACAATTTTAGAGGAAACCCTATTCAGTAAATATATTGTAGTTAATAGATTATGTCCCCAAAGAAAATCAAGAAGGTCTCTGAAGCTCATCATGGATTAGACCATATCTAATAAGATTCGGTTTCTCCATTCTAAAACTCTATTGAGTTGAGGTGTTTCAGGTGGAATCCATTGAGAGACTATGTAATTTTGCTTGAGATAGTCCAAGAATTTTCGACTAAGGTATTCACCTCCTCGATCTGATCGAAGAACTTTAATGAATTTTTTAGTTTGCTTTTCGACTTCATGTCTGAATTTCTTGAACTTTTCAAAAGCTTTAGACTTGTGTCTCATAAGATACACGTACCCATACCGAGATAAATCACCAATAAAGGTTATGAAGTACACAAAGTTGCCTCTAGTCAGTACATCAAATGGGCCGCACACATCAGAATGTACTAGAGTAAGTAGATCTGTGGCCCTTTCCCCATGTCCTACAAAAGGGAGCTTAGTCATTTTGCCATGAAGAAATGATTCATAAATTGAATATGACTTGGAAGTCAACGGACTCAATAGTTTGATTTTCTCTAATTTGTTAACCTTATCTTCTGCTATATGACCTAGTCTTAGGTGCCATAGATACCTATCGTTTGGACTATCCCTGGGTCATTTTGATCTTATGGCATTCATATTTTGCTCGATATTAAAGATAGATACATCAATATGTAACTGGTAGAGGACGTTAATGAGCAAACCACTTATAATTTTTTTTTTTCATAAAGAATATTACAATGATCCTTAAGAAAACTAATTACATAGCCTTCTTGTACTAAACATAAAATAGAAATCAAATTCCTACTTACGGCAGACACATAATAACAATTTCTAAGTACTAAATCTAAGCCAGATGGTAGTCGAAGAGGATAGATTTCCACGGCCACAGTAGCAATTCTTACTCCATTTTTTATGCATAGGATCATCTCACCATCCCTCAGCTTCCTGCTATCCTCAAGATCCTGTATAGAAGTACACAAATGAGCACTAAAACCAGAGTCAAGTACCCAATTGGATGCAGAAGAAATCAGAAGGTTAGATTCAATAACGAGCATACCTTTAGAAGGACCTGTCTCCTTCTTATTCTTTAGGGTGGCTAGGTATGTAAGGCAGTTTTGCTTTCAGTGGCCGTCAGTATTACAATAAAAATATTTTTCTTTGTCAGCGGCCTTCTTCTTCAGCTCTGCCTTCTTTTTTTTTCCATCTTCCACCTTCTGCCTTTTCACAGACTTCTTCTTCTTTCCAAAAGACTTTCTCTTGGAAGAAGTCCATTCCATAGTAAGTACTGAGGCTTTAGAATCTTTCATAGAAAGCTCAGGAGTAACCAGCATATTCATAAGCTCGACCAGAGTATTCTGAAGTTTATGCATATGGTAGTTCATGATGAACTATCCATATGCATCAGTCAAGGATTGTAGAATTATATCATTCTGTAGATCCTGGTCTAACTTCACTTCGAGCTTCTCAAGCTCTTTCAAGTTCTTGATTATCATCAGATAATGATCTTGGACTAACTGTCCATCATGCATTTTAGCTTTAAACAGTCATTTAGTGATATGATATTTGGTTGTGCAACTCTATTCACCAAACAACTCTTGTAGGTGAGCCAACATTTAGTGGATAGTCTTGATATCTTCATGTTGGCGCTGAAGCTCATCAGACATCGAGGTAGTAAGGAGTCCAGAAGCTGATAAATATTTGTTAGATATATGTGCCCTAGAAGCCAGAATTGGCTGACACTTGTAATACACTTCTAGGGGCAAAATTATAATTTTGACTAAAATCAATAAATGGGTTATTTTCTATCACATATGTGTATTTAGTGTCTGTGATACATCCTTTGAGTTAATGGTAATGATAATTCATATTTTCAAGAGTTGAAAATTTAAGACATGAATAATCATTATTAACTCATAAATTGCTCCTGACCATAGGATCATCACGAGGATGGTGATTGATCCGGAAGGTTGGTGTACAATCGCTTCTCTTTAGTAGATGAGTCTTGAGTCTACGGTGTGGAGACACCGGAGCGAGAGTACAGGTACTCGTTAGAGAACGAGGGCACTGAGCGTGACCACCTCGAGTAGTCATTAGGGAGTCTACCTTCTCGTCAATGACTGACTCGATGCTGCAGTAGTGTGTCTGGTTCTTTGACCTGAGATGCATCGGCAGTTCACCTTGAGGGTGTTATAGTTTGACTACACCATTACTCGGTCTCCTAGCCATATGGAACCCTGAGGTGTATGTTGGCTATGACATGTTCATTGTAGGAACTGGATTGCATCAAGATGGAATCTATCTACCTCGGTGGTAGAGGAGTAGCCCTATGATGATCATGAGAATCAAGTCCAGAAATCCATGGCCATGGTAGAGTGAAATAATAGAAAGAGTTTCTATTTAGATTTTCACATTGGACTCGAATCGAATGATTACATCATATGACAGAGACTAGGGTTTGACGAGTTCACCTTAACCCTAATCTGATCGGGGCTCAAGATAGAAGAACTGAATCACACAGGTAGCTGCACCAAGAGGTTCGCATTCAGCTCTGATGGGTTGCCACCATATACTGCTAGGTGTCACTGGTGGATTTTGGGAGCAATTAGAATGATTTAGATGATCGATCATTCTAGCTGTTCGAATCAGAAGAGTTCTGATCCATCGAAAGGAGTTTCGATGATGTCGATGATAGAGATCATGACATATCCCATTACCATACAGAACTGAACCTAACTGGGTCACACAAACAAGGGTTTGAATCTGGTGATCATCAATTGAACTGATCTAGTTCAATTGATCTGAATGAGATTCAATTAGGTTCAAGGAAATCGTGCTAGCACTCGATTGAACCTAACGTTCTTCTTTTGCTATCATAAATAAGTTGTCCTGTCTGAGCCAAAGGAGTTTGTGCTCAAACAGAGGCCTTCATATGGTCTGACAGGAGGTTGTCCAAGTCAGAAAAGGTTGTCTTATTTGTAAGACACTACCTGCCATTTTTGGTCACCTGCCATTTCTTGTTCTTTGACTTTGGTCAAAAGTCTACCTTTGACTGGTCAAACGTTGACCATTGACACTTTGACTTTTGACCACATGTCATGCACCTATTGGAGAGCTGGTGGGGGCCTGTCCCCCTGCCAGAACCTGGCAAGGAGAAGGGCGCACGCCACCCTAGGCGTGTGCCCAAGTTGGAGGCGCCTAGGAGTCCTTGTTGGACAAGGACTCCATCTCCTTTTTGGATTCCAATTAGAGTTCTTCTAAGAACCAACTTTGACTGGTCTTAGGCACCCTCTAAGGAGGAATCCAGGGGACTCTATTCCCACCAATCAGATTTAGATCTGATTTCACAAAGGGTTGTGATTGGTTGGGAAGAAGAGGAGTTGGATCACAGCTAGTCTATAAATAAGACCCTGTATCCAACTCAGATTGTATGAGATAAGAGATATGATGAGATCATAGTTTCTCCATGCCCCAAGGCTGCCTCTCCCCTCCTTCTCCATGCCATAGTCTCTTCTCCCCTTGCTCTCCACGTCCAAAAGGAGTTTTGGACCTTGGTTGGTGCGATTCAGATCAAAGAAAGGCGATCAAAAATAAGAAGGCTGCGCTGCTGCAAAGGACGACTGCTCATCTTCAAAAGAGTTTTGAAGATCCTCCAGATCAGATCCAGATCTGATTTTTGGAGGTGTGATAGAGAAGAAGAGGATCTCCAGATCCAACCCGAGTGGATACCGGTAGAGGCCAGGCGCTTGCGTGGCTAAGATCCAGAACCTTCCGCTGCAAACAGGATCATCAACAGGGTAATAGGATTACCCAGATCAGGTAAATTAAATTTGATTTAATTTATCTTTTAATTTTATTTTATTAAAATAATAAGAATCAGATCTAAAACATATCAAGATCTGATTGGGATCAAGAGAAAAATTTTTGAAATATATCTCTTGATCTGATCAGATCTGAACGAACCTGGACCGGGAAATCAGGATTTCCCTTCAACTGGTATCAGAGCCATGGTTCTAAATTGTTTAGATCTGATTTTAAATTTATTTTAATTAGAAAATAATTGATTTTCAGATGTCACATGAGATGTGATCAGATCTGAAATCAGAAAAAATTAAAATTAAATAATTTGGATCTAAGATTAGAAGATATGCATGACTAGTTCTAGAATAGAATAGTTCTATAGAATATTCTTGCATATTTTTGATTTAATCTGATTAAATCATGTTTTAGATCTTTTTATTTACTATTTTTTGATATTATAAGTGTTATAATAACATCTAAAAAATAGCAAATAAAAATTATTTAATTTTTGAATATCATATGAGATATGATTGATGCATGTCTAGACTAGTTGTAGAATAGTTCTACATAATTATCTAGATTAGAATTTATTTTGATTAGATCAATTTAAATCTAATTTTTTAGATTATTATGAGATAATTTAGATCTGAAAATATGCATGATTTGATACATGAGATGTATGCAAAATATGCCATGATTAGATCTACTTTATATATGAGATATATGATATAGATCTGATATTGTTTTGTAGTATTGAATGTTCCTGATTAAGGCGTTCCTCTTGGCCGTCCGGTCATAAGAACGAAGAAGGGTTTAAAGGCCCTCTCTTCCCATTCGATGGGGTGTTCTTATGATGTGTAGGGGTGCTGCGTGTTCGTCCTTAATCAGAAACCCAAAACTTACTTTCTGCAAAACCCTAGATCCTGAAACCCTAGGATTTATTGTGCATATTTTGTTTATGAACCCTACTTAATTAAGAATTAAGTTTATGGAATATTAATTAGGTCTAAAATTGAGAATTTCAGATCTAAGACATATTCATAATACTGGGTTCGGGCTTGGGTAGCTCAATTAGGTCTAAGCGGTTGATCAAACCGAATCAAGAGTTGGTTAGATGGGATCAACAATGCTTAAATTGACCAGCCTAATAGGATTAAGTCTGGGTCAAGATCGAGTCACGATCAAGCAAGACCTAATTAGGCTCAGAGGTTAGAGTCTGGATTGTAGGCTAACCCAATTGGTTCTGACTCAACAATTTGGTGTCTAAGGTAAGTTTGGCATAGACGACCGACTGGTTTTTAATTGGAAGCTACTCGACCTGAATGCGTTCTTGTACGAGTTAATGGCATATTCCTTCCACCGGTCTCACTTACCTGGCCATATCTGTTGACACAGTTCTGATCTGAGGTGGTCAATAATCCGAGCTAACCCATGCCACTAGGTTAGTCATAATTGTTATGACTAAGCCAAGTCTAGTTTAATGAGACCTGAATCAATTCTCCCTAAGAAAAGATTAAGTCTGAGGTCTTCCACCATTGTAGATGTGCGGGCCCTTCCCGGGGTTGATTGTTCTCGGCTGGATACAGTGGCTCAGTTGCACCGGGAAGATGCAACCATGTCTATTAGGCATTGGATGCTATGGGCTGGAGGATGAGTTGGGCTCAATATTTCGGATACGGTGAGAGACTCAATTAGGAACCCAGTCTATGCAAATGGTGGGTCTGACTTAACTAAGGAGTGGATCAATATTTCGGATACGGTGAGATTCATGAATTAGAGACCAAGTTTGGGTGCACCATGATTAGAGAATCATTGAACAAGAGTTGTTCACTCATTGGCTAACCCATCACCAATAACTGTTAGGTGAGGTGATGAGTCAGTTGGTGAGACCGCACCACCCACTAGAAATCATTAATCGTGGAGATTTTCGCATCTCTACAGAGGGAGTGTAGGGATCCGAGAAAATAGTGGGAGCTAATTTGTTTAAAAATAAAATCCCTAAACAAATTGGTCAAGTCAAAATTACAGTATCTAACTAGAATCTTTGACTCTCTACAGGAATATGTCTGCGTCCAAACCCATTGGCACGTATCCTGGACACACATAGACTGACCTGGACCCAATTATAAAGATTGGCTCAGGAACTACAAAATTATTTTGGGTTCCGAGAAGTTAACCCATGTTTTGGACCAGGACCCTCCCACATTACCAGCCCGTCCATCTGTTGAACAGAGAGCGTCTCTGGAAAAATGGATTGACGAAGATAATAAGGCCAGATATTACATGTTGGGCTCGATGTCTGATGAGCTCCAGCGCCAACATGAGGATATCGGGACTGCTCGCCAAATGTTGGCTCACCTGCAGGAGATGTTTGGTGAACAGAGTCGCGCAGCCAAATATCAAGTCACAAAATGACTTTTTAAGGCTAAGATGCGTGATGGGCAGTCAGTCCAAGATCACTGTCTGACAATGATCAAGGACATGGAAGAGCTTGAGAAGCTCGGTGTGAAGTTGGACTTGGACCTGCAGAACGATATCATTCTGCAATCCTTGACTGATGCATATGGGCAATTCATCATGAATTACCACATGCATAAACTTCAGAATTCCTTGGCCGAGTTAATGAATATGCTGGTTACCGCTGAGCTTTCTATGAAAGGTTCTAAAGGCTCAGTTCTTGCTATGGAACGGACTTCTTCCAAAAGAAAGTCTTATGGAAAGAAAAAGAAGTCTGTGAAAAAGCAAAAGGTGGAAGGATCAAAGAAGAAGAAGGCAGAATCGAAGAAAAAGGCCGATGGCAAAGGAAAGTGTTTCCATTGCAACAGCGACGGCCATTGGAAGCGGAACTGCCCTACTTACCTGGCCACCCTGAAGAACAAGAAGGAAGGTCCTTCTGGAGGTATGCTCGTTATTGAGTCTAACCTTACGGTTTCTTCTGCATCCAGTTGGGTGCTTGACTCTGGTTCTAGTGCTCATCTGTGCACTTCTATGCAGGGTCTTGAGGATAGCAGGAGGCTGAGGGATGGAGACATGATCCTACGCGTTGGTAATGGAGCAAGAGTTGCTGCAGTAGCCGTGGGAACATACCCTCTTGCGATTACCATCTGGTTTAGACTTAGTTTTGAAAGACTGTTATTTTGTGCCTGCAGCCAGCAGGAATTTGATTTCTGTTTCATGCTTAGCACAAGAAGGTTATGTGATCACCTTCTTTAAGGACCATTGTAACATTCTTTATGAAAGAAATAAAATTGCAAATGGTTTCCTTATTAATGGTCTTTATCAGCTACATATTGATGTACCTGTTCTAACCTATCGAGCAAAACGTGAATGCCAAATGACCTAGGGATAGTCCAAACGACAGATATCTATGGCACCTGAGATTAGGTCATATAGCAGAAGATAGGATCAACAAATTGGAGAAAAATGGGACTATTGAGTCCATTGACTTCCGAGTCATATCCAACTTGTGAATCCTGTCTTCAAGGCAAAATGACTAAACTCCCTTTTGTTGGACATGGGGAGAGGGCCACAGATCTCCTTGCCCTAGTACATACTGATGTGTGCGGCCCATTTGATGTGCCGGCTAGAGGCAATTTTGTCTACTTCATTACCTTTACCGATGATCTGTCTAGGTATGGGTATGTGTATCTTATGAGACACAAGTCTGAAGCCTTTGAAAAGTTCAAAGAATTCAGACATGAAGTAGAAAAACAAACAGGAAAACCCATTAAGGTTCTTCGATCAGATCGAGGAGGTGAATACCTTAGCAGGGAATTCCTAGACTATCTCAAGGATAATGGCATAGTCTCTCAATGGACTCCACCAGGAACACCTCAACTCAACGGGGTTTCAGAATGGAGAAATCGGACTCTATTAGATATGGTTCGATCCATGATGAGCTTCACAGACCTCCCTGATTTTCTTTGGGGACACTCATTGTTAACTTCAATCTATCTACTGAATAGGGTTCCCTCTAAAACCGTTCCTACCACACCGTATGAGATATGGCACGGTAAGAAACCAAGTCTGAGTCATCTCAGAATTTGGGGTTGTCCGGCTCATGTCAAAAGACAACAAGCGGACAAGTTAGAGTTTAGGTCCTTCAGAGCTCGATTCATAGGATATCCTAAAGAGTCATTAGGATACTATTTCTACATTCCAGAAGACCACAATGTGATTGTGAGTCGACATGCCATCTTTCTTGAAAAATAGTTTATTCAAGATAGCGGCATTGGAAAAGGCAGATCAAGCTTGATGAGAAAGTCTCACAAGCAGAACGAGCTAAGGACCAAGTGGAACCAAATCAGGTTGAGCCAATAAGAACACTACCTCCTCCACCTCGTAGATCGGAAAGAGTTTTCCCGTCCCCCTGAAAGATACTTAGGTATTGTTTCAGAGGATGTAGAGGAAATGTTCCTCGTAGGTAATGGTGCTCATGGTGATGATCCCAAAACCTACAACGAGGCGATATCAGATATCGACTCCGAGAAATGGCTAGAGGCAATGCAGTCAGAAATTGACTCGATGCACTCAAACCAAGTCTGGACCTTGGTAGATCCACCAGAAGGTATAGTACCTATTGGATGTAAATGGATCTTCAAGAGAAAGATTGGTGCAGATGGGAATGTGGAGACATTCAAGGCTAGATTGGTGGCAAAAGGTTATAGTCAACGCGAAGGCATAGACTATCAGGATACCTTTTCCCCAGTAGCTATGCTAAAATCCATCCGCACATTGCTTGCTGTTGCAGCCTATTTCGATTATGAAATATGGCAAATGGACGTGAAAACGGCATTCCTTAAATGGATATCTTGAGGAAGATATCTATATGGAACAGCCGCTAGGTTTCACATCCAGTGATACTGATCACAAGGTTTGCAAGCTGCAAAGGTCCATATATGGACTTAAGCAAGCATCTCGGAGCTGGAACACTCGTTTCAATGATGTGATCAAAAAGTTTGGTTTCATCAAAAATGAAGAGGAACCATGTGTTTTCAAAAGGGTCAGTGGGAGCGCTGTTGTCTTCCTCGTATTGTACGTGGATGACATCCTCCTTATTGGGAATGATATTCCCATGTTGACATCAGTCAAGATGTGGTTGTCCAAGGAATTCTCCATGAAAGACCTAGGTGAAGCATCCTTTATTCTAGGAATTAAGGTCTATAGGGATAGACCGAATAGGATGCTAGGACTTTCACAGAAGATGTACATAGAGAAAGTACTAAAGAGGTTTAGTATGGAAAACTCTAAGAGGGGATTAATACCCTTCAGACATGGTATTCATCTTTCCAAGAAGATGTGCCCCAGCACACCTGAGGAAATAGAACGCATGAGCAAGATCCCTTATGCTTCTGCAATAGGGAGCCTCATGTATGCCATGCTATGTACACGACCTGATATAGCCCATGCTGTGAGTGTCACAAGCAGATATCAGTCAAATCCAGGTGAAGAACACTGGACTTCTGTGAAATGTATCCTTAAGTACTTGAGAAGAACTAAGGATATGATGCTGGTCTTTGGTAACGGAGAACTCCTGGTCCAGGGATACACAGACTCGGACTTCATGTCCGATATAGATGATCGAAAGTCGACATCTGGGAGTCTGTTTGTGTGCAATGGTGGAGCTATCAGCTGGAAGAGTTCCAAGCAAACGGTGATAGCAGATTCCACCATGGAAGCAGAATATATCGCTGCATCAGAAGCTGCGAAGGAAGCATTCTGGTACAAGAAGTTTGCTGCAGAAATCGGAGTAATGCCATCAGATGCCATTCCTCTATACTGCGACAACAATGGCGCCATAGCCCTTGCTAAGGAGCCGAGGTCTCACCAGAAATCCAAGCATATTGAGCGGCGATACCACCTCATCCGCGATTACCTCGAGAAGGGTTATGTCGAGGTCAAGAGAGTCAACTCCGCAGATAATGTGGCAGACCCACTTACAAAGCCGTTGGGCCAGCAGAAGATCGAAGCCCACCTTGAGAAGATGGGACTTAGACTTGTAGCCAATTGGCTTTAGGACAAGTGGGAGATTGTTAGATATATGTGCCCTAGAAGCCAGAATTGGCTGACACTTGTAATACACTTCTAGGGGCAAAATTATAATTTTGACTAAAATCAATAAATGGGTTATTTTCTATCACATATGTGTATTTAGTGTCTGTGATACATCCTTTGAGTTAATGGTAATGATAATTCATATTTTCAAGAGTTGAAAATTTAAGACATGAATAATCATTATTAACTCATAAATTGCTCCTGACCATAGGATCATCACGAGGATGGTGATTGATCCGGAAGGTTGGTGTACAATCGCTTCTCTTTAGTAGATGAGTCTTGAGTCTACGGTGTGGAGACACCGGAGCGAGAGTACAGGTACTCGTTAGAGAACGAGGGCACTGAGCGTGACCACCTCGAGTAGTCATTAGGGAGTCTACCTTCTCGTCAATGACTGACTCGATGCTGCAGTAGTGTGTCTGGTTCTTTGACCTGAGATGCATCGGCAGTTCACCTTGAGGGTGTTATAGTTTGACTACACCATTACTCGGTCTCCTAGCCATATGGAACCCTGAGGTGTATGTTGGCTATGACATGTTCATTGTAGGAACTGGATTGCATCAAGATGGAATCTATCTACCTCGGTGGTAGAGGAGTAGCCCTATGATGATCATGAGAATCAAGTCCAGAAATCCATGGCCATGGTAGAGTGAAATAATAGAAAGAGTTTCTATTTAGATTTTCACATTGGACTCGAATCGAATGATTACATCATATGACAGAGACTAGGGTTTGACGAGTTCACCTTAACCCTAATCTGATCGGGGCTCAAGATAGAAGAACTGAATCACACAGGTAGCTGCACCAAGAGGTTCGCATTCAGCTCTGATGGGTTGCCACCATATACTGCTAGGTGTCACTGGTGGATTTTGGGAGCAATTAGAATGATTTAGATGATCGATCATTCTAGCTGTTCGAATCAGAAGAGTTCTGATCCATCGAAAGGAGTTTCGATGATGTCGATGATAGAGATCATGACATATCCCATTACCATACAGAACTGAACCTAACTGGGTCACACAAACAAGGGTTTGAATCTGGTGATCATCAATTGAACTGATCTAGTTCAATTGATCTGAATGAGATTCAATTAGGTTCAAGGAAATCGTGCTAGCACTCGATTGAACCTAACGTTCTTCTTTTGCTATCATAAATAAGTTGTCCTGTCTGAGCCAAAGGAGTTTGTGCTCAAACAGAGGCCTTCATATGGTCTGACAGGAGGTTGTCCAAGTCAGAAAAGGTTGTCTTATTTGTAAGACACTACCTGCCATTTTTGGTCACCTGCCATTTCTTGTTCTTTGACTTTGGTCAAAAGTCTACCTTTGACTGGTCAAACGTTGACCATTGACACTTTGACTTTTGACCACATGTCATGCACCTATTGGAGAGCTGGTGGGGGCCTGTCCCCCTGCCAGAACCTGGCAAGGAGAAGGGCGCACGCCACCCTAGGCGTGTGCCCAAGTTGGAGGCGCCTAGGAGTCCTTGTTGGACAAGGACTCCATCTCCTTTTTGGATTCCAATTAGAGTTCTTCTAAGAACCAACTTTGACTGGTCTTAGGCGCCCTCTAAGGAGGAATCCAGGGGACTCTATTCCCACCAATCAGATTTAGATCTGATTTCACAAAGGGTTGTGATTGGTTGGGAAGAAGAGGAGTTGGATCACAGCTAGTCTATAAATAAGACCCTGTATCCAACTCAGATTGTATGAGATAAGAGATATGATGAGATCATAGTTTCTCCATGCCCCAAGGCTGCCTCTCCCCTCCTTCTCCATGCCATAGTCTCTTCTCCCCTTGCTCTCCACGTCCAAAAGGAGTTTTGGACCTTGGTTGGTGCGATTCAGATCAAAGAAAGGCGATCAAAAATAAGAAGGCTGCGCTGCTGCAAAGGACGACTGCTCATCTTCAAAAGAGTTTTGAAGATCCTCCAGATCAGATCCAGATCTGATTTTTGGAGGTGTGATAGAGAAGAAGAGGATCTCCAGATCCAACCCGAGTGGATACCGGTAGAGGCCAGGCGCTTGCGTGGCTAAGATCCAGAACCTTCCGCTGCAAACAGGATCATCAACAGGGTAATAGGATTACCCAGATCAGGTAAATTAAATTTGATTTAATTTATCTTTTAATTTTATTTTATTAAAATAATAAGAATCAGATCTGAAACATATCAAGATCTGATTGGGATCAAGAGAAAAATTTTTGAAATATATCTCTTGATCTGATCAGATCTGAACGAACCTGGACCGAAAAATCAGGATTTCCCTTCAATCGGCGTTTATGATCATTGGCACAGGTCTCTAATCATGTTCATTGTGATAATTCAATTAGTTTCAGAGAGATTGGAACCGTATCCAAAATATTGAGCCCAATCCATCCTCCAACCCATAGCATCCAATGCCTAATAGACATGGTTGCATCTTCCTAGTGCAACTGAACCACTGTGATCAGCCAAGAACAATCAACCTTGAGAAGGGCCTGCATATCTACAATGGTGGAAGACCTTAGACTTAATCTTTTCTTAGGAAGATTTGATTTAGGTCTCTTTAAACTTGACTTGACATAGCCATAATCATTATGACTAACCTAGTGGCATGGGTTAGCTCGGATTTTAGCCACCTTAGATCAGGACTGAGTCGATAAATATGGCCAGGTAAGTGAGATCGGTGGAAGGGATATGCCATTAACTCAATAAGAATGCATTCAAGTTGAGTACCTTCCAATTAAAAATCAGTCGATCATATTTGCCAAACTTACCTTAGACACCAAATTATTGAGCCAGAACCAATCAGATTAGCCTACAATCCATACTCTAACCACTGAGCCTAATTAGATCTTAACTTGATCAATCACTCATGTGACTTGACCTTGACCCAGACTTAATCCTATTAGGCTGGTCAATTTAAGTACTCTTGATCCCATCTAACCAACTCTTGATTCGATTTGATCAACCACTAGACCTAATTGAGCTACCCAAGCCCGAACCCAATTTTATGAATATATTTTAGATCTAAAAATTCTTAATTTTAGACCTAACATATTTCATAATCCTAATTCTTAATTAAGTTTAGGATTCATAAATAAAATATATAAATAAAATCCTAGGGTTTCAGGATCTAGGATTTTGTAGAAAATAAGTTTTTGATTTCTGATTAAGGATGAAAGCAGCACCCCTATACATCATAAGAACACCCCATCAAATGAGAGGAGAGGGTCTTTAAATCCTACTTCGTTCTTATGACCGGACGGCCAAGGGGAATGCCTTAATCAGAAACATGATAAATCTATAAAACTAGTTAGATTTACATATATATCATATATATAAAAATTGATCTAACTTAAAAATATATTTTGCATACATCTCATGTATCATATCATGCATATTTTTAGATCTAAATTATCTCATAAACATCTAAAAAATAAAATTTAAACTTGATCATATCAAATTAAATTTATTTAAGATAACTTTGTAGAACTATTCTACAACTGGTCTAAACATGCATCTATCATATCTTATATGAATAAAATTAAATAAATTTATTTTCTATTTCTTAGATGTAATTATAATATTTATAATATCAAAAAATAATAAATAAATAAGTTTAAAAAATATAATTAATTAAATTAAAATTATGAATATCCTAGACTACATATAGAATAATTCTATTCCTAGTCTAGTCATGCATCTCATACATCTTAGATCTAGATTATTTAATTTTCTTAATTTTTGATTTTAGATCTAATCACATCTAATGAGATATTTAAAATTACATAATTATTAAATTAAAAATATATTAAAATTATATCTAATTAGTTATAGAACCTGGCTTTGATACTAGTTGAATAAAAAAATCCTATTTCTTGGGTCAGGTTTGATCAGATCTGATTGGATCAAGAGAGATATTTTAAAAAAAAAAAAATTTAGATCAAAATTAGATCTAAGACTTTTTAGATCTGATCTTATTAATTTGATAAAATAAAATAAAAATAAATTAAATCTAATTTAATTATACCTATATTTTGGATAATCCAATTACCTTGTGATGATCCCAATGTTTGCCTGGGGTTCTGAATGTAGCCATGCAAGCACCTGGCCTCTACCAGTATCCACTCAAGCAGGATCTAGAGATCTTCTTCTTCTCAATCTATGCTCCAAAAATTATATCTGGATCTGATCTTGAAGGTCTTTAAAATGACTTTTGCAGATCAGCCGTTGTCTCTTGCAGTAATGCTGCCTTTTTCCTTTCCTGTCACTTTTCTTTTGCTTGGATCGCACCAAACTCGAGCCCAAGGACTCTTGGACATGGATAGGAGAGAGAGGTCCTAAAGATGGCATGGAGAGGGAGGTAGAAAAACTTTATGGCATGGGCAAGGGGCAGAAGCTCTCAATTCTAAGCATAGACAGGGTTTATATAGACCCTGCAGCGCCATGCAGTGCCACATCATCCCAACTAATCATGGCTCTTTATGCAATCAGATCTAAATTTGATTGATGGGATGACATCATCTGATCCAATTAGATTATAGTCCCTTATAAACCTGCTTAGGTGGCACCAAGACTGGTCAAACAGGACTCCTTGGCGCCACCTAATTTGAAATCATGAAGCAACCTGGAGTCCCATCCGTATGGGACTCCAAGCGTGATCCTCATGGGGTGCATGCCTCCCTAGGCAAGCACCCCCTACCTTTCTACTTTTTAGTAGAGGGACAAAGCTCCATGTTCTCTCCTATGGGTGCATGACACATGGGCAGATGTCTAAGTATCAAAAGTCAACATTTGACCAAAGTCCAAAGACAAGATTTAGCAGATGATGAAAAATGGCAGATGTTGTCTCAAATTTATCTCACAAATTAAGACAACCCTTTTCTGACCTAGATAAGCTCCAATTGGACCAAGTAAATATTTTTGAGTGAGTCCAAATACATTTGGCTCAGTCGAGACAAGCTTTAATGATTGTTAAAGGAGAACATTAGGCTCAATCGTATGCTAGCATGATTTTCTTGAACCTAATTGAATCTTATCCAAATCAATTGAATTGGGTTAGTTCAATTGATGATATCAAAATCTAAATCCTTTTTTGTATGATCCAATTAGGTTCAGTTCCATATGGTAATGGGATACATCACAATCTCTATCATCGACATCATCAAAATACCTTCTAATGGATCAGAACTTTTCTATTTCAGACAATTAGTATGATCGATCATCCAAATCATTCTAATTGCTCCCAAAATCCACTAGTGATACCTAGCAGCATATGGTGGCAATCCATCAAAACTAAAAATGAACCTCTCGGTGCAGTTATCTGTGTGATTAAGTTCCTCTATCTTGAGCTCCGATTGGATTAGGGTTAAGGTGATCTCGTCAAATCCTAATTTTCGTCATAATAGAAACTCTATCTATTATTTCACTCTGCTATGGCCATGGGCTTATGGACTTGACTCTCATAATCATCATAGGGCTGCTCCTCATCTATCGAGGTAGATAGATCTCCTATCGGTGCAATCCAATTCCTACAATGAACATGCTATAGCCAACATACATCTCAGGATTTTGAATGGCTAGGAGATCGAGTTATGGTGTAGTCAAACTATAACACCCTCAAGGTGAACTACCGATGCATCTCAGATCAAAGAACCAGACACCACTACAGCTTCGAGCTAGTCATTGATGAAAAGGTAGACTTCCTCATGACTGCTCGAGGTGGTCAAGCTCAGTGCCCTCATTCTCTAACAAGAACCTGTACTCTCGCTCTGATATCTCTACACCATAGACTCAAGAATCATCTATCCTAAAGAAGCGATCGTACACCAACCTTCTGGATCAATCACCATTCTCATGATGATCCTACGGTCGGAAGCATTTTATGAGTTAATAATGAAAATTCATTTCTTAAATTTTCAACTCTTGAAAATATGAACCATCATCACCATTAACTCAAGGAATGTATCATAAATAGTTTCAAATACACACTATGATAGAAAATAATTCATTTTATTATTTATAATTAAAATTATAATTTTGCCCTTAGATGTGTATTACAAGTGTCAGCCAATTTTGGCTTCTAGGGCACACATATCTAACAGAACTTACCTAGCCTCTTGGGGAGATTATGTTTTGATCAAATCACTTGACTATCCAAGCTAACCCATGTCAGCTAGGTAAATCAGTTTGACTGATTTAGGTGCTCCTAGATCAGCCTATTAATGATCTCCCTTAAGCTGACTTGGTGAAATTAGTGGGAAGATCATGACAAGCTGGTTAATCTAACCTACTCACTTCTATAAATAAATTTTTTAAAATTGTTAGATTGCTAAAATGAAATTGTTATATGATAATTGGATCATAGCCTCCCATTAAAGTGGATGATAATGGGTCCATCAGTTGGATAATCATTGGAGGCCCAAAGGCTTGGTGCTTATCGATTGATGGAATTATCATTCATTATATGATCTCTTGGATACATATTTCCAAATGGTGGTCAGGTGGGCCAACCAAAGTTGGGCCTGTTCATTCATTGGTTGGATGGGCCAAGTATAGTCATGTTAATGGTTGGATCTAATTGGACCCTTTTATGAGAAGGCCAAAGCCAACTGATCAGGACCTAGGGCAAAATTTAATTACTAAAAATTATTTGGAGAAATATTTGATTATGAACCTATCCTTAGATGTACATGGGTGGGCCAACCAAAGTTAGGCTTGTGTACAGTCTATGTGGATTCTAGTACCCACTAAGAAATTAGGGTAATTCCTCAAATTGGAGGTAGAGGTTATCAATTCAAATAAAATAGTGGAAGAAATCTTTTGATTAAAGTCTAAATCTTTAGGTTTAATAAATCAATTACTAATTAAGTTTTGGTTTTTCTTTATGTAGACAGGGCCACTTTTCTATCACTCCGATCATTATTGGACAATGATAAGTTGGTGGGACCCAACTTCGATAGTTAGTACCGAAAGTTGAAGATTTTTCTAGAGCATGAATGGTTCCTATATGTGCTGACGGATCCTACACCTAAGAGCCAACTGTCAATGCATGTGGAACAGTCAGAGATACTTATCAAAAGTGGCTCAGTGACCGAACCACGGTGCGCTATATTATGCTGGCTGTGATGAGCGATGAGTTGAGTCATAAGTTTGAGACAGCTTAACCAAACAAAATACTCCAAGTATTGGAGGATTCTTTTGGCACATCCAATGATGTTGAGAGACACAAGACTAGTTGTGCCATCTTCAATGCAAGAATATGGGATGGTGCCTCTGTCACTGATCATGTATTGTACATGATCGAGCTGATAGAGTGCTTGAGCAAGCTCAACTTTTTCTTGCATAAATAACTTAGGAAAGATGCAATACTGAACATGCTGCCCAAGTCTTATCTCCCATTTCTTACACATTATAGAATGTCAAAGCCTGAAGTGGACTACCACGGGGTACTGACGTTACTTCAAATCTTTAAGAAGGATCACCAACTCCATAAGGAGTCGGTGAACTTAGTGGGAGGTTTGTCTTCTCGTTCTCGATCCTTTGGGAAAGGAAAGAAGAATAAGAAGAAGAAAGCCAAGAAGGTGCATGTTCATTCTAGGACACCTGTGCAGGCTTAGACCCCAAAGATCAAGCTCGATAAGAGTCAAGCTGAATGCTTCTTTTGCAAGAATGGAGGCATTGGAAGAGGAACTGTCCTTAGTACATTGCCCCCTAGACTCGAACAGGTAGAGAAAGAAGCAAGCTATTACTGGGCAAGGTATTTATATGATAACTTCTTATAATTTCTCTATTTATGATATTACTGACTGGGTATTGAATACCAGTAGCTCTTACCATATTTGTAATTCGTTGCAGGGGTTGCAGGTTAGCAGAAGATTCGAGCAAGGTGAGAGATTCCTAAACGTTGGAGATGGAAGACCAGCTCTAGTTCTAGCTTTAAGAATTTTGAAACTTGTATTTGAATCTCATACCATTATTCTTAGTGATTGTCATTTCTATCATAGTTTCTTTTTAAATATTATTTCTATAGGCCTTTTGGCCATGAACAATTATGAAATTTCAATAAAGAAACGAGTTTGTAATGTCATTGTGAATGGTGTTACTACTTTCTATGGATAATTGAACAATGGTGTATATATGTTATCACAACCTGTTAATATAATCTATTCTACAGGCAAGCATCCTAGATTAGATAGTATATTAGATATCTACTTATGGCATTGTAGGCTAGGTCATATAAACAAGAACAGGATAAATAGGTTGACTCAGGAGGAAATCCTTGAAGTTAATGATTGTGAATCACTTTCAACTTGTGAGTCTTGTCTTCTTGGTAAAATAACCAAATCATCTTTTACTGAAAAAGGTGAGAGAGCCAATGAGCTCTTAGGTCTAGTACATACTGATGTATGTGGACTAATGAGCATAAGTGTCAGAGGTGGATATGTCTACTTCATCATTTTCATAGATTATCTATTCAGATATGGATATGCCTATCTGATGAAACATAAGTCAGATTCTTTTGAAATGTTCAAACGATTCTGAAGTAAAGTAGAAAAATAAACTAAAAAATGTATTAAAATTCTTCGATCTGACCAAGGAAGAGAATACCTTTCTAGTGAGTTTCATACATATCTAGGAGAGAATGAAATTCTCTCTCAATGGACTCCTCCTGGAACACCACAACATAATGGTGTGTTTGAAAGGAGGAATTGAACTCTTTTAGATAAGATTCGATCCATGATGGGATTTGCCAGCTTGCCGATATTCTTCTGGGGATATGCGCTCAAATTGGCTTGTTATCTATTAAATAGGGTTCCAAGTAAGTTTGTAGTTAAAATCCCATATGAGATATGGATAAGGTGTAAGCCTGCACTTTCACACCTTAGGGTTTGGGGATGCCCGGCTTATGTCAAATGGTTAGTTACAGACAAACTTGGACCTAGGTCTGACAAGTGTACATTCATAAGGTATCCAAAAGCGACCAAAAAATACTATTTCTATCATGTTGATGAATAAAAGATGTTCGTCAGTCTTAGGGCAATCTTTTTGAAAAAAGAGTTTCTTGATGAAGGAACTATTGCCTCTAAGGTTGAACTTGATGAAATTCAATAGATAGAAAGTTCGACACAGAATGTTGAACCTAAGTCAAATTTGATCAGATTAGATCCGAAGCCTAGTGAACCCATACCATTAAGGTGATCCGGTAGAGTACTCCACCATCCGGATAGATACTATGGATTCTTAGTCCAGGATGGTGATCCCATCGAACTCGATGAGAACGTTAAGGATCCGATCACTTATATGGATGCGATGCAGAGATTCGACTCTAAGAAATGGCTAAAAGCCATGAGATCCAAAATAGATTCCATGAATGTCAATGATGTATGGACATTAGTTAACCCACCTGAAGGGGTTAAATCCATTGGGTGTAAATGGATCTTCAAAAGAAAGAGGGGTATAGATGCAAAGGTGGAGACCTACAAAGCCCGTCTGATTGCCAAGGAGTATCGTCAACGTTATGGTATTGACTATGATGAGACGTTCTCTTCTGTGGCAATGCTCAAGTCCATTCGGATCATGCTTGTCATCGCTGTCCATCTAGACTATGAGATCTAGCAAATAGATGTGAAGATAGCTTTACTAAATGGAGAGCTGACTGAAGAGGTGTATATGATACAACCTGAAAGATTCACATCCATAGATGAGTCCAAGGTGTGCAAGCTTCAGAGATCCATTTATGGATTGAAGTAGGCATCTCGGAGTTGGAACATGCATTTTGATAAAGTGATCAAAACGTATGGCTTTATTAAGAACGAAGAAGAATTCTGCATTTAGAAATGGATAAATGGTCCAGTAGTGGTATTCCTTATTTTGTACATGAATGATATTCTCTTAATCGAAAATAACATCCCCGCACTATAAGAAATAAAAGTTTGGTTGTCATCACAGTTCTCCATGTGGACTTGGGTGAAGCATCCTACATCCTAGGGATGAAGATCTATAGGGATAGATCTAAAAGGATGCTTGGTATATCCCAATCCACATATATAGAAACTATGCTGAAGAGGTTCAGCATGGAGAATTTCAAAAAGAGCATCTTTCGATAGGCCAAGAAATTTCTCTCTCTAAGAAGGATTGTCCGACAACTCCTGAAAAGAGAAAGCGTATGAGTAAAATTCCATATGCTTTGGTAGTGGGGTCTATTATGTATGTAATAACATGTACGAGACCAGACATGGCATACTCAGTAGGAGTAGTGAGTAGATACCAATCTGATCCTAGAGAAAATCACTGAAAGGTGGTTAAAACCATCCTTAAGTATTTGAGAAATACTAAGGATCAATGGTTGGTTTATGGAGAGTCAGATCTAAAGCTTGTAGGGTTTACAGACTCCAGCTTTCAATCTGATCATGATGATAGTAAAAGTGTGTCGGGGTATATCTTTACTCTAAATGGTGAAGCCATCTACTGAAAAAGTTTCAAGCAGCATACAGTGGCTGACTCTGTTTGTGAAGTAAAGTACATGGTAGCATCATATGCAAAAAAGAAAGCTGTGTGGCCAAGGAAGTTTATCATCGAGCTTGGAGTAGCACCATCCATTGATGGTCCAGTCCTACTCTACTGCGACAGCACTAGTGCCATAGCTCAAGCAAACGAACCAAAGGCACATCAGCGAATAAAGCACATTCTGCGCCGCTTGCATTTGGTGTGTAAGATCATGGATCATGGTGACATCGACCTTTAGAAGATCGATGGAAAGGAGAACCTAGCCAACCCTTTCACTAAAGCCCTAGCAATCAAGGTGTTCGACAACCATAAGTCGAAGATGGATATTAGATACTGTGTCGAGTGGCTTTAAGATAGATGGGAGTTGTTGATAATTATATCCCAAAGCCAATCATCAGTCTGTTAATGATTGAGATATTGTAATTGATTTATTAATTAATAAAAAATATTTTGGTATCTTTTTTCATCACAAGTTTATATTTTCTAATGAACTCCATTGTTGTGATGAAGTTCTTAGGACTATTTAGTTTTGATAAAGAGAGGATTTATCGATTAGTCCTTAAATTTGTTCACGATCAAATGATAGACTGTTAATTAGGATGACAGCATCTATCGAGCATAGATTGCTATATACCATATAGGTTAGTTGTCTTCTTAACTAAGGTATGTGGACACACTGGTATGGCATGCAGGTGAGATGTTTGGATACATCATCATTGAATGTGATCAACTCCAAAGCAATTTGCTATCGAGAATGTCTCTGATGGGATATAGGTATAAGTATCCCTTAGATCTGAGATCACCTTAATGACTTGCAAGCAACTCACTGTGCTTTGGTATCAGACTAATTGAATTTTTAATTTAGCAACAGAAGGCTTCTGGGCATAGTCAAATTCTTGCGAAGTCAGAGTGTGATCAAGATGGAATTGACCATGATAAGTGGTAAAAATATACTAATAAAAGTATTAAATTATAAAATAAATTAATCTATATTATTAGAAATTGATACTTTTATTAATTTTATGTAGGAAAAAAGGCCACCAATGTGAAGATCTTATTTTTCTGGTTCAGATGAAATAAATTTTAGGCAAAACGGACTTCAAACGAGCCCAAAATTGAATTTCAAAAAAAAAATGGCTTGATTCAAACTGGTTTAGAAAATCGGCTCAGCGGTTCGGCCCGGTTTCACCGCAATAGCAGACCAACCCGCCGACGCAGCGCTGACGTCAGGATGACGTCAGCATTTTTTGCGACGCACGATGGACCATCTAGAGGGTAATTCGGGAATTTTACATGAAGAAGTGCGCTCCGATTGGCTGAAGAACGCAGTGGTCCATGCAACATTGGGCTCGCGCATGGTCTACGAAGGGTAATTTGAAAATTTTATCTGATCCAACGGGCGCCTTTCACTGAAACTTGATCAGACAGTCAAAAAGAAAACGCTGATGGATGGCATCCGCAGCTCTCGATCGAGATCCAATGGCTGAGATTCATCCCGATGTTAAACTGAAGATCAGAAGCCTTCTTTCTATGCGATTGGATGGCCTAGATTCAATCCAATGATTGATCCAACGGCTGGCATGAAATTCGACTTGATCTGAGTTATTTTAAGGGGTTTTTAAGTAATTTTTGGACCATTTGAGTAACATCCAACGATCAAAATTATCCAGATCCTAATTTGAGTTGTTTTGAGAATCTTAAACCTAATTTCTAAAGGATTTTGGGGGGAAATCAATCTCTTAACCTATAAAACCTGCTGTTGCCATAGAAAAAAAGGGAAGCAAGGGAAGAAAAAAAAAGAAGAGAAGTCAGTAGATCAGAGAAAAAAAAAAAGAGAGAAGTAGAAAAAAAAAAGAGAAAAGAGAGGAGAGAGGTAGCAAGAGAAGAGAGATTTGAGAGAAAAAGAAAAAAATTTTTGATTTCATTCGACAATCAAGACATCGATCAAGGAGCCTCTTCTTCTTCACCAAGTTCTCCACACCAAGAGCAATGGACAATCAATTTCAGCAATCAAACAGTCTAATTTCTCTATGCTTTTTATTTTATTTGCTATTTTTGAACTTGTTATCATGAACTAAATTTTTTTTTACTAAGGCTAAGGTGTAGCCACTCTTTTGATGCAATATTCAGTATGATTTATTTTTAAATTTTATTCATGAGGAGTATATAAATCTGATCTTAATGCTTTTAGATTACTGGCCATCTTCTAATTGATCTGATGAACATAGATGTTATGGACCAAGTACATCTATGTTAATTGCTTCTTGATTATATACCTTGTATTATGAATCAAATTAGAATTCATATGCATGCGGGAATTTTAGTGCGCTTTGGACGCAGCGTATTTTAATTAGAGGGTTTCACAAAAAACTTAATGCATTAATATTTATTTAAATTACACCTGGACCAAAGGATAATTAATAAATATTGATAGTTTTGCTATGCCTGGACCAAAGGGTAGTGAATAAATTAGGAGACTCCACCGTCACATGAAATAAAATTAATCTAAAAATCTGAATATTGTATTGACTGAGTTGGTGAACCGATTGCCTTAGTAATCCATTGCTCTTGAGTTTAAAACCCTAATAATTTACACTCTCTCTATTTTCTAAAAAAAATTTTTAATTATTTTTTTATTTTGTTCTTTAATTTTTTTATTCTCATAAATCGGTCTTCTAAATAAAGCATAAGAAAGAGCTTTTTAGTACTTATTTTCCAATCCTCTAGGGATGATACTCTACTCATTCACTTTATTACTTGATCGACTGGTGCACTTGCCATAGCTATAAATTAGCACGCATCAAGTTTTTGGCGCCGTTGCCGGGGATTGTGTCTAAAATAATATTAAAATTTTGATCCTAGCTTTACTTTAGAAATTTATTTTTAATTTTTATTATTATTTATTTATTTTAAAAAAAAATTTAGTGCATGACACGTACTGGACATAGTAACTTACTACCTTTAGATTCAGAAATTGAAAGAACCATTACAAGACTACAACAAGAAAGAAACATGGAAGCTGAAGATCTTAACGACATCAATCTAGGATTGGATATGGCGACCGAAGGACAGCATGAAGCTATTCGATTAGTACATCATCCATTAAATGATTACATCACACCATCTATAGCCGATGCAGCTTCGAGCATCAGGAGACCGCCTGTAGAGCAAACAACTTCAAAATAAAATTGGCGATGATCCAGATGATTCAATCAACTATCTAATTCAGTGGACACATGCACGATGATCCGAATGCCCATATTTCTAATTTTCTTGAACTTTGCGATACTTTTAAAATTAATGGGGTGTCGGATGATGCTATTAGATTAAGGTTATTTCCTTTCTCTTTACGGGACAAAGCTAAAGAGTTGGCTTCATTCTCTTCCTGCAGGTTCTATCACAACTTGGGATGTCCTAGCCCAAAAATTCTTAGCCAAGTACTTTCCACCTTCCAAGACTGCTAAGATGCGCAAATGATATCACTTCTTTTATGCAGATGGACATGGAGACACTATATGAGGCTTGGGAGCATTTCAAGGAACTGCTGAGGAGATGTCCACATCATCAACTACCCGTATGGCTTCAGGTACAAACTTTCTATAATGGTTTATCTCCTACTAATCGTTCTATGATTGATGCAGCAGCAGGAGGAACCATTAATCAAAAAATGGAGGAAGAAGCCTTCGATCTGATCGATGAGATGGCATCAAATAGCTATCAATGGCAGACAGAGCGCATGATGCCAAAAAGACTAGCAGCTATGCAGGGAGTAGATTGCGTGCCAACCTTACTAGCTGAAATTGCAGCCCTTAGAGCCGAAGTCAACAACTTAAAGGAAACAGCTATGCATATTCAGAGCATTACTTGTGACCTATGTGGAGGAGGACACGATACGAGCAATTGCCAGACAGGTAATCCTTTTGCTAAAACAACTGATACAGCTAATTATATTGGTAATTTTTTCAGGCCTGCAACAAAATAATCCCTACTCCAACACATACAATCAAGGGTGGAGGCAGCACCCAAATTTCTCATGGAGCAATCAAAATGCAGCACAACAGCCACCCCCGGGATTCCAAGTACCTGAAAAGAAGTCCAACATGGAAGAGCTGATGGTCAAATTTATGCAAAACCAAGAAGCAACTATAAAAAATTTGGAAGCCAAACTTAGGCAGGACCAAACAGCAGCAATTCGAAACTTGGAGATGCAAATAGGTCAAATGGCTAAGATAATCTCCGAGAGACCTCAAGGATCCTTGCCAAGCAACACGGAGACAAATCCAAGGGAGCAAGTCAATGCTATCACCCTAAGAAGTGGTACAAAGTTGGAGGAGCCACATCAGAAGAAAGAGACTGAAGAGCCAACTACAAATAAGGAACCATCAACTAAAATTCATCAGTCACCAAAACAACCAGCAGATGGATGGTCTCCAGGTATACGGTTTGCTGATCCAAATGTGAAGCCCTACGTGCCGCCACTACCATTCTCAGAGAGACAAATACAGCATCCAGATAAGGAATTTTCTAACTTTTTCAAAATTCTAAAGAATTTACATATTAATATTCCTTTTGTAGATGCTATTACTCAAATGCCCAGGTATGCCAAGTTTCTCAAAGAAATCTTAACAAATAAGAAAAAGCTGAAGGAGCATGAGAGAATAAATTTGAATGAAGAATGCTCAGCAATACTTCAAAATAAATTACCACATAGAAGCTAAAAGATCCTAGGGAGTTTTACTATCCCCTGCATTATTGGTGATTGTAGTTTTGATAAAGTTTTATGTGATTTAGGAGCAAGCATTAATCTCATGCCTTTTTCTATTTTCAGGAAGCTGGGTCTAGGAGAACCAAAGCCTACCACTATTACTCTTCAATTAGCCGATAGATCCATTAAATATCCAAGAGGTATAGTGGAGGATGTCTTGGTAAAGGTAAACAAGTTTATTTTTCCTGTTGATTTTATTGTTCTTGATATGAAAGAAGATTATGATGTACCCCTTATTTTAGGGAGACCCTTTTTAGCTACTGGAGGAGCTTTAATAGATGTTCAACAAGAAAAATTAATTCTTAGAGTCCAAGATGAACAAGTTACTTTTAATGTTTTCAAAGATACTAAACATCCTGATGATAATCAAACTTATTTTCTAATTGATATTATTGACAATTTAGTATATGAGAATTCTGTAGAAAATAGGTTTGAGACTATAAAAGCTAGCAATGTCAAATTGAAAGAGGACTCGACCAAACATGAAAGTATTCCAATTGAAGTGGCACCAGATTGATCCACTTTAGAATTCAAAGAAAGTCAAGCTGAAGACTATAAATCAGAACTACTAGATAGGTTATTTCTTTTCTTTTTAGTTTTGATCATTTTTCTTTTCTTTTATTTTTCAATAATTTGTTGTTGCTCTTTTACTGCTCTGGTGTGTATTTTCAATTTTGCAGAAAAATCAATGAGAGCTCAAGCAAAATTTCAAAGCTCCAAAGAACCAGACTGAACCAAATCAGGTGTATTCCTTCCTATCCTTTATTGCACCCTTTATTTTTCTTTCTCCTTTAAGATAATGTAGAATAAATTTTGTAAAAAAAAAAAAATCATGTGTCAAGAAGAAAATCTTGAGCAAGATAGACTGGATAAGTGATAAAAGATAGAATTATTTGCTAATGAATGTAATGAGTTAAAGAAGTAGATTAGTTGGTCAACTTTTAGCAGCCTACTTAGGTCATTAAAAGACTATTAGCACTTCTAATTGCACATGCACACTAACAAGGCAAAGTAGGTATTGATTATAAGACCAACTGGGGATTCAATTATCACTAAAAATTGATAATTAATATACATTCTAATCAAAGAAACTTGAATTTAAGGAAAGAGCTACCTGCCTAAAAATAAAGTGCAAAAGATAGAGTATATGTGGATTGCCCAAAGCCTAGTAACTGGGTCTCTGCACCTAGGTCAAGTGTGAAAATTCACGTAAAATGGTGAAGGAAAGGCCAGGATGCTCAGCACAGTAAAAAAAAAAAAAAAAAGAAAGGCAGTGTGAAAGCTACCTTAATTCATGAGTATAAAATTGAGAATGTATAGAAAATTGACCAAAATAGGTGATAAGAGAGGATACTTTTGTTCTTTTAATTTAATACTGAAATGCTAAAGTTAGTCATCATGAACATAAGTGCTATAGATCTTTGATGTACTCTAAGAAAGTTTTTAATTGTATTGACTGAAAAATTTGCTTCTGAAGCTCAATGCTTAGTTAGCAGTATTTTCTAAACTTTTTGACCTTTAGTCCTAGATTTTATCTTTGTGATGGATAATCTTATTGAAACATGGTATTAAATAAAATATTGCTAAGGGACTAGCAATGACTAAGTTGGGGGGTGTGATAAGTGGTAAAAATATACTAATAAAAGTATTAAATTATAAAATAAATTAATCTATTTCTTTAGAAATTAATACTTTTATTAATCTTATGTAGGAAAGAAGGCCACCAATGTGAAGATCTTATTTT
Organism: Cocos nucifera; assembly: GCA_006176705.1. NCBI lineage: Eukaryota > Viridiplantae > Streptophyta > Magnoliopsida > Arecales > Arecaceae > Cocos > Cocos nucifera. The sequence continues at coordinate 9,112 of QRFJ01000643.1, read as the reverse complement.
TTTGGTTCAGATGAAATAAATTTCAGGCAAAATGGACTTCAAACGAGCCCAAAATTGAATTTCAAAAAAAAAAAAATCTGGTTCGGATTCAAATCGGTTCAGAAAATTGGCTCAGCGGTTTGGCCCGGTTCGACCTGCAACAGCAGACCAACTGACCCGACCGATGCAATGCTGACGTCAGGATGATGTCAGCATTTTTTGCGGAGCACGGTGGACCATCTGGAGGGCAATTTGAGAATTTTACATGAAGAAGTGCGCTCCGATTGGCTAAAGAATGCGGCGGTCCATGCAACACCAGGCTCACGCATGGTCTATGGAGGGCAATTTGGAAATTTTGTCTAATCCAACGGGTGCCTTTCATTGAAACTTGATCGGACGGTTGAAAAGAAAGCGCTGATGGACGGCATCCACAGCTCCCGATCGAGATCCAACGGCTGAGATTCATCCCGATGTTAAACTAAAGATCAGAAGCCTTCTTTCTACGTGATCGGACAGCCCAGATTGAATCCAACGATTGATCCAATGGCTGGCATGAAATCTGACTTGATTTGGATTATTTTAAGGGGTTTTTAAGTGATTTTTGGACCGTTTGATCAGCATCCAATGATCAGAATTATCTAGATCCTAATTTGAGTTGTTTTGGGAATCTTAAACCTAATTTCTAAGGGATTTTTGGGGGAAATCAATCTCTTGATCTATAAAAAACCTATTGTTGCCGTGAAAAAAAGGGAAAAAGGGAAGAAGAGAGAGAAAGAGAGAGAGAAGTCGTAGAAGTCAGAGAAAAAAGAAAAAGAGAAAAAGGGAGAGAGTTAGTAAAAAAAATAGAGAGAGAAAGAGAGGAGAGAGGTAGCAAGAGAAGAGAGATTTGAGAGAAAAAGAAAAGGATTTTTTATTTCATTCGACAATCAAGACATCGATCAAGGAGCCTCTTCTTCTTCACCAAGTTCTCCACACCAAGAGCAACGGACAATCAATTTCAGCAATCAAACAGTCTAATTTCTCTATGCTTTTTATTTTATTTACTATTTTTGAACTTGTTATCATGAACTAAATTTTCTTTTACTAAGGCTAAGGTGTAGCCACTCTTTTGATACAACATTCAGTGTGATTTATTTTTAAATTTTATTCATGAGGAGTATATAAATCTGATCTTAATGCTTTTAGATTACTGGCCATCTTCTAATTGATCTGATAAACATAGATGTTATGGACCAAGTATATCTATGTTATTGTTTTTTGATTATATACCTTGTATTATGAATCAAATTAGAATTCATATGCATGCAGGAATTTTAGTGCGCTTTGGACGCAGCGTATTTCAATTAGAGGGTTTCATAAAACTTAATGCATTAATATTTATTTAAATTACATCTGGATCAAAGGATAATTAATAAATATTGATAGTTTTGCTATGCCTAGATAATCCATCAATATAGCAAAATCTTGGTCAGGATAATCCATCAGATGGATTTGGTATTTTGAAATACAATGTGGACAACCTGATCAGAGTTGATAGTTGAACTTTGATGTGTTCCATGAGTATTATGGTCAAGGGGATGAATTATATGAAAACTATATCCACATGGATTCTAAGAATGGTGTTCTACACCTTCGACCTATTCGGCCGTCAGATATCATTGCTAGTTGATCACTTTAATTGGTATAGAAATTTGTTCCTATACTATTGACTTAGGTTCGGACCTATGAGGTTACACATATTAGAGCTTACAATATGATCGGATGGTTGATCAATGATTAAGAATCAATTTAGGATTAAACAATCAATACGATTAGTGTTTAACCTAATGCAAGTATTGCAGGAGGATCGATTAGCAATTGAATTACTAATTAGCTTAATTTTATTAAATCAATAGGCTGAGATTAAGTCTAATTAAATATAATTTAATTAGATTTAGTTTGGACTTGATTGGATCAAGTTCAATTGGTTTATTGGATGAGCCAAGTGCAAGGAAGAACTAGCCCTAGTCTAACTAGGACTTGAGTCAACCCAATTTTTTAATTTGATTAGAAAATAAATTAAAATTAAATCTAATTTAATTTATTTAATTAAATCCTTAAATGGGTTAGAGCCTTATTTAATTAAGTTGATTTAATCTTGATTTTATTTTGTTAAAAAATCTTGTTTGACCAAGTCAAAACAGAAGTCCTAGTGTGACTAGGACGCCCTATCTCCTTGCGCCACCTTGGTCCCAACGCCCCCTATACCTATTTTTTTGGTATTTTTTATGAAAAATATCTTTTTTTCTAATTTTCACACCCTCCCTCTCCCTCCAAGTCATATATGGAAGTTAGGTGGAAGACCAAGTCAAAGGAGGAATTGGTTTTGCTTAGAATTCTATGAGATAGAATCCTTGTTGACCAAAACATCTTCTCCTGAGTGCCGCCCCCTCTTTTAATTAATTCTTCTCTTATTCCATGAAAGTAATCTTCTTTTTTGTGCACCCTCTCTTGTTGGTCCATGCCAAAAATTGTGGAGGAGGCGCCCAACTTCCCATGTTTGGATATTCCTACTCTAAAAATTTGACCTAACTTGGACTCTATCTTTTTTTCTATTTATTGGACTAATTTTATTCTAATTTTTTCATGGAATACAGAGATTTGGGAGAGGGTTGGAGTGTGAAAAAATCAGAGAAAGAGGGTCCTTGGGCGTGTGGGTTCTATAGGCACCAAACTAGATGTCTAGGTGAGAGAAAAGAGAAGAAGATGGTCTTCTTCTAGGACTGTATTATTTTCAATCTCTCCTCTTTTCTTTTGAGTTTTTTTTGAGAGAGTCTCATCCTCCTTCTCATTTTGGAGAGTCTAAATTTTGAAGAAGAGGAGCATCGAATCGATCATCAAAAAAGGATCGGCACAGTACTAGCATGCTGTGCTGATTTTCTGCATCGGACTTTAGATCAGAGATCGTAGGCTTGTGTGGATGACTCCTAAAGGCCGGACGCATGTGCAGCTCATAACTTCATTCTCAAGCCTAGATCAGCATGTTAAAATATCTAAACTTGCTTAGATAATAGATCTGATCTATAAACTTCATACCTACATTTGATGTAGTGTAGATCAAGATTGATTTGATCAACCTTTTTTCTTTCTCATTAGATTTTAATTTTTGATTTAATATCATGCCTTAATCATATAATAGATCTGAGATCTAGGTTTTTACATGATTATTTAAATAAATTTTAGATTTATTTAAGTCTTTCGCTGCAAGATCTTGAAAAAGTTTTAAGATCTACCTATGAAACCCTAGTTCTGGTTCCTTCACTTCTGGGGATATGCACTCGAATTGGCTTGTTATCTATTAAATAGGGTTTCAAGTAAGTCTGTAGTTAAAACTCCATATGAGATATGGATAAGGCATAAGCCAGCACTTTCACACCTTAGGATTTGGGGGTGTCTTGCTTATGTCAAATGGTTAGTTACAGACAAACTTGGACCTAGGTCTGAAAAGTATACATTCATAAGGATACCCAAAAGAGATCAAAGGATACTATTTCTATTATGCTGATGAACAAAAGGTGTTCATCAATCTTAAGGCAACCTTTTTAGAAAGAAAGTTCCTTGGTGAAGAAACTATTGCCTCTATGATTGAACTTAATGAAGTTCAATAGGTAGTAAGTTCGACATAGAATGTTGAACCTAAGTCAGATTTGATCAGATCAGATCCAAAGCCTAATGAACCCACACCATTAAGGTGATCTGGTAGAGTACCTCGCCATCCGGATAGATACTGTGGATTCTTGGTCCAGGATGGTGATTCCATCAAACTCGATGAGAATGATGAGGATTCAATCACTTACATGGATGCTATGCAGAGATCCAACTCTAAGAAATGGCTAAAAGCCATGAGATCCGAAATGAATTCCATGAAGGTCAATGATGTATGGATATTAGTTGACCCACCTGAATGGGTTAAACCTATTGGGTGTAAATGGGTCTTCAAAAGGAAGAGAGGTGCAGATGGAAAGATGGAGATCTATAAAGCCTGTCTGATTGCCAAAGGATATCTTCAATGTTATGGTATTGACTATGATGAGACATTCTTGAAAGAAATATGCCCTCAAGCAAATTTTATTTTTGGGATGTTCTTTGTCTTCTAGACTCATGTAATGACATTTTTAATAAATATAGGCATTTTATTTCATCATATGCAGTGTCTTATTATTTTAAGATTATGATGAACTCTATAAATTAGGGCTATGATTTTAGGATTATGATGTGATCATACTAGTAAGACCTAAAATCTTAAAATCCTAATTTAAATATTCCTAGTCGATGGGACATTGAGTTAAGGATCAATGTTTTCTTTGTATGCTCGATTAAGAGGGTGATTGATCTCACAATAACTTGTGCATGACACTAATACAAGAATGTGGGTGCTCATTAGAGAATGAGTTCACTGAATTGATCCAAATTGAGAATATCTAATGGAGTCTTATCTACATGTCAATAGATGGTTCTCATAGTGGAAATTTGTGCATGTAATCCTTTGACCTGAAACTACCATAGAATCTTATATATATAAATCCATATTTTGGTTCATACTCATTCATGACTTAGTTATGTACGGGATGATCTGGATATGGTAGATTATATATATGAAGGATTGTGAGTAGGTTAACAAGGAATCGATCTCTCCTGGTAAGAGGAAATAGCATCCTACCTGCTTCAAACAAATAATGATTCAGGAAGACTTTGATCAAAGCATGATGAAAATTAGAAATAGTTTCTAATGTTTCATTAAATGAATCATTATCATAAGATTGAAAGAGAAATGAATATGATATTGGGATTGACATATTTTCCATACCCAGAGTCATATTCAGGATGCAGGAAGATCGAAGGATCTAGTTGCATGGTAATTTTTCACTGAAGGATATTTTTGGTATTTCCATCAAAATTTCACATCTTTCGGATAGTCATGATACGTTGCTAGACGTCAATCATGTCTTGTGGGTTTGATCAAATTAAAATTTTAATTTGATCATTAAATTAGAAAGTGTTCTAAATTAAGTCAAATTGGGTTGGCTAGTTTTGACCTAAATCGGTTTGGTTGAGTTCTAACCAGATTAGGTCAAATCACACCCTGACTCACTGCTGGTTAGATGTGGAACCCAATGGGTCACACACAAAGAGAATTGATTAAGGGTCTAATTAGATTAGACCATGTTTGCAAGATGAATATGCTAGCACATATAGCAAACCCTAGCATCTGGATTCGAATTGGATTCGAATCGGCTTCCGATTTGGGCTAATTAAGATCCGATTTGAGCCAAATAAGATTTGGTCTTGAGTTGGATTAACCTAGATTGATTGGGCTTTAGATTGGGTGCCACATACCTACATCCCACATGCCAGAGAGTCTCTCTCTTGCATGTGGGAAGTCTTTCATGCGCAAAGGACTCTTTGGCGCATGGAATAAGATGGCGCCTACCTTCTTTGACTTTTTCCATTATGTTATGTCACGTAAATATTTTTTATTAGCATGGACATCTGATATGGGGCGTAGAAGAGTCCTTCTACAGATGAAATACTTCTTTTTCCTTTTAAATTTTTCGCCTAGGATGTTTTGTCGCCCAAAGCTCCCTTGCCGCCCAAGACTCCATGCCGCCTACTCCTCCTTGACGTCTCTTGGACTAAGTCAAAGTCTCTTGGGACTTTGACTATTCAAAGTTTATCTCCATGCCTTCTTGCTGAATGGGCATCCCTTTTTAGAGCCATTGGATGGCTTTGTTTCATGATCTAATGGATGAAAAGGGTGGCGCCAAAGATGAAGCATTGCAACTCTTCGTAAAAACTTACGTAGAATTAATCCAAGAGTCCTTCTGCTTTAAGGCACCTCTTGGACTAAGTCTATATCTTCATTTTTACTGATGAGGCATGAGATTGGCTGATGGGGCATGAGATTTTGATGAGGAAAGGGCATGAGTTTTTAGATGGCACCCCTACGTACATTATAAATAAGGGTGTGCATCAAGAGTCCGAGAGTGTGTGAACATTATCTTTTCTTTCTTACAAGAGTTTCTTTTTGTCCAATTTTCTTTCTTCCTTTCTCTTGTCTAGACCTTATCATTATAAGGACAAGAAGTCATCTTAAGACTAAGAGATTAGGAAGGAAAATTAAGAAGACAAAAGAAAAAGAAAGATAGATAAGGAGAGGCAAGGAAGGTGACATAAAGGCTAAAGAAGGTCTAGCCCTTTTAATTAAAGTTCTTATTATTAGAACTTTAATTATATAAATCAAGGTGCTGGTGTCTTGATCAAGTCTCTATGTGGATCAACATTGGAGGGTGAACACGTGGGCACCTGGTGGAAACCCTGACGGACTGCTACCGACGATCAGGGTCAATTTAGGGTTTAGCGATAAGAGGTATGTTCTAATACTTTCTTTTATATTACAAATGCATGTTATATGATTTAATTGCTAATAAGGTGGTCCTTGGGTTTGGGTTTGGTTTATTTGATTTCATGTTTTTGCTTTGAAATCCATGCTTCCGCCCTGTACACCAAATCCAATAGTGGTATCAGAGCAAGCCTTATTAGGTTAAATCATATAATGCTTTGCTTACAGTATAATGGCATAAATAAAAAATATGATATAATATTTTTAGCATGCTTTATTTTATATGATGAGATCATATTCTTTTTCTTATCATAATGAGATTATGTTGTATATATTATTCTGTAAAGGTTGCCCTGATATAGTGAAAAGTATTTCACTATATAATGATGGTTGTCCTAGAATAATTATACATGTTAATTGACATATATAATTTTTATCATAATTAATGCTATTATGCATTTAGTTTGTTTCGAATCAATATGTACATTGAGACCTTTTAAATTCCTCTGTGAAAAATTATATTAAGTTGTAGTGTAATTAATCTATAGCTGAATCAGTCAGGATATCTAATTGGTCAATCGGTGTCTAGAAAAAATGGTTCTTGATTGGTAAAGAGAATATAATTTTTTAATTGGTTTCATTGTCTGACCTGGCCAATTTATTGGTGTCTAAGAAAAGCAACGGGGGGACTCCCATTTCGCTCCCATTTATCTAGCCGATTTGATTAATTTAATTTCAGATTGAAATGCTTAATATTATATTCACTACATTAAGGTCTTCCTTCATACTAGTTTCTTATTATGTCCAAAACCATATTAGTTCTGTTGTGTAACCACAAGATCTATCATGGGAAAAGATGTAATATTAATCTAGTGCATTGAGATGCTTACAGCATTTTGAATATACTACTTTGTTGTGTAACCACAAAAGTAGTTATATTTCATTTTTGACTGTATAGAAATGAAGGGTTCTACTTAAACTAAAATATTAAAGTTTGTTGTATTAACACAAGGCTATTAATGTTTTAGAGGCAAAAGTTTTTTTTTTTTTGAGAGTTGCATAAAATGCAATTGGAAAGAGTTTCCTACCTTTGAACTTATAACAAGTTTGTTGTGCAACCACAAGACTTTTTATAAGAAATTAGGATCTTATTCTCACTAAGAAAATCAATAAGAGGGTTATGATTTTTAGTGGAAGACATAATTAAATTAAAGTCCTAATTTAATTATGTTTGTCATCATGAATTGTTTGCTTATGTATTGTTCTTTATTATGTAGATTAAATGGCTTCTTCACTTTCATTACATTCAATTTTGGATTCAAATAAATTGATTGGTCAAAATTATGTTGACTGATTGAGAAATCTTAAAATTATACTCAGTCAAGAAAAACTCTCCTATATTCTTGACACCCCTGATCCTAAGCCATTAGAAAATGATGCCATAGATGAAGATAAGTCCACATACAAGATGTGGCAAAATGATTCCCTTACTATCAAATGCATCATACTTGCCTCTATGAATAATGAATTACAGAGGCAGCATGATAGCATGGACACTCAATCCATATTGCTCAATCTAAAAGAGCTTTATGGAGAGCATAGTAGGACTGCTAGATATGAGATATCTAAGCAATTATTTCATGCAAGAATGATAGAAGGAACATCCGTACAAAATCATGTTTTGATGGTAATTGACCTAATCACTCGATTAAGTCAATTAGGTTTTGTAATGGATGGAGAGTTAAGTCAGGATTTGATCCTGCAATCACTCCTAGAATCATTTTCTCAATTTGTCATGAACTATCACATGAACAAACTGAATTCTTCATTGCCTGAGCTATTAAATATGCTCAAGACAGCAGAAAACCATATCAAGAAAGATAAGGCTCCTCTTCTTCTTGTGGAAGGGATCTCCAAGAAGAAGGCAAGCAAAAAAGGTTCAAAGAGAAGGTTGAATCCTAAAAGTGGTATAAATAAGAAGAAAAAGGGAAAGAAGATCTTCAGACAAATGACCTATTTTCACTACGGCAAAGTAGGTCATTGGAAGAGAAATTGCAAGGCTTACCTTGCAACCGTGAAGTTTGGTGCAAATAATGCACCAAAAGGTATGTATGAGATACATACTATATTATCATTAAATTCTTCAATTTTAAATTCTTGGGTATTAGATACTGGCTGTGGTTTTCATATCTGCAAATCTTTGCAGGAGCTGTAGAAAATTAAGAGTTTGAAGAAAGGTGACTTCAAGCTTTTTGGCACTAGAGGAGAATCTATCCAGGTAGAAACTGTAGGGACAAATATATTGAAGTTACCTTATGAAAAGATCTTAGAGCTTACAAATTATTATTATATGCCTAAGATCATTAGAAATATTATATCTATACCCTTGTTATTAAAATGAGGTTATAGTCTTAATGTAACAAGCGAAGGTTGCTCGATCAAATATTCTAATGAAATTATTGATTTTGGCATATTTAGCAATGGTTTGTTGACTCTATGTTTGGACAATAATATATTTCATATTGATGAAAATGAAAAACATAGGAGAGATGACATAAATAATACTTTACTCTGGCATTGTCGATTAGGTCATATTAGTGAGGCTAGGATTAACAAGTTATACAAAGAAAAGTTCTTTGATCCTTTTGATTATGAATCATTGGAAACTTGTGAATCATGCCTCATGGGTAAAATGATCAAGATTCTATTTAGTGGACATAGAAGAAAGGACAAATGAGTTATTAGGACTTGTAC